>OX463312.1:10712126-11312126 GCA_949820665.1 Scrobipalpa costella
GCTAAATAAGATAAGTGTTATTACTAGTTGCTTATCTATCTCTTCAATCAATCTTTTTATTTTAGATAATTATTTTATTTGAGTAACTTGATGACAACAAGCTATGTCTTGATATGAAACTATACTTACTTCGCTTTTACCGTAAATAAAATAGTTAGTATTACCTAAACAGCTCGATTCTAGATTTTCCGGCTGAAACTAAAATTAAAATCTATTTGTCATTTTCAGGCTAAATACATTGAAAAAGAACAGGAGATCTATTCTCTCCTGTTTTTGATTTATAGTCGCTGGTTTAATGCGTTATCTGTAATTTTAATCCGCCGTCATATGATATGGTGGATAAAATTTACAGATATACTAAATTCAATTAAATTTATTTTATATGGCGCTTTCGAAAACAGATATACTGGGGCAACGTGCAAAAGCGCGTCGAAATTTAGCAGACAAAGTAAGTAAAAACCATAGAATATAAATAACCTGTCCTTTTTCAATTCTATAATTATGAAAGTGACTGATAGATTTTAATTTTAGTTTTAGCCGGTAGAATCTAGAATCGAGCCCGTCAACTTTTCATATAGTCTATATTCTCATGAATGAAAAAAATTCGACTGAAACCGTAGACAAAAAAATATTCTATGGCCAAGCAATTTCTTTGACAACATTCCAGTAGTTTTTACAAAGAGGTTCTTCTCCTGAGACACTTGTTTCAGTCTACATTTATGCATGCAGAAGATGAGATTAAGTTACATTCTGCCCGGATGATTTCTTTGCAAATAACATTTTATGCTCAGAAAGATATTCTCTTCATTTCTCAGTACCTACGAGTATCCTTGCGACTTGTTGCATTGCATTTGCTATTTCTACTACCTTTAAGAAAAACTGTTGAATCAAATTCTATATGACATACATACATATAATCACGCCTTCATCCCTAATGGGGTAGGCAAAGCATAAACTACCAAAATAAAAGTCGTTCCGCCACGTCTGACAAAGTTTTGAGGGTTATTTAGATAGATTTGTAGGTATATTGCTATAGTCACAGCCTGTCAGCCCATCGCCTAAATTACATACTGAAACCCTCGGATCCCTTAGCTAGTTTTAACAGAATGCCAGGGAGGAAGTCAACTAGCACATTCTATATTTTTCTCTCGCTCCCAGGTCAGCATGGGCAGCAGCACAAAATTCAATATTTATGTTAAAAAATTACCTTCACGAGTAGATTTCACAATTTACGAGTATTTCCGGAATTTATATTAAAGTACTTAGGTAATGAAGTTTACAAAATGTGTAGATGGAATTTTTGAAGCTTCATTCATGTTGTAAGCATGGCTTCTTACCCTTATTAATTTACCAGTAGGTATCAGGCTATTAATAAATTGTTTAACACATGTTTAATTATTATTGGTAACATATTAAGATTATCTAAATATCGCATGCAGAGCTACGACTACTACACGATTACGTTATGTCCTGAATTGATTATAACATACATATAATCACGCCTTTATCCCTAACTAGCGACCCGCCCTGGCTTCGCACGGAAATTATCAGTGTTTCTATACTATACTATGCATGTATTATTCATATAAACCTTTCTCTTGAATCACTCTATCTACTTAAAGAAACCGCATCAAAATCCGTTGCGTACTTTTAAAGATCTAAGCATACATAGGGATATAGGGACAGAGAAAGCGACTTTGTTTTATACTATGTAGTGTAAACGACCTAAACTAAGGTCGTTCCGCCCCGTCTGACAAAGATTTTAGGGTTATTTAAGTTAAGATAGATTTGTAGGTATATTGCTGTAGTGATAGGTTGTCTAAATTACAATATGCTGAAGCCCTCGGATCCCTTAGCTGGTTTTTACAGCATGCCCGGTAGGAAATGCAGCTGGCACATTTTATGTTTTTCTCTCGCTCCCAGGCCAGCATGTAAGAAATTTGTTATTTCTTCTAAATCTTTCATTAATTCCTGAGATTATAGTATAGATCGTCCCACTGCTGGGCAAAGGTCTACCCTTTATCCCTATATTTGCAGCCTCTGCCGGCCATTGTGCACAGCAAACATCAAGGAGCCGTATTTTTGTATTACTCGAATGGAAAATCCGCATCCGAAAGAACAACATTCGCATGCGATTTCCATACTATTTGGCATGCGAATGTTTCTCTTTCGTATGCGAATTATGATTTGAGTGATTCAAAAATAGGACTTCAGGTCGTCTCGAGACCAGCCATAATTAAGTTATTTGCTAATTTGTATATTGTCGGCTTTCAAAAATGCGGCTACTAGACTAGGAGCGATAGAAAAACATACAATGTTCCAGCTGCCCTTCCTCCCGGGCATACCGTAGAAGTAAGCAAAAGGGACCCAAAGGTGACAGTGTATTATAATTTAGGCGATGGGCTGACAAATTGTCACTACAGCGATACACTACTACTGTGTGTGCTGACAAATTGTCACTACAGCGATACACTACTTCTGTGTATTTTTGAAAGCCGACAATATTAGCCGTTTATATTAGATTGTAATCAATATCGTATTTTTTGCCACACCTGGCGAAGGCACCTTTTACGAGTCGTTTTACGCTCTGCCTATCCTGTAACGGATAAAGGCATGACTTTATGTATGTATGTGTTTTGTTTGACATCCTGTGTGTGGGTATGTATGCGTCAAATTCAGTTATGGCGTTGAGAGCAGGCTATTACAAGCAATAATTGGTCGATAAATTCAATTTCACTACGATAATACTTCACAGGACCGCAATTCATCGACTAATTTACTAAGGGACCAGGGTTGATTGGGTTTTAATAGAATACATACTAATATTGTAAATGGAAAAGTGTCTGTTTGCTGTAAAATAATTGAAGATTGAAGTAAGCCTTAAAAACTTGACTTTTATTAAAATCCATTCAGGATCAATTAATTACTTCCATGCTGGACTGGGAGAGATAGAAAAACATAGAATGTTCCAGCTGCCCTTCCTCCCGGGCATGCTGTAAAAACCAGCTTAGGGATCCGAGCGTTTCTGTATATTGCAATTTAGGCGACAGGCTGACAACCTGTCACTACAGCAATATACCTACAAATCTATCTTAAACAACCCTCAAAACTCTGTCAGACGTAGCGGAACGACCTTTATTTAGGTCGTTTACGCTCTGCCTACCCCATTAGGGATAAAGGCGTGATTATATGTATGTATGTATCAATTAATCAATTTTATGAGTGATAACTTAACGGATATAGAGATAAAGCATTTTTGTTTCACTCTTAATATGTGTTAAAATAGTGTAAAACTTACAGTCATCATTCATCTTCCTAGCCTTATCCCGTATCTCACGGGGTCGGCTTCCTAATCTAGATTACTGGTTTTTACACAGAGCGAAAGCAAAAAAAGCAAAAAAACACCTAAAGTGGTAATAATTTTTATGAATAACCTCTTATTGAATCCCCCTCCAATTACAGTTCTAGGGTGCTAATGGAAGTGATACAGGAAAGGAAAACACAATTTGTTGCATCCACCCAAGACCACAGTTACGCATTTTTTTACTTCTTGAAAGAATTTCCTGGTGAAAGTTGTTTAGTGTCGTTGACTGAGCAACCCCTATCAGTTTGTGGGACGCTGTCCCTTACACACAGTATATCCTTCTGAGCACCCTGCTTCAGCGTTTGAATAGTCGCGATTTTCCTACGACATGTTTTAAGTGGGTAGGTACTGGATTCAATTGTGATGAGAGTAAAGTAAGATGAAATGAAATTAGGCTCGATTCGAGATACCAGCGGCTAAAACTAAAATTAAAATCTATCTGTCACTTTCAAAATAATAAAATTTTAAAATGACAGGCGATTTATACTCTATGGTTTTACACTTTTTCCCCTAGATTTTGACGCGCTTTTGCACGTTTCCTCAGTATTGCTGTCAATTCTATCGGCAAAAAAATAAAAAACCGCCATATCTTATGAGTTATGACGGCGTATAAAAATGAAAGATAACGCATAATGCCATTAACTATAAATAAAAAAACCGGGGAGAATAGATCTCCTGGTTCTTGGTCCTAGTCTCCTGGCCTTTTTCAATGTCTTTAGTATGAAAGTGACAAGTAGATTTTAATTTTAGTTTTATCCGGCAAATCTACAATCAAGCCCCATGATTATAAATTATTTACTGCGGAATTCAATTCACAGGTAAGAAAGGTTCTGCTCCAGATATGCCTTGATTATTTTTTGTAAAGCAGTCTCAGGATAAAAACTCCTTGTACTACGAAGCAATTGACACTTATTCTCAATATTGTAATGTATCTACGTATAGACATTACTTATTCACATATTGTAAGTTTGGCAAACTGCACTGAATACATAACACGCAACGTTTTCATTTTTACATCCGTTCTGAAATGCAGCCAAAACATGGAAGCCAAAACAGTTGGGAAGAGACATAATTTCCGTCAAGTACAATATTAGCAAAGTTTTTGGAAGCAAAGTTTGCTGGAACTGGCACTTTCCTATATTTGCGGTCTTCGGCTTGCTTATTTAGTTTGTACGTTGTAATGTAATAACATATAGTGTCATCATTTGTCGATATGTTCTTCGAGCATTGTTTTCGTCGTCGAAGTGTTACAGAAAGTTCGTGTTTTGTAGATCAATATGGGTTAAAACTAAAATTAAAATCTAACTATGTGGTTTTACACATTGTCGGCTAGATTTTGACGCACATGCACGTTTCCCCAGTACTGCTGTTAATTTAATCCGCCATATAACGGCTGATAAAAGTATATATATAAATAAATCTCCTGTCCTTTTCCAATGTTTATAGTCTGAACAAGACAAAAATAATTTAATTTTAGGTTTAGACGGTGAATCTATTTTATTTCACTACATCCACTATGTGATACATGTTAATATAAGATAAGTACAAATATATTTTCTGAGAATAATCCCTCTATTTGAAATGTAGGTACTAAATATTTTTGTATCAAAAGGCTGAAAACTTTGCTTGGCAGTTACATGGATAGGTAAACGTGATTTAGGGGGACAGTTACAACTTTTATAATTTATGAAGGTCGGTTTTATGATGGGTTTATATGCCTCCTAGTTGCTTTATGTGTTATTTTGTTTTAACTATAGATGATAAGAAAAAACCTGATCTGAGATTATGTGATATGGATACCGGGTGTAAGGGATAGCGTCCCGCAAACTGATAGGGGTTGCTCATTCAATGAAACTGAACAACTTTCACCAGGATTTCTTTCAGGAAGAGAAAAAAATTAATTAGGGTTCCAAACAAATGTTCAATCGAGGTGGTCATTTTGTATGGGAAAAAAATCCCGGTAACAGTTGTTCAGTTTTGTTAATTTAGCAAACCCTTTTCGTTTCGAGACGCTGTTTCATACACCCGATACGTTATGGGGTGAGATTATGATAAATTCTGCATATGATTTTCTTTGTTCTACTAATTTCTTGAACGTTTATTTAACAAGGATGTAGTTGGTACATTTATGGTATTAATACAATGCAAAAATATTATTGGTTCTCAAAATATGCCATCCATGCTGGACTGGGAGTGAGAGAAAAACATAGAATGTGCCAGCTGCATTTCCTCTCGAGCATGCTGTAAAAACCAGCTAAGGGATCTGAGGGTTTCAGTATATTGTAATTTAGGCGATAGGCTGACAACCTGTCACTACAGCAATATACGTACAAATCTTTCTTGAATGGCCCTCAAGACTTTGTCAGACGCGGCGGAACGGCCTTAGTTTAGGTCGTTTACGCTCTGCCTACCCCATTAGGGATAAAGGCGTGATTATATGTATGTATGTATGTATGGTCTCAAAATATATACTGTAGAAGATAAAATAGTCATTGCTATGCCATATGTATAAGGCGCTTCTATATTGTAAGGTGCATTCAATAAGTACCGAGCCTCATCGCCAGAGGGCGCTGTAGTTTCAAAAGAGTTTAAACACAGTGTAGCACATTCTTGTTTAATTCTTTTTTCAAATTTTCATTCCAATCCCTTCATTTGTTTTAATTTTACAACTTATGGAAGCGAACGTGTCGATCGGTTTTACAAAAATGGAAAAAGAGCAATATCGTTCGGTGATTCGATTCCTATTTTTGGAAGGGAAAACGCGCTTCGAAATCAAAGAGCGCTTGGATGCTGTGTACGGTGACTCTTCTCCATCGATGGCCACCGTCAAGAATTGGTTCAACGAGTTTGCACGTGGCCGTACGTCGGTTTTTGATGAACCACGTCCAGGTGCACCGAAAACAGCTACTACGGAGGAAAACATTAAAAAAATCCATGATCTCGTATTGGCAGATCGCCGATTGAAGGTTCGGGAGCTAGCTGAGACTGTAGGCATTTCAGAAGGAACAGTGCATCATATTCTTCACGAGGAACTCGGCATGAGAAAGCTGTCGGCGCGATGGGTGCCGCGTTTACTCACACCGGAAAACAAGCGCAACCGTGAGACCACATCGGAGACGTGTTTGGCGCTGTTTAAGCGGAATGATGATTATGACCGGTATAACAAAATTTGTCAACCCTGATAACACGCACAAAAACACATGCCAAGTGCAACATGCCGTCTGTCGATGTATGACCAAAATGACATTGTAGTTAGGAGTGTCCGAGCTGTGCTAATGTGGTCTACGTAAATACCTGACTACATACATACATATAATCACGCCTTTATCCCTAAACAATGGTCGTTCCGCTACGTCTGACAAAGGTTGAGGGTGGATTTGTAGGTATATTATTGTAGTGACAGGTTGTCAGCCCATCGCTAAACTACAATATACCAAACCGACGGATCCCTTATAATACCTAACTATTCTTTATTAATTATTATACTCCAATCTTCTTCTTAGCGAGTGGATTCTTGAATCGAACGACCCGATGAAACCTGGTGTCAAAGTTTTCAAACCGCCTAGTACCACAGCTATTGGGCCTCTGACGTGGTTTGACTAACGACCACTATCAAAGACAGCGACTGGGACATACAGCTTAACGCGCCCTCCGAAGCCTTTTTTTTTCGGACAATCAGGTGATTCAGCCTGCAATATTCTAACCAAAGTAGGAAAAAATCTCACAGCTTTAAATTGACAAATAACAACTTTGTGTTCCCCCTGGGAATCGAATCCAGGACTTCCGGATTGTACGCCCATCGTTCTGACCACTAGAACACGGAGGCAGTACTCCAATAACTTGTACGTATAAGTAGTTCATACATAAAGCTACTTAATACTTGTGTGTCATACTCAGCTGGACATAGACGAAGCACCTTCCATTGGAGCGGAATTGCTCCATACATCAAACTTTCGGAAATTTCCCCTTCATCCATCTTAGCTCATGTGGTTCATAATAATATTGGGTACTAAACTAAATACTTAGGGTGATTTAATGCTGGACAAATGTAAACAGACATGACGTATGCTGCTACATTCTATGATTATATAAGTATTTGGCAATTCTTAATTAGCTGTTGAAAATTACCTTATTGCTGTTCTTTTTCTAAAGTAGGTTTTCGGAAATATTATTGGACTTAATTCTGGATGGCACTTGCTAATGCTTAATTTAAGTTATATCCATCTTACTCGTGGTTTCTAACGGGTAAGATGGATCTATCGTCAACTTTCTCTCTCATTTACCTCTGTCACCTCCGTCCTCGTGTCAATAAACTAGACAATTACTGGCACATGAGACAATCTACTTTAGGTCTCACGGTGTGCAATGCACTCTGTAATTTCAATAGGATCTGGTGGGATAGTAGTACGCAGGTAGGTATTATAGGGTACGGTGCTGCTTGCAATCAGGTGGGCCGTATGCTTTGTTGCCACTTCACTACATAGTATAAAACAAAGTCGCTTTCCCTGTCACTATATCCCTATGTATGCATAAATCTTTGAAAGTACGTAACGGTTTTTGATGCGATTTCTTTTAATGGATAGAGTGATTCAAGAGGAAGGTTCTTATGTATAATACACGCATAATATAGTAGAGAAACACTGCTAATTTCCGTGCGAAGGCAGGGCGGGTCGCTAGTATAACATAAAAGGAAAAGCTAAGAGTAATAGGGGCTAACTTAAATTTAGCTTTAGCAAGGTGGCATCTAGAAGTGACTCTAATATCACACTACTGTCAGCATCAAGGTAATTTTTTTAATTGGACGACTTTTTAATGCCCGTATTTATAAACAGCACTTGAGACTGACAACTAGTTTGAGGTCGTATCAGAAATGTAATTCCAGTACAATATGCCCTGCTCTCAAAACCTTCCTTATTGTTTTCAATTTTGAGATCGCTTTATAAATACGAGCCTTAAACTAGCGTAATAGAGATAATGGCGTGATTATATGTATGTACGTATGTATGTATGACTATCAAAGTTGTTAAATGATACCGCTTGTATGTAGTTATTTACCTCAAGTATTTGGATTTTGATACTGGAACTGATGAACTTGAATAATAGACTGATAAAAAAGATAATTATTTTATTCGCAGACTTTCCTTTCATATTTCAAAACTAAAAATAATATCAAATAATTCTTAAGTTAAAATTCCTTACTCGAAGGTAAGTAAAATAAATAAAAGTCTTCTTAGACTAACAAAATTAAATTTTGGGTAACTATTTATACCCAAATAATATAAATTATTGTACCATTAAACAGAACTAAATTTGCGACACTTCATTAGATCTCGCGAACTGTTCTTTTCTGGATGGATCAGTCACGCAGTCCCTGTTTTTTCTT
The DNA here is from genome assembly GCA_949820665.1 of Scrobipalpa costella. NCBI lineage: Eukaryota > Metazoa > Arthropoda > Insecta > Lepidoptera > Gelechiidae > Scrobipalpa > Scrobipalpa costella. The sequence continues at coordinate 10,720,874 of OX463312.1, forward strand.
CTTACTAAAACGTATACGAATCTGTAAACAAACAGAAGAAAACATTAGATATTTCAGGAGGTTGTATGAAGAAGGTGATTTTGGGAAGTTGTTCTATTCCCGAAACCAAACTATAATATTATTTTGTTTTAAGGGATAGGGGAAGGGATAAGTCAAAAAAATAATAATTCGTAGGTAGTGTAGGTACAAATCAGGCCATAATTTCCCCAGCCTTATCCCGTATCTCACGGGGTCAGTTACTTAATCTAGGGGATTGGACGTAGGTACTGGTTTTACACAGAGCGACTGCCACCTGACCTCCACAACCCAGAAGGAAAACCAGACCCAATCCTATATTAGATCAGCATTATTGAAGCTACCAACGTTTAGCACTGGCCTCTGACATGGCTTAACGACTAATATCTACGGTAGGTTAAAAATTATATTAACTGAAACCAGCGGCTTAACGTGCCTTCTTCCGAAGCAAGGAAAAAGCGCCAAGTATAAATCAGCTCAATTAAGTGAAAATTTGAATGGAAAACAAAATTGAATTTACTTAATTGAAAAATAATCTTATTTAAATTTTGAGAATAAAATATAATGATTTTTCTTGGCATAAAAAAACTTTTGCTGTTTACAAACCGCAAATATTATGTTTTTTTTTCTAAGTAACTCAAATAAAGAATAACTTCTCCGTATCTCGTTACAGGTATCTCTTATTATTTTCAATAAAAACAAGTAGAAATTCAGACCTGCGCAGTTTGCGAATAGCCCGAGGGCTTATACGCGGTGAAAGGGACAGCGTCCCGAAAACTGATAGGGGTTGCTCAGTCAACGACACTGAACAACTTCAACCAGGAACTTCTTTCAGGAAGAGAAAAAAACATATTGGCTTTTCCATAAAAAATGCTCACCTTGATCAGACAATTTGTATGAAAAAGTCAAATTTATTTTTCTCTTCGTGAAAGAATTTCCTGGTGGACGTTGTTCAGAGTTGTTGATTGAGCAACCCCTGTCAGTTTGCGGGACGCTGTCCCTTAAACCTGGTATATTGAACAACTCGGTATATCTTGATAAAGGTATAAATATTGGAGCTGTACTTCAACTGCAGAGTTTTATTTGTAATATCAGATATTTTTTATCCACCTGGAAAGTTATTCAAAGAAAGGAGGTTGTGACATAATACGCATCAAAGTTTTATCTTGGAAATACATACATACATACAGTCACGCCTTTATCCCTAATGGGGTAGGTAGAGCGTAAACGACCTAAACAAAGGTCGTTCCGCCACGTCTGACAAAGTTTTGAGGGTTATTTAAGAAAGATTTGTAGGTATAATGCTGTAGTGACAGGTTGTCAGCCCATCGTCTAAATTACAATATACTGAAACCCGCGGATCCCTTAGCTGATTTTTACAGCGTGCCCGGGAGGAAATGCAGCTGGCTCATTCTATGTTTTTCTCTCGCTCCCAAGCCGGCATGGAAGAAATCTTATTATCTTGGAAATACAATTTAAAATTCATGCAATAGGGTTAAGGTTTGTTCCTTTCTAAAAAACTGTAGTGATCATACTAAACAAGTTATTATACTTCGTTTAGTTAATGTTCCACGCTGGACTGGAAGCGAGAGAAAAACATAGAACGTGCCAGCTGCATTTCCTCTCGGGCATGCTGTAAAAACCAGCTAAAGGAGCCGAGGGTTTCTGTATATTGCAATTAAGGCGAAAGGCTGACAACCTGTCACTATAGCAATTACGTAAAAATCTAACTTAAATAATCCTCAAAACTTTGACATACGTGGTGACACTTTTGTTTAGGTTGTACACGCCCTGCCTACCCCATTAGGGATAATTATATGTAGTATGTAGTTAATGTTGAGTTATCGATATCAACGTATTTTGCGGCCAATAAACAGCTTTTTCTTTGCAACTTAGCTGAGGTTCAAATTTCGAAAGCCCTTTAACCTTGTTACAAACGTTTGTTTTACATACGATAAATACTTAATTTAGGAGATCAACTTATTAAATTTAATCATATATTTTTCTTTATAAAGATGTACATAAAAATGCTTCTTGGTTCAACAATAGTAAGGTTTATATTTAAAAGCCAGCAAATATATTGTAACCAAACTCCCCATTCCAGCAAAACCAAGTTAATTTCTAAATTATTTACAGCATAGGTCGAAGGACGTTAGAACAACTAACAAACTTGGACATCACATTGAGACTGACGTAGGTAAGGTATCTATCTTTTATTCAGATACGAGGAGCACATTGAGGTCTATTTAAATTCAAATTCAAAATATCTTTATTACTCACACACTTAAAACAAAAACATATAATAACAATCACAATAGTTCGGTTTGAGAGTAAAAGGTGAGGGTCTCAGTATTTTGCTACCATGTTACTCAAAGCAACAGTGGTAGCACTGATTTTCAGCCCTTACCCTTTTCATACACCATTTAAAAAAAAACATCAAAGTAGAGGGCATATAGAATTAAGATAAAAACATTAAAAAGTAAAAGTCAAAATATAACATGCTTAAACAAAACATAATTTTGGTTATAACCCTATTTAAAAATAAAAACAAATAAATAACAATAATAGGTACAATCACAAGTTGCATACAAATAATTACAACCACTCAATCTTACGTTGTATGTAGTACTATTATATATTCTGTGGTTGATATCTACCTCGGTGTATGTGAATGTAATTGTGTTATATGTGTGTGTGTGTGTGTGTATGTGTTGTGTGTATAGTGTACAGTTATGATATTGTAGTTATGATACGAGTATGAGAAACACAAGACTGCCTTACGTACATTTCCGCTGCCTTAAAATAAATATGAGTTTTACATGCTTTTTGAAAGTAAAAATAGTCATCCCTTTTCTTAAAGGAGGTGGTAAGATGTTCCACACTTGGGCAGCCTTGTACTTAAAGCAACCCTTGAAACCCGCCATTTGAAATTGAGGAGCCTTTAAAAGATTTTGATGATTAGACCTTAACGAATGATTAGCATTTGGGTCTTTTTCAATCTTAGTATATAAATATGTTGGAGTTTTACTCCAAACAACCCTATGTGTCATACACAAAAAATGCAAATCTCTTCTTGCTTTCATCTTTAAAATTCCTCTTTCATTTAAAAAAGGTGTGATGTGTGCCCTCTTAGGTACATTGTAACAGAAACGTGCACAAGCATTCTGTACTCTCTGTATGGATCGTGCCACTTTCTCCCAAATTCGAGGACCATAAACAGAGTCACAATAATTAAGAGGGGACAGAATTAATAAATCTACAAGTAACTCCCTGATCCCAACACTCAAATATTTCCTGATTCCATATAATACTTTTAGTTTGTAATAAGCATTGCGAATTTTTGTATTGACATGAGTAACATATCTGAGCTGATTGTCCATAATGAGACCCAGGTTCCTCGCCTCGTCGGTTCTGGGAATATTCTGGCCATTTACTGTAATTGTTACATCGTTAGCCACCTTATCACATTGCCCCTTTGTGCCAATGACTAAGAAATTTGACTTTAGTGGATTCAAAACCAGCGAATTCTTATATGCCCAGTCAAATATCCCATGAAGATCAAGTTCAATTTTATGAATAGCCTCGTCTACGTTCTCGGAATTAAAGGAATGATATACTTGGGTATCATCAGCGTATAAATGATATCTACACGTTAATATTTGTCTAGGCATATCAGCTGTGTACAACGAAAAAAGGATTGGACTAAGTATCGAGCCTTGAGGGACTCCTCGAGATAACAGACCTACATTAGAAAAAGCACAATCTCCATTTGGTCTGTCAACCTTAACAATCTGTCTTCTGCCATTAAGAAAAGAACGAAACCATTCACAAGCCGACTGTGAGAAACCGTAATACTTAAGCTTAGATATTAGGAGAGTCTGATTTAGACAATCGAACGCCCGTGAAAAATCCAATAACACCAAAATGCTACTAAGTCCCTGATCAGAGGCTGTGAGTATATCATCAGTAACTTGCAGTAGCGCAGTTTCCGTACTATGTCCTTTCCTGAAGCCAGATTGGTACGTTGGAATGACGTTAGCTTTTTCCAAAAACAAATTTACCTGCCGCTCGACTACCCTTTCAAGTACCTTAGATAGAACCGGAAGAAGGCTTATCGGCCTAAGATCTTTTAAGCTATCCACAGATGCTTTTTTAGGAATTGGCTTTACAACAGCCAACTTCCAATCTTCAGGAAATGTGTTCGTAGAAATTGATTTATTAACTATACCAGTAATAATTTTAAGAGTCAAAGGCAATGTCATCAAGATCATCTTGATATTAATATTATCATGTCCAGTGGCGTTACTCTTAATATTGTTTAATATTTTAAGAACAGCATCTTCGCTAGTTGGTTCCATTTCAAACTTAAAATTAGAAAAGCAATTCCTGTCAAAATAGTTATTTAACACAACGTCGATATTACCATTGCCTGGTACATCAAGGAAATGGTTATTTATATTTTCAGGATTACTAAAATCGTCTGGAATAAAATCAAAATTTCTCGAACCACTTGTAATGGGCGATGTATCTCTAAAATTCTTCCACATCAGTGCAGGGTTATTCCTATTTCTATTCACGAAATGAGAAAAATACGCAGATTTTTCTCTTTCAATTGAGGTGTTTACAAAGTTTTTTAAAGTTTTATAATAGGCTTTGTCTGTATCATTTTTAGTTTTTATGGCTTTATCTAGTGCTTCGTCTCTCAGCGACATCATATATTTAATAAGATCAGTGATCCATGGTTTAGGTTTATCCCGTATCATACGTTTCTTCATTGGAGCGTGGGCATCAAAAAGATTTGTAACAAAGAAATTAAAAATAGTAACCATCTGATTAACATCAGGACACTCCATAATTAAATTCCATGGAATGCTATTTAAATCCTTTTCAAATTGAGTAAGATCTATATTATTAAGAGACCGGACTGTGATGTATTTTTTTATAGGCTTTGGTCGCTTTATTTTTAGTTCTACATTAATAAACGCATGATCACTGAGAGAACGGTTATGACGAACAGTAACAGATTTAACTTTATTTGGAACGTCTGTTAGAACAACATCTATTAGAGTCGAAGTTCCATCTGTAATTCTAGTTGGTTCCTGTACAATCTGAGTCAGATTTTGCTGAAGAGTAAACGTGTTAAACTGTCTTGACTTGGGCGTGTTCAAAAGTAAGTCTACGTTGAAGTCAGTTAGTACGAAAACTGAGTCACAATAAGAGAAAGAACTTATTGACTCACTCAGCTCATCTATGGCAGTTGGGAGTGGATAATCACCCGGCCTATAGGCTGTACCAATGGCGATTCGACAATTATGTATATTAAGAATAAGCCATAGCTGCTCTAAATCAGTTGCAGGATGTTGTACTATTCGTGCTTTAAGGCCATGCCGTAAATAGAAACCCACACCGCCACCTCTCTCTTTAGAGCTACGAGATGATCTAGGTACATGTTTCAAAGTGTAACCTGAAATTTTAGGTGCTACAACATCACCGCCGTCTCTCAGCCAAGTCTCATTTAGCGCCAATATGTCAGGAGAGAAATTGCCTATGGTAACTAAAAGTTCATCTTGACCTGTATTTATTGATTGCAGATTAATAAGACCCAAAGTCAAACTAGATTTATTTTTAGACATCATCTATGCGGTAATAATTGTAAGGTGAAATTAAAACTTGTCCTCATTACTATCCCAATTACATGCGTTACTTTACTTCTCCAGTGACGTGCAGTCTGGCTGTAGGTGTGTGTGTTTATTGTGTAAGTAATGTGTAAGTGTATGCATGTGAAAGGGAACCACTTCCATAAAAATAATAATAAAAGAAAATTATAAATATGAAATGAAATATTACATCCATAAGAATAATTATTTGTATTATTAAACACAAGCAACAGAAATATAAAACAGCATTTCAACATAAAATAGTTCAGTTTTTTGCTATATTACTACTATTTTCGAAAATATTTAGGTCTGAGAGTCCTTTGAGATGGTGTACTTTACAAATTCCTTCAGCTTTTTTAGCAAAAAGTTTCCCATTTTTAGTCCACACGTATTGCCATTTGGCTTTTTTCGCTTCTTCTCTAGCACGCTTAAATAGGATCCTATTTTGTTTCGTAAGTCTTTCGTTGATGTAAATACGCGTGCCAGGTGCTGGGAACTCCATATCAGTTGATTTTAGGTTACGTCGGACACGGGAGTTCTTAAGAAAAACATCACGAGTGGCGCGGCGGGCAAGACGTAGTATAATAGGTCGCGCGCCGGTCGGCTTCTGTTCTGGCCGCTGCTGGCCAACTCGGTATGCGTCAATAACATCATGCTCGTTCAGAGAAATCCCAATTTTCGTAGCCAGAACCTGCACAGTATGTTGTACATTTTCGCCATCACATTCCGGAATACCTGTTATCTGCAAGTCATTCAAAAGTAGTTCTTGCGAGGTGGTATTCAGCTTTTCCTCCAGATCTATTATTTGTGACTGCATCTGTGATGATTCAGCCTGCAAAGACTCAACTGCTTCAACTCTTGTTAGTAAATTCTTTACTTCGGTATTGACATCCTGAATTTGCTGTTTACACAATGCCACATTTGTATTAATTTCCTTCATCTCATCTCTGAAAGTCTCGATAGATTCTCGCATTCCAACAAGTTCTTTATAGATCTTGTTTAATTCTGCAAATATATTAGTACTTGGGGATGGCAGCCCCGAGCTCGTAGTACCCGGTGGTAAAATCACTTCCAGTGGTTCCAGGTTATTTTCCTTCTTGTCTGGGGTCGTACTAAGTAACCGGGATGAATTCGTTACTGAACACCCAGGACATACCCATTCTTTAGGGCCACTAACGCGCAGGTTTACGCATTTGTTGTGATAACTTAATTTACATGAAGTACAAGTAACGCCACCTGTTGATGCTAAGTTTCTATTGCATACAGCACATGCTGGACGGCTTCCCATGATTGATGCGTATTGATGGGCTAGTGGATGACAGCTGATTTATTGAAGCTTCGTAGTATCAGATCAATTACGCAGATGGCGCTAGTATAGCGGTTGGTGTAAGACAGAGTTAATTTTACATAAATTCACTCAATAAATACCAGAAAATGTATCAGGTTTTCACTGTCACACACTAATTTTATCTAGATCTTGATCTTAGTCCGGTGTCGCAGCACGCATCAAAACACAACCCAAAACAAGGTGACAGGTAACAAAATATTTTGTTAGATTGTGTTTATTCTATTAAGATTTGTTTAAATGTCCACTTGTTTACACTTAATGCTCTAGATATCGCATACGTGAATACTGTTTCAATGATTTTGGTCCGTAAAAATACACAAAATTCGTACAGTTCAGGATACAATGTGACATACGTGACAACAACAGGCAGCTGCTGTCAGTTAGTATTTCTCAAGTTGTAGCTTGTATTTCCACTGGATAACACTTATTGAAGCAAATCACACATGGGTGCACACTATTCTGGCAATTTTAATTATTGGAATATACTTTAAACATTAAATATCGTAAAATATTACAGAGATTTAAAATTTAGGTTGTTTACTTTGGGGTACCCTCCACCAAAAACCATTTATGTAATATATCAGTTATATATATATATATATATATAAATGTATTGCGACTTGAACTTTTATATTAAAGTGTAGACACTTCATCATCTCCCTAGCCTTATCCCGTATCTCACGGGGTCGGCTTCCTAATCTAGGGGATTGAACGAGGGTACTGGTTTTTACACAGAGCGACTGCCATCTGACCTCCGCAACCCAGAAGGGAAACCAGACCCAATCCTAGATTAGGTCAGAGTTTTCAAGCCGCCAATGCTTAGCACTGGCCTCTGATATGGCTTAACGACTAATATCTACGGTATTAAACGATATTAACCGGGACCAACGACTTAACGTGCCTTCCGAAGCACGGGATTAAAGTGTAGACACTTGTTTATAGTTATATAACATCTGACATTTTAATATGATTATTATTTTGAACTGGATTACTACCACGATTATTTTATTGAGGTAACAATAAATATAATCGTGGTAGTAATCCCGGTCAAAATAATAATCTTATTGTAATGAACAACCGCGAAAGTATCAAAATTAATATCTGACATTTTGACATTTCCATATTATCCTACTATGCATTTGACATTATGTCTGGAGGTAAAATAACTGTGAACGATATAATGTAGTTCTGAAATAGACAGAAAAATGCGACAGTATTCATAAGTAAATAAATCCACCATAAATGAAATATCAATATCAGTAGTTTTCTCATAGTTGTTTGCACTCATAGTGCTATTTTATTTCTGAAAATATTAGTAATAACAAATCAAAATTTTTACCCTGGGCTGGTTTTCCAAACACGCGCCGTTCGAATCCAGTCAGCGGTTGAAATTTTACGTACATACATATAACCACGCCTTTATTTCTAATGGGGTAGGCAGAGCGGAAACGATCTAAACAAAGGTCGTCCCGCCGCGTCTGACAAAGTTTTTATGGTTATTTAAGATAGATTTGTAGGTATATTACTGTAGTGACAGGTTGTCAGCCCATCGCCTAAATTACAATTATATACTGAATCCCTCGGATCCCTTTGCTGGTTTTTACAGCATGCCTGGGAGGAAATGCAGCTGATACATTCTATGTTTTTCTCTTGTTCCCAGTCCAACATGGAAGTTGAATTTCTGATTTGTTATTTCTAATATTTTATTTTAATTGTTTAATCGCAAGAGTAAAAAGTAACGATTATACGTTGTAGGTATGATATAATAAATCACGAGAAATTCAAGTCAAACTGAATAAAGTGAACATGTATGTATAGATCTTCAGAGAAGAAGATTACTAACAGATATGAAGAAGTATCTTCGTTTAGTTTAAAGCAGCCGGAACTAATCTTATATCTAAAGAGAGATAGTACAGAAACTTACGCGAACAAGCCCAAAGCTACAAAAGTTAAGGATGCGTCGAACATGTAGAATTCGCCTGGGGAGTACTCTATGGTAGCCTTGTAGATGTAGCTGGAAGACGGCATGTAGATTGAAGGGGCGAAGGCTTCCATCACACCGATGAGAGCATTCACTTTAGAACTTATATCTACAGAGACATAGTATAGAAACTTACGCGAACAAGCCCAAAGAAAGTCCTCTATGCTAGCCATGTAGATGTAGCTAGAAGACGGCATGTAAATTGAAGGAGTGAAGGCTTCCGTCACACCGATGAGAGCATTCAGTTTAGAACTAATATCTAAAGAGATATAGGATAGAATCTTACGCGAACAAGCCCAAAGAAAGTACTCTATGCTAGCCTTGAAGATGTAGCTGGAAAACGGCATGTAGATTGAAGGAGCGAAGGCTTCCGTCACACCGATGAGAGCATTCACTTTCTTATATCTAAAGAGACATAGTATAGCAACTTACACGAACAGGGCCAAAGCTACAATAGTTAAGGCTGCGTCGAACATGTAGAACGCGCCAGGGAAGTACTCTATGGTAGCCATGTAGATATAGCTGGAAGACGGCATGTAGATTGAAGGGGCGAAAGCTTCCGTCACACCAATGAGAGCGTTCAGTTTTGCTGAAATAAGAAAGCGAATTAATTAAAGTGGTGATCAAAAAAGGCACACATCAATAGGTCAGGCAGATATAGATAGTGTGTGGAGAGTCGAAGAGATTGAAAATTTTTGTGAATAAAGCTCATATTCATAAAGCGATTTCAAGATTGACAACAATAGAAAAACAATAATTTCACAGGCCATGTACTGAAATCACATTTCTGATACGAACTTAAACTCGGTGACAGTCACAAGTGCTGATTATAAATTTGGGCCTTAGTTTCCGATCCTATAATTAGCCTCCGCTTATTGTAGGAAATTCGAAGTAGCCAAAAACGTCAGATGTACCTACTTATGTAACAAAGATATTTCTCGGAACGTCAATTTTATTTAGGAACAAAAGATTCGCAGTCTAAAGAAACTTGCAAAGATCAAATAACAAAGTAGGTACGCGGTAAATTTTGAACAAAGGCTGAATATTAATTTAAAAATCAGGCGTCTAAATTTTGTTTATTTAATGGAGTTGTTGAGTTAGTGATCAGGTTTCTGAATAAATAATTAGCAAACAAAATTTATTAAAGACCTAGAGTATGTAAAATATCACTCCATTTATTTCGCGCCCAAGGGATAAATCTATTATTATGTCCAGCATCAATCGGACTGATACTACATAATACAGTTGCTTCATCTCACGACTGCCGTTTTGCCATACTTGAATGTGTAAATTTACCTACATGCACATTTGCTTCTTGTGCGTGAGTTAACCATAAGTATCTCTACTTACTATTTAATATTCTGCGACCATTGTAAATCGGTAGTTACGCATACAAAGGTGCGTGTCGTGAACCACAAGATTGGCCGAGCAACAGACGTGAGATAAAAAATACTACAACACTCTGATTCGATTAAAATAAATAGTCGTAATAAATACTAACCGACTTCATCCACAGGTACACTTTTCGTAGCAATAGATCTGATGGCAGTCAAACTGAAATGACTGAACATATTGAACAGCAGTCCAGAATAGAACCAGGAGCGATCCGGAGCCAAAGCAAATACGAAACATGCTGATATCCTGCTCACTGCTGACAGGCATCCCAATGCGCTGTCCTGCACTTGCAAGATCTTGGTCAGGACTGAGATGCAGAAAGTTGTGCCTGAAATTGAAAAACAAGTAGAATTATTTATAAGTAGTTGCATACAAGGTATAAAAGAAAGTAATACATACATACATAAATCACGCCTTTATCCCTTACGGGGTAGGCAGAGCGTTTAACGCCTCGTAAAAGGCGCTTTCGCCACGTCTGACAAAAATTGAGGGCAATTTTAGATTGTAATATGTATTGCTATAGTGACAGGTTGTCAGCCCATCGCCTAAATTACAATACACTGTAACCCTCGAGTCCCTTTTGCTGACTTCAACAGCATGCCCGGGAGGAAGGGCAGCTGGAACATTCTATGTTTTTCTATCTCTCCCAGTCCAGCATGGAAGAAAAGAAAGTAATTCAATTCAAATTCAAAATCTTTATTTCAGAAACCATAGTTCCATAGTAAATTAGTAGTAATGCGTGCCTTTAAACCATATATTCTACACATGATACCAAACAACGTTTTCAAAGCACAAAAATTTTAGAGTAAAAGGGATAAATAGCCCTTTCCATACAAAAAATCTCTTTTCATCTGCAATTTTGTACGGACAACGCAAGGTTTTATTTCGAGCTAAAAATTTAAAGTAGTTTCAATCACCGATGACCTATTTTGGCTAAAACTAGGCCTAGAGATAGAATGCTTTTTATTTATTTTTATTTGGGGAGCTTACAGCAACATTCACAAATTATTCAAGTATACATATTAAATAAGTGCCAATTACAAGCTTCCACATATACGAGAAAGAAAATTGCTTAGTCTAACTTAAAATAATGAATAGGTAACACATGCAAATATAAAAACAGTTACACTAAACTAATACTTTAAGATTCTGTGAAGTAATTCTTAAAGAGCGCATTTTTCATTGATCTGATACTACCACTAAATAAATCAAATCGGCCATCATCATTTTACTTATTGAACAGCTTTGTGACACGTGGTATGTTTTTTTTTTTATTGGGAATGACTGGGAGGTACAAAAAGTAAATCATGCTTTCTTATCTTAATCGAGTTGGAATTCTTAACGCAATCATGCTGAGGAGTCAGGACAATCCACCATACTCTAAGCAATCCTTAAATCAGCCGATTCTCTTCTAAGCTGATGCGGCAACAGATGAAATTTCTGACAATGCTGCGGGTACTCAAGTCTAGGCACTCTAAGGGCCGTATTTGTAATCAGCTCTCATGAGTGAGAGCGAGTATGAGTTCGTATCAGAAATGTTATTTCAGTACAAACTGGCCTGTCAAATCCATACTTAATATTGCTCTTAAGTTTGAGTTGGCTTCATAAGTACGAGCTTTAATTTGTATGAGAGAAAAGGAGTTAACTTCTTTTGTTTTTTTTCCACATTTGATATATATGTGACATAGCAAGGGTTCCATATTTCAGATGCGTATTCTAAGTGACTTCGCACATATGTCATATGCACAGTAAATAATTTTCAAGCTTTTTATTTGTTTGAATTCACTAAATGGGCGGATGACAAATCCTAATGCTCTGTAGGCTTTCTCAGTAATATTTTTAATATATTCACTAAATAATACCTTAGAATCAAAAGTAACACCTAAATCTCTGAATCTCTCTATTAACGCAAGTAATGTTTATCATTATAGTTATATATTGAAATCAAACGCATTGAAAACAAATGTTTTAATATAGTGCGAATGACATTGGTCAGGTAAATTTCAATAAAACAAAACGTGAAAAATATACAGGTGTTTGTTTTCCTTATTCATTAAGGCTTTTAGGGTATTTTTGTACGTTGACGACATTTTATTCGACATAAATGAAAAAAAAAACCTCAACTGCTGCCTGCAATCTATGACAACAACACAAAAACATGAGAGTGAGAATAAAGTAGGTACACAAATATGTCGCAGCTTTCATTTTCAAAATTGGCCTTACAAGTATTGATCGAGTAATGCTAAACTACTTTACAAACACCCTACAATCAAATAGTATTTCGTAATGTTGAGAGCATAGCGACGTAAGAAGCCAGTGATAATATGGAACAGTGTTGTTCGATTGAACTATCGATATCTATCGATTCATTTCTTAAAATAGTGCTATCGATTCGTAGAGAGAACAAACTAAATCTTGACAAAAATTGCTGCCATCTCATTCTTTTTTCTCAGAATAGCAAATTACAGGTGAACGCTTTAGACAAGATTTTGTGATTATGTGCGCATATACGAAAGTAACGACAATTTTTTTAGCACTACGTGATTACCTATTAACAGTTTTATACAATTGATAGTGACTTACTTTCAATAAAAATGCATTTATACGTGCTATAAACCGTCCAATACTTTTAACTGAAGGGAAATAATTAACCAAACTTCAAAAAAATAAAAGATCTTCAAAAAAAAATAGTTCTGCAATTGGTTAGGTTAGGTACGAAGTTATTATTTAACCATTAATTAAATGCTATTACATTGTACAAAACGATCGAATAGTATCTAGATCTGCATTTAAATTTCTTTAAGTATTTCACATTAGCAATTTGATAATAACATTGCAATAATAATAAAAATCACAGAGACTAATATGATCGTCAAATCATATCGATAGCCTATATTGCCTATCGATTGTATACATGATTTTGTACTATCGATTAATGTGCTATCGCTTGTTTGCCAACACTAATATGGAGTACCTACTATTTGCTATTGCATCAACATTAATCGACACTTTTCTTCCGTGTTCTGGAGTTATCGAACTCAAGTTCTTCGGAGAGTTCACATTTAGTGCGTGAGAGAAGTTTTTACAGACGCATATCTTATGATTTGTTGAGCAAGTAATTGCATAATTCTTTGAAATCACAGTTATACTAAGAACGAATATTTCGAGAGTGAATAATAATTACCATAAAACCAGTGATTTATCCTGCTAAAGCTAGGCGCGTACTGCGATGTTTGGTCAAGGGATAAATTTTGTCGCAAAAGCACAGCTCGGACACTCCTAACTACAATGTCATTTAGGTCACACATCGACAGAGTGCATTTTGCACTTGACATGCGTTTGTGTGCGTGTTATAAGGTTTGACAAATTTTGTTATAACCGGTCATAATCATCACTTGATTAATCCGGTTCTTAATTAAACCAACGTTTTAAAGTAGATTGCATATTTTGTATGAATTTTCTTACCGTCTGTCATCACTGTGGAATAAAAAAAAAAACCTATTGGAGTCATATATTGTAGTAGAATGACATCCGTACACGGAACAGTACCTAACCGTCTGTAGAACACAATACTTTATTAATTTCCGTTACACTGGGAAACATGCGCGCGCCATACCCGCTAAGCGTACGCTCAATGTGGCTCACAATCCGGCGCGGAGTGTGGCGTATGTCGGACTGGGTGAATGTCCATTCTGTATGTAGTACTATTATATATTCTGTACCAAAAGTGCAACGTATGCGTATGGGTTCATAATTAGGTATGTCAATGCCAGGTCATAGGAAACTCGCGTACGTAATGTGTGGTAAATCGTGATTTTCTAATAGGCAATATTAATCTCAATTTTTGATCTCCTTTTCTGTTTCAACCTATACCTCTTTAGTTTTTAAGGAATAGTTCCTGCCATACAAAAACGTCGATTTTGTACGGTGAGAATTATCTCTTAATAACGAATGGAGTATAAGTGGTGGCCATTACAATGTTGTTCTGTTCATTCATTATTCTGCAGATTAAATTATCATACTGTAATCAGCGAGATTGATTCAACCAAGTGCAATGAGTTATCAGCCTTGACCTACGCCGATAAAACCACTTCTTGCAAGTTCAGACTTGTAAATATCAAGTAGGCTAAAATCTCAGAGTAAATTATCATAGTTTATGACGATATGGCAATAATGTTTTTTGTTTTCAATTTGGCATGCCTTCGATGTAAATGTATATAAAGTGGCACGGATAGCTTTAGTAATAATGTTTTTTGATGTAGTGTAAAAAATAAAAGAATATCTGAATAAAAGGCTATGGCTATGTTTACAATTTCAGTGGAAGCGGTGGCGAAGGTGCGATACTGATTCAAACTGATCTAAAGAATTTTTATATTTCTATGAACATGAATTTTATTCATTTCAAAATAGAATAGGATACATATGATACAGTTTATACATACATATAATCACGCCTTCATCCCTAACAGGATAGGCAGAGCGTAAACAAAGGCACGTCTGACAAAGGTTTGAGGGTTATTTTAGAAAGATTTGTAGGTATACGCTGTAGTGACAGGTTGTCAGCCCGTCGCGTCGCCTAAATTGCTATATACTGAAACCCTCGAATCCCTTAGCTGGTTTTTACAGCATGCCCGGGAGGAAATGCAGCTGGCACGTCCCATATTTTTCTCCTTCACTTTTTCAGTTTATAGCACACTAAAAAAACAGGATCAACAAACAAAGAATATTCGTGTACATATACACGTTTATTGTTTCTGTTTATGCTTTAACCATCGAAATGGTAAGATTTTGTTTTCGCTTAAAACGCTCTCATTCCCAGTAGCATCATGATCGTGACCTAATATAATATTTAATATTCTTGATTATTCTACTATTAATATGCTACAGGCTGTATGAAACCAAGTAACAAAAAGGACAAAATTTAAATTTACATAGAGACCACTCTATTGCGACATTTCTGCGTATAATATAGCATTTCTCTTTATTTGCTTTTCCATGCTGGACTGGGAGCGTGAGAAAAGCATAGAATGCGCCAGCTGCTTTTCCTCCCGGGCATGCTGTAAAAACCAGCTACAGGATTCGAGGGCTTCAGTGTGTTGCAATTTAGGCGATGGGCTGACAACCTGTCACTATAGCGATACACATTTCAGTCTAAAATAGCCCTCAAAACTTGTCAGACGTGGCGGAACGACCTTTTCTTTGGTCGTTTACGCTCTGCCTACCCCATTCGGGATAAAGGCGTGATTATATGTATGTATGTATGTAATATAGCATTATCTCTATAGATTTCTCATATTTCCTCAACTTTATTTGAAATAATCTTTCTGAGTCCGGGTGTAAAGGCTGTATTTATAAAGCTTTCTTAAGATTGAGAGCAATATTGCATGCATGAAGCATGGATTTGACAGGTAAATTTGTACTGAAAAAACATTTCTGATTCGAACTTAAACTATCTGTCATTCTCAAGTGCTGACTATAAAAACGGGCCTAAGTAATTATCGACAAAAAAATCGGGTAATTATGTCAATAATGTGCTATAATGTAGGTATAATGGTCACTGGTCGGTGAAGAGCGTGGATAATGCACCAGGTGCAACCAGCTACGTGCAACCTTCAGATAAGTTCACTGCATTTAAAATTATTTTTGAATGTAGGTACGTCCTTGTGGTACAGTAAGGCATTCAGTTCTAGAATAAGAATCTTTGTATGCTGGTAACAGGTGCAGAGCTATGAATGTGGTCTAGTAACTGAACTTTTAACAGGAGCTTAAACCAAATTGTTCCACTTTTCAGTCATGATTGCGGATCAACATTTTTAAGGAGTTTCTTTCTATACGTGCCCAATTCTTTAATGAGCGTTTTAACTAGAACTATCTAGGTAGGTGATTAACTTACATTTCTATGTAATGAACACAGTGCATCTTATTCCATGTTAAAACCTAATGCTGATTATAATCAGCAAAATCTAATTAGATTTTCCGATTTTAAGGCTGTTAGGTTACGATACTTATAATGATTCATACATCAATAAATGTAACATTTAATGACCAAAAATGATTTATTTATTTGTTACGAAACTAAAGGTTTACTACATAATATACGACCGACAATATCAGTTTTCGGTCTCTTTGTTTTTACACTGAAATTTGCATATTGTTTTTGGTTTTTATATTTTGTTTCAAAGTTGAATGAACCATTCCTTCCATGCTGAACAGAAAAACATAGAATGTGCCAGCTGCATTTCTTCCCGGGCATGCTGTAAAAACCAGCTAAGGGATCACGCTTTTATACCTAATTGTGTAGGCAGAGCGTAAACGACCTGAACAAAGGTCGTTCTGCCAGCTTTGAGGGTTATTTAAGGCAGATTTGTAGGTAAGTATATTGCTATAGTGAAAGGTTGTCAGCTCCTCGCCTAAATTGCAATATACTAAAACCCTCGGATCCCTTTGCTGGTTTTTACAGCATGCCCGGGGGCAAATGCAGCTGGCACGTTCCATATTTTTCTCTCGCTCCCAGGACTCTAATTTTTTTTTAAATATTTTATGCATATGAAACACTGTATTTACCTACATTTTATAGATCTTGAAACAATAAAAGAAATATCTTTAATTGACGACAGTATAATTGGAGTCAAATAAGTTATTTGTACCTATATCAAATCGGCTCAAATAATATTTTGTTAATGATAGTGAGTCAGTCGATAGGGAAGGGTAGGTACTGCGCACGATTCTAGATACCACCGGCTAAAACTAAAATAAAAATCTATTGTCGCTTTCAAAATAATTAAATTGAAAAAGAACAGGCGATTTATACTCCATGGTTTTACACTTTGTTCGCTAGATTTTGATGCGCTTTTGTATTTTTTCCCAGTATTTCTGTCAATTTTATCCGCCATATGTATCATATGACGGCGGATAAAAATTACACATAACGCATAAAACCACCGACTATACATCAAAAACCGGAGAATAGATCTCCTGTCCTGTTGCAATGTTTTTAGTCTGAGTGTAACAAATAGATTTTAATTTTAGTTTTAGCCGGCAAATCTAGAATCAAATCCACTTATTTCCTATGCATAGGTGTGGCAATCACTACATAGTATAAAACAAAGTCGCTTTCTCTGACCCTATATCCCTATGTATGCATAAATCTTTAAAACTACTCAACGGATTTTGATACGGTTTCGTTTAATGGATAGAGTGATTCAAGAGAAAGGTTTATATGTATAAAACATTCATAATATAGAAGAGAAACACTGATAATTTCCGTGCGAAGCCGGGGTGGGTCGCTAGTTAACGATATAAAGATTAATATGTTTTTTTTTTTTGTTAATTTTGTCTGTCTGTCTGTCTGTCTGTCTGTCTGTATGTTACCACATCACGCCAAAAATACTGAACCGATTTGGTTGGGATTTTTATATTCAACTGTATGTTACCCGGGTTGCAACTTAGGATATCTAAAATCACGCTACCTGATTTAGGGCGTAGGCATAAAATTGAAATTTTGCTGTTTCTTAACCGATTTTTGGAACATACATGCATAATACAGTAGAGAAACACTGATAATTTCCGTGCGAAGCCGGGGCGGGTCGCTAGTTTAAAAATGAAATAGAATAACTTACCTATCATTCCAAGCACAACGTTAATTGCACCGTATATGCTGTATTCGACCTCCGTGAAGCTGAACTTTCGGATCGCGTACAGATATCCCACTTGGGAATCACCTGAAAAAAAAATAACTTGTTCAATACTAACATACATATAATTAAGCCTTTATCCCTTATGGGGTAGGCAGAGCGTAAACGACCTAAACAAAGGTTGTTTCGCCACGTCTCACAAAATGTTGAGGGTTATTTAAGATGGATTTTTAGGTATATTGGTGTAGTGACAGGTTGCCTAAATTGCAATATACTGAAACCGACGGATCCCTTAGCTGGTTTTTACACCATTTTAAACCATCAGTTCCCTAAGTTGGTTTTTACAGCATGCCCGGGAGGAAATGCAGCTGGCAAATTCTATGTTTTACTCTCGCTCCCAGTCCAGCAGCAGTCTGCATTTCTTCCCGGGCATGCTGTAAAAACCAACTTAGGGAACTGATGGTTTCAGTATATTCTAATTTAGGCGATGGGCTGACTACCTGTCACTACAGCAATATACCTAAAAATCTATCTTTAATAACCCTCAAAACTTTGTCAGACGTGGCGGAACGACCTTCGTTAAGCTTTGCCTACCCCATGAGGGATAAAGGCATGATTATATGTATATATGTAAGTAATAGAAACTTGATCATTTGATAAGTGAGAGTGAAAATAGAAATCTAATCTTAATGACAATGTTCACAGTCAACATTATGTGATCATCGCACGTAATCAATAATGCGATAATAAATTAGACCACTGGGCCATAGTAACATTCAAAATATTTACTTTTCCCAAGTACAGTTAGGGCCGTATTTATCGAGGTATCTCATGATTGAGAGCAATATTAAGTATGGATTTGACATGTCATTTTGTACTGAAGATTCGAAATCAAACTAGCAGTCATTCTTAAGTGCTGATTATAAATACGGGCCTTAGATAGGTAAGGTACCATGTGTTTACGATACCCTACGCCCTTTTTACTTCGATAGCCCAATGGCCCTTGCTTATGCTGACTGAGTAGTAAAAAAAGTCATCACTCACTTCTTCTTCTGTCGAGTGGATATCGAGTCTATCGACCCGATGAACCCTGGTGTCAGAATTTTTAAACCACCTAGTAGCATAACTATCAGGCCTCTGACATGGTTTGAGTAACGACCACTACCAAAGACAGCGACCGGGACCGACTGCTTAACGTGCCCTCCGAAACACGAAATCTTTTTCTTTTCGGACAATCAGGTGATTCAGCCTGCAATGTCCTAACCAAACTGGGGAAATATTCACAAAGTGATAAATTCTCAAATATCAACTTCGTGTTTCCCCCCTGGGAACTGAACCCAGGACCTCCGGATCGGGAGTCCATGGCACTAGCCACTAGACCACGGAAGCAGTTATCACTCACTAAAAACGCAATTTAATCGAGTAACGAGGTAGGTTAGATTGAAGTAAAATTGAAGCCTTCATAATTAACATTGATGAGTTCTACAGGTAATCAACATTATTTTTAAATTTTATTGTAAGGAGCTGATTTTGTGAAATAAATGATTTATGGAGTTGACTGTACTGTATACTTATAACAATTTGCTTGACATTTGGCTGTTATCATATCAGTCAACAAGGAAATACAATAGGTGGAGAGAGTTTTTGATAATGTCAGTCTGCCTATTTAATACCTAATTCTTTACGGTTTAGGAGCATTTCCTTGAGAGGCCAGTTGGCCGAGTGATGACGGATGGGAAAAGAGTAATTACCCACCTGGTCGGGTGTTGTGACCAGGGGACCGGAGCCCGACTGGTTTTTTTTTTTTAATGGACCTGTTTGCAAAATACTACAAAGTGTATATAATGCGTCACCGGGCTAAGGCGGGGAGATGCTACACGCAATCTACACCCTTAATGAAATGGCAACTGCCTAAGAGCGCCCACTAGGGCTCGAGCCTCGGCTTATGGCGTTGCCTTGGGGACTCCTTATCGGAGAGAATCTGCCCGGTACGTGCCGGTAAACCCCAAAGTGGGGAGCAAAGGAGGGACCTCCGCGACCCCGCCGGCGGGGTGCGCGGTTGCTGGAAGAGCTTGTGCAGAGTGTGGCTCGACTAATATTGGCAGCATTAAACGCAAGAGTAATTTGGTCATTGCCGTCGGTAAGGACATGCCTAGGTCTTCGTTTGTAACGAGTCGCAGGTTGGGAGTCCGACTGGATTAGTTTGGAAGTTGTATATATGCAGATCGCCGAGCAATCTTCGATACCGCGTTTCAGGACTGTTGTATCTTGGTTAGGCTGTACGCTAGTTTCCTACTAGTCAAACCAGCAACTTTTTATGAAATGTAAAAACGTTTCTTTGTATAAATATCTTGTTATCAGTCACTCCTTGGTAAATATTGTACTACTCCAAACAATAACTTCTATATTTTTAACTCGACTATTAAATCAAAAAGTGTTTTTTTTAAATGATGAATGAGATCCGCAATATTTTAGCCATTAGGTATATAAATATAAACCTATTCAAGGGTCTAGATTAGGTGTAGCTCTCCGCTTTCATTTGCAATGACGCTATACAGTGACAGCCACTCAAAACCTAGGCCCGTATTTACAAAGCGATCTGAAGATTGAGAGCACTATTAAGAATGGATTTGAGAGGTCATAATGTAATGAAATGACATTTCTGATACGAACTCAAACTCGCTGTCAGTCTCAAGTGCTGATTATAAATACGGGCCATAGACTGATAAAACTTCACATAGAGATAGCACAAAATTAGATAGGCGGCGGCTTCTCTTCAGCCGTCAGTTTAAGTTAAGCCAAATATTCTTCAAATCTATGCAGATAAAGATAAGACTACTTTTAAAAAATTTAGTTACTTGGTGGAAAAACTCGAAAGCAGAGATAGAATGTTTATTTTCTTGCGGGTTTGGTTAAAGGCGACTGACAGTGAATCTATGTATGGTTATAATATGAAGAAGTAAAGGGTGTAAGGGACAGCTTCTCGAAAACTGATAGGGGGTTGCTCAGTCAACGAAACTGAACAACTTATACAAATAAAAGGCTTATCTATACAATTTTATTAATTAAGGTAATAATTTTTGCCTCCGTGGTCTAGTGGTCTGAGCTATGGGCTCCCGATCCGAAGGTCCTGGGTTATATTCCCAGGGGAGAACTCAAAGTTGACATTTGTTAATTTATCATTTTGTGGGATTTTGACCAGTTTTGTTAGGACGTTGTCCGAAAAAAGAATGATTTCGGAGGACACTTTAAACCGCCGGTCTCGGTTGCTGCCTTTGATAGTGATCGTTACACAAATCATGTCAGAGGCCTATTAGCTATGCTCTTAGGCGGTATAACAACTCTAACATCAAAGTTCATCGGGTCGATCAACTCGATACCCACACGACAGAAGAAGAAGATCAGTTTTTGTGAAGCTGTTTCTTTACACTTTATAACGTTTACCAATACGTTGGCCAAGCGAGAAGCGAGTATGGCAATGGAGGCCCATGTCCGTCCAAATGGGGTGGGGAAATATCATATATGTATTAGACTATATCTGAGTTTATTGTTGATGTCGCTAGTTTGTTTACGTTTATGTCAATGACAATTAGCCACATCTTGTGGTTATTGTTACTACAGCTGCGTATTATTTGTATTGTTCCCATTTATCCCTGTCAGTTTGCGGGCAGCTAGTCCTTTAAGCCCTATAGGATTTATAGGAAGCATCTTGAATTGCGCTCGCCAATCTGTCTGCCAAGCTTGGTAAGTATGGCAAATACCTCTGATTGGGCGAAGCCCATGTCCAATCGGAGTAGGGAAATTAACTGCCTCCGTGGGCTAGTGATCAGAGCCATGAGTTTACGATCCGGAGGTCCTGGGTTCGACTCCGGGGGAACACAAAGTTGATATTTGTCAATTTATCACTTTGTGAGGTTTTCCCTAGTTTGGTCACGACATTGCAGGCAGAATCATGTCAATCATGTCGGCCCCGGTCGCTGTCTGTGATAGTGGTCGTTACTCCAATCATGTCAGAGGCCTAATACCTAAACTACTACGCGGTTTGAAAATTCTGACAACATGTCCCATTGGGTCGTTGTTCGACTTGAGAATCCACTCACTAAGAAGAAGAAGGTAGGGAAATTTCCTGTATTGGACTGTTGTGGCTTTTATTGTTCACTAGCGACCCGCCTCGGCTTCGCACGGAAATTATCAGTGTTTCTCTACTATATTATGCATGTATTATACATATAAACCTTCCTCTTGAATCACTCTATCCATTAAAAGAAACCGAATCAAAATCCGTTGCGTAGTTTTAAAGATCTAAGCATACACAGGGATATAGGGACAGAGAAAGCGACTTTGTTTTGTACTATGTAGTGAAGTGATGTCGCTAGGTCGTTCACTTTTATGTCAATGCCAATTGGTTACGTCTCGTGGTTATTATTGGTCACGGCTACAGCTGCTTATTATTTGTATTGTTCCCATTTCATGACAATTACGTGTTCGAATATCGAGTTGAATATTCATTAGGCTGATTTTGAGAACGACTTGCTTGTAGAGATAAATTATTTGGTACACTTCAAAGTTATCATTCAAATAGTTGCAATTATACCTACCTACAATTTAACTATACAGAAATTAAATTATAATTTGGTGTGGCTGTTTTCTTTTTATAATTACTTCTATGGAGAACAGAAAAGTATTTAATATAACAGAAAATAATTTTAAAAACCTACAGAGTGAATTTTAAAACTAGGTCTGTTTGTTTAAAATAACTATTACACAAAACATAACCGATCAAGAAAAAGATGTCGACGAAGATTTTTATTCTTTATTTTATAGTATTTTCGAGACAAAACGAGGAAAAATTCAAACATCTTGTTGCATTTGCATGTAGGATACCCGCAGACTAGCCTTGTACTCATTTACGCAAATTGATAGTCATAGTTATGCAGAACAACAAAAGGATGATGATAACAAAGGTGAAATTCAGCAAGTATAAGCAATTTTCCTGTCATGAACCAAATAACAATGAATTTTAACATTTGTGGCTAATGTGGATATAATAACTTACCACGACACGAGGCTTTAGGCTAAGTTAAAAGTGCAGAAAATAGAATCTAAGCACTTAGACAGTGCAATTCCTTGAGGACACAACGAAACTAAACCTTGACAGCTAATATATATTTTCTTTGCCTTGACTAAGTTGCTGTTCCTTTTTGCTCTCTCTTGTTAGAAAATTTTAGGTTACAATTTTAATCAAAATTGAGTGGTTTTGTACGAATTTATCAGCATCCTAACACATGTCACTTTTCACTTCTGTAGGTCTGCTGTAAGAAATTTCTTTTTAGAAATAAGCAGTGCCTGTTGTGTCTTTGTTTTTATGATGTTTTTGTGTACAATTAATTGTTAAATAAGTAAATAAATTAAAAGGAGTACATTTTTTGATAGAAAAAAGGAATCTCTTTCGGATCAGTGATGTTTTTATATTTCCTACCTGACATCAGGAGACTAATACTATCTAAAATATACTAAAGGGCATGTTCTTTCAACTTGCATGCATAGTAATGCTGCATCTTAACCCTCATAAGAAGCAGCATTGTATGCTTGATTATTTAAAAATGCATAGTTTGTATGTGTTGTAATCACATCACAGATTTAAAGGTAGGCTAGATATCACAAGCCATCCGCTAAAGCGTGCGAGATTTGTACAATAGACAAACTAAGACGTGAGTTACATCGTTCGTTGATGGTATGATTAGTTTAATTATATAATAACAATTATTGTTCTACAGCTCACATGAAATTAAGTTGAAATACAGCGATAATTAATTATAACCAATGTCACTAATCAGCTAGCATGACGTCCTAATAGATATAAGAAAATATCCTCAGTTTCATATTCAACTAATTGATCATGAGGTATTTAGCCAACTTTAACGCTGTGGTATAAAGTTCATGTCGATTGCATAATTTAACCATACGCTACATCCACGGAGAACTTAACCTATGGAGTGAGCCTTCTTTCTTTTTTGTTTGAGACACATACACACCGATTTATAGCGCGGTGTGAGGGCATTTTTTGGGCTGCTATTGTCTGACGCAATGCAACTGATTAAGGTGATTCCTCCCGGAAAATGGTTGTTTTCAAGAGCTTATTTCTCCTAAACAAATCATTGGAAAATGCAACATTTAAAAATATTCTAGTTATTATAAATAAGTATGCTAAAAACCATGAATGTTTACTCCAAAGATTATCCTCCTTGGCCACATCGAAACGGTATGAAGGATAGAGCTCTGATTTCTAAACTCGGTCTCATATTCTGACTGTTAACTCCTTATTACGAGTTTAACCCACGATCGTAGTAATCGGACGAAACGGGTTTAGAGCTGTATATTTTTTTATTCTCCCATTAGGGAAGGCAAAGCGCGAACCCATACAGCCTAGTATTCAGTATTTACATACATACATATAATCACGCCTTCATCCCTAATGAGGTAGAGCGTAATCGACTTGGACAAAGGTCGTTCCGCCACGTCTGAAAAAGTTTTGAGGGTTATTTAAGATAGATTTGTATGTATATTGCTGTAGTAACAGGTTGTCAGCCCATAGCCTAAATTGCTATATACAAAAACACTCAGATCCCTTATCTGGTTTTTACAGCATGTCCGGGAGGAAATGGAACTGTTTTTTTTTGTTTTTTCTATGTTTTTCTCTCACTCCCAGTCCAGCATGGAAATATATCCAAATAAATACTATTCATCACTATTTAATCCTGAGTTATCATACTTATCATTTTCATTTTTAAACAACATGTTACCATAAAAATTACAACTTCAGAAATATAGGTAAATTATACGAATATCACCTCTACTGATCTCAACCAGGTAAAGGCAAACCTACTTTGAATAGTTTTTTTTTTTCAACTGATTTAATTATTATTTAGTAGGTATACCTCGTCGCTATATTGCATACGTTAAATTTGCTTTATTCTTTCTGTTATTACTTTAGACACCTAAAATTTGTATGAGAAAATAAAAATATATTTTAATAAAAAAGTGTGGTGCAAGATCTCCATTTTAGTTGAGGGCGCAACGCCTAATAGTTTGCGTTAACATACATACATATAATCACGCGTTTGTCCCTAATGGGGTAGGCAGAGCGTAAAAGACCTAAACGAAGGTCGTTCCGCCACATCTGGCAAAGTTTTGAGGGTTATTTAAGATGGATATGTATGTATATTGCTGTAGTGATAGGTTGTCAGCCCATTGTCTAAATTGCAATATACTGAAACCCTCGGATCCCTTAGCTGGTTTTACAGCATGCTCGAGGGGAAATGCAGTTGGCACATTCTATGTTTCTCTCTCACTCCCAGTTCCCAACATGGAAGTTGTTATTCATATTCATATTCGTGGTAGCAATAATTTTTACAGTCATAGTTTAAAAAACTATTCTTGAAATTAGATTATCGTTACATGTCAAAAGATACATGTGTGCGTTAAGCTATAGCTTACAACCCCGTATTAAGACCCAAAACATCAATATTAGTGAGAGATATTTCCTCGATCTTAATTTGTAAATCAAAGTGGACCTTTAACTAGGACTGTCAAAATATATACAAAGTATATACAATTTTCAAAAAAAAACTGGTGTAAGATGTTCAGTTTAGTTGAATGAGCAACCCCTTTTGCGTTATTCTGTCCCATACATCCCGTATTATGAGCCAGCTGCCTGCAACTATTACTACTGTATTTCCTCCCGGGCATGCTGTAAAAATCAGCTAAGGGAACCGAGGGTTTCAGTATATCGCAATTTAAGAGACGGGCTGACAACCTGTCACTACAGCAGTATACCTACAAATCTTTCTTAAATAACCCTCTAAACTTTGTCAGACGTGGCGGAACGACCTTTGTTTAGGTCATTTACGCTCTGCCTACCCTATTAGGGATAAAAGCGTGACTATATGTATGTATGTATATTCGGAATTAAGAGAAATACCCAAATACCCATCATGTCATGTTTCCCAATCTTAATTTGTGAATCAAACAGGACTTTTAACTAGGACTCTTAGCAACGTCTGTGGCAACGTTTCATTACTAATAGCTTCAAAAACTTTACTTCAAGTCTGATTTAGTATTCATTGTTGCTTAGCTAAAGTAGTAACTGCTTCTGTGGTCTAGTGGTCTGAGCTATGTGCTACTAATCCGGATGTTCTGGGTCCGATTCCCAGGGGAGGAAACAAAATTGATAAGAATTTATCAATTAACACTTTGTGAGATATTCCCCGGTTTAGTTCGTTAGTACATTGCAGGCTGATTGTCTGGAAGGAGAAAAATCCGTGCTTCAGAGGGCACGTTAAGCCGTTGGTCCCGGTCTTTGATACCTAGTGGTCGTTTCACAAACCATGTCAGAGACCTATTAGCTGTGCTAATACCACTGCTGAAACCACTCGGCAAAAAGAAGTAAAGTAGTTAATTTTAAGTAAATCCAGTAAATATATTGAACAGTAAGTAGCCTTAAAGGTAATAAGTGCTTGAATTTTAGGTTTACTCAAGCTAACTAGTCGTTGACAGTACCTACCAAGGTAGGCAAGCTATACACATGTTTGCCTTGTATGAAATGAAAGTAACTATAGTATTATAGTATTTCCAACTCAGTTTTAGACTAAAGGTAAAAAAAGTTTCAAGTCTTTTTATTCAAAAAAACATTTCAAAATTAATGATACATGTAGGCAAATTAGTTTAATTACTAAAACTACTATTTCATTATGTTGTCATATCTAATAACTAAAACTTATTTTAGAAACATGATATTTGATTAAAGACATTGAACTTTGTTTACCTTTATTCTAAACCTGAGTTCATACTATAGTACTACCTATACTGGGAGTAAGGGACAGCGTACCATCGCCCTAGTCATATCCCGTATCTCACGCGGTTGGCTACCTAATCTGGGGGATTGAAGTATACTGGTTTTTACGCAGAGCGCCTGCCATCTAACTTCCGCAACCCAGAAGGGAAACCAGGACCAATCCTAGATTAGGTCAGAGTATTCAAGCCACCAATGCTTAGCAATGGCCTCTTCAAATGGCTTAGCGACTAAAATCTATGAAATTTAACTATATTAACTGGGACCAACGGCTTAACCTGCCTTTAGAAACACGGAAAAAGCGCCGAATTGACGTACATACACATAATTACGCCTTGATCCCTAATAAAGGCAGAGCGTAAATGACCTAAATGTACATATGAAGTTCAAAAACAGAAAAACTCATTGGTACGTAGTAGGATTCGAACCACGACCTCCCGCTCAGGAGGCAGCGGCCCTATCCACTAAACCATCGGGCTCTCATCATTACACCAGGCTCTCGGGATTATTTTGTATGATGAAGTGAAAAAAAAACGTATTAACTGAAAGTACTTTCAGGTGTTTCTTCCATGCTTGCCTGGGAGCGAGAGAAAAACATAGAATGTGCCAGCTGCATTTCCTCCCGGGCATGCTGTAAAAACCAGCTAAGGGATCCTAGGGTTACAGTATATTCTAATTTAGGCGATGGACTGACAACCTGTCACTACAGCAATATACCTACAAATCTACCTTATATAACCCTCAAAACTTTGCCAGACGTGGTGGAACGACCTTTGTTTAGGTAGTTTTCGCTCTGCCTACCCCATGAGGGATAAAGACGTGATTACATGTATTATATGTATTTCCTGGTGAATGTTGTGCAGTTTCGTTGCCTGAGCAACCACTATTAGTTTCTGGTACGCTGTCCCTTACACCCGGTATTCTATTAGTAGGACGCACGTGGAATGCAGTCTAATGCACTTTTTCATTTGCAATCGCAATTTAATTAAGGTTAATAATGTTTATAGATATGTAGTTACTAACGAGTATCTATTATGTAATGCGTGTAATGATAATTAAATTTCTAATGAACATTCAAAAGACACAATTTATGGAATTCAAATTGTTTAAAAATCAAATTTGTGATGTGACAAATACCATTTCTTTGATTTTAAACCCATTTTCTTTTGTTTTCTTTATAAGTGGTACTTTTAAGTATGCATTTATTATTTAGTTCAAATGTTCAAATTCCAAGATTGTTTTGATAGCAAATAATGTTATATATAAAGTAAATAAATTATCAAATATTTGTCTTGCATGGGCAAATATCGTGAACTTGCCGTAAAGTGGTCCAACCATGATAAGATACAAAGCGAGCACCGCAAATATCTGCGCCCTTCCTCGAAACAATCGCGGCTTGAACAGCACCAAAACAGTTTTCCCCACAAGTTCAAAAATTTCACACAACTTGGCACTCTGTCCACTACTACTACTGCCATCGTTTACAGGAACCGCGTCTTCGAGCCGAATCAAACCGTACAATAAACTAACAGTATGCATCGCGAGGATCAAGGAAAACATCCCGTAATATCCTATCAGACGTTGTAACACTCCACTCAAAGCAGTTCCCAGAGGAGCTCCCAAATTGACGAAAATGCCCACTATCCCGAGGCGAAACGTCCGGTTGCTTATCGATGTCCTGTCCGACATAAAACTGTACATTCCCATAAACAGCAAAATGTAACTTCCAGAAAACGCTGCCGGCAAAGCTTCTATCAAAGCCGTTTCGACCAGTGACAATTGAAAGAAGTAAAATGTTGCGAGCAGCAGGCCAATGTTTACACAAATCTCTCCAACCATTGGTAGTAGTATACAGAATTTTCTTCTTCTGTATTTATCGCTGTATGCTCCCACGAAGAGCATCATCACTGCAGGTATAGCGGTCTGCAGCGGGAACTTCCAGGCGATCACTTTAGCTACCAACGTCTGCACTTGCTTCAACTCATCTTCAAGACCCGTCGTATTTCTATCTCTAATGCGATCGCATATTTCCTCCGTGAAGTTCAAATTGACTCTGCATGATTTTTCCAAGTGCATATTTTGGACGGTGAGCGACGACAGTGCGATGCACAGCTGGTACATAAAAATGCATGGTTCCACGGTCGTCTCCCTGAAGAAGTACTGGATCTGCTTTATAGCACTTTTCGTTTTCTCTTTCCATGTTGAATCCGCGTGACCCGTGAGACGAATCTTCGAGTCGGTGAGAACGTGCGTACTGATGTTTTCAGTGCTTGTCATTATGCGCACAAAAGTGAGAGTCAGTAAGTAAAAGTGGCACTGAGGTAAGTTATGTCACATTTGCAGCTCACGCACGCTGCACAGTGCACAGGCCGTGTGCATCGCCAGCGCCAGGTTGCGACTACGGTGATCTCGCTTTTCGAATGTTGTTTCCAAATAACTGTAGTAAATGTCAGTCAGGTTGTAAAATGGGGAGCGATATGAATGCGCCGGCGCATACGAGCGACTCGCATCTCCGTTCAAACGATAACAGAGGTCCCTTACTCGACGACACTACTTATAAATGGCTTATTTATCTTGAGCAACTTCTGTTACGCGTCGTTTACATTACTTTACAAAAATACTCAAATGACAGTGTCGACGTTACAGCTGTATATACAGTGTTCGACTAGATATGAGCTGCTGTTATCACCATACTTTATTGTTTTGTTCATTTAACAATGTTGACATGTCTGAGCTAAAGATTTTTTTTACTGCCTTACCTCATAAAAAATATGACGCTTAAGTACAGGTTATTGACCGAATACGAAATAAATGAGGATAAGTTAATCGTTTGGATAATCTTAATGTCGCCATTGTTAAACAATAAAAAATATATAGTCTACTTTCTATCGTAAGCAAGATGGTACCAACTTATTCAGACAACTTAGCACTTATAATATAATACCATTGTAAAAAATACAAAAATAAATATACCAACTTAGAAATAAAAATATTTTTTTTGCGAAATCTTTTGTAAAATGTACCTTCAATAGGTATTGGTAGGCAATTGATTTGATACCCATCTGTTAAGGTAGGTAATATTTAATATTCTGTGCCTTTTTTAAACCATTTCGGCTTAGTTGCTATATAGTTTCCGGCAGACGTCTTGAGTAGTACGTAGGTGAAAGTTTTCCTATATGAAATTCACACTTAAGGTGATACCAACCGGCAAATGCATGTTTTAAGAGCTTATTACTCCTACACGAATTATTGGAAAATTCTACAAAAATATACATCTAAGAAATTAGTTCATGGCCTACAATTACATAAAAAAATATTCTAGTTCGTAAATAAGTATGCTAAAAAAATCTAGTATTAATCCTGTTTCTATCAGAAAAAAACATATCCCTTCTAAACTATTACAAGCGCTTTCACGGTTCCTTCGAGAAATTATCCGTATTATTATTATCTTAAATCGCTACATAGCTTTATTTATCCGACTCGTAGTTTATAGGGAATTAGTTTGTTTAATACATTTTTCGCACATTTTTGACGCGTCCACGGACTTAACCGCCAAGCCGTAGCGCGCGCTGATTTGAACGATATTCTAAGGCGTATTGCCGAAGGATAACGGACGATGGTTGCAAATCTCAAAATCTACCTGCTCATCTGCCGGCAAAATACACCTTAAGTGCACGAATTTAAGATTAAATTATCGACTCCCAATTTTTTCAAACAATTCTTTGTTATTTTAAGGCAGGTTCTTTACACAATATTTTGTAATGATGATAATATTGTTATCATTCAGTAGTATATATTCATACCTATGAACAGCTGGCACCTAGGCATCTATTAGCATGGGTGGGCCATTTTATTTTCGTATTACCAAATATGTTCCTTACGGAAATGTTCGTATTCTAAAATATGTTACGCATTTTTTTTACATACCTACATACATATAATCACGCCTTTATCCCTAATGAGGTAGGCAGAGCGTAAACGATCTAAATAAAGGTCGTCACAATATACTGAAAATCTCAGATCCCTTAGCTGGTTTTTACAGCATGCCCGGGAGGAAATGCAGCTGGCACATTCTATGTTTTTCTCTCGCTCCCAGGCCAGCATGGAAGGATTTTTTATTACATTTTGTATTATTTAAACTGTTACATAATTATCTGCTATCATTATCTTTATATTGATTTACACATTAAATTAAATACGCACACCTACCAATAAGGACCCAAGTACTCAATATTTCGTCACACGCGAAGTAAAAGCGTGTATGTTACATAACCCACATTTTTGTATGGGATAATAACATTCTGTCCAGTGTTCGGATTGGGCAATAGGGTCAACGAATTTGGGAACCAGTTCGATAGTGAAGAAAGAAGATGCAACAGAGTTAAGTAATCTAAACTGGTTTAGCTGGTGACTGTTGATTTTTCTGGCATAACGTAGTTTCAAGGGCTAAGGCAGGGTCAACAGTTTTACTAAACTAATACACCAAAACCACATAGATCGTTGACCAATGGATTATGGCCCGGAAAGAGTCAATGTAGTTTACTTAAGAGGCAATTCCGCGAGCAGTAGCGCCCTCACTTAAGAAATCATAACTCGCAAAATATAAACATTTTCAAAAGTTTTCTCCATATTTTTCTTAGATTTAGACGTAAGGATTTTTCAGAAGTAATTCATTGAGAAGCAAATAGTACCCTGGAGTTACTATCGAAATTTTCGCCAAAAGTGGCCGCTTTTAGCAATAATGTCGATAGTAACTGTCCGGTACTGTTTGATCCTCAATTCATTACTTCTAAAAAATCCTTAGGTCTAAATCTAAGGAAGTGACAGAAAAAGGTTTTGAAAATGTCTATATTTTGGTAGCTATGATTTTTTAACGACGGCCTCTTAAATTACTTTTAAAAAAACACACATACATACATACATAAAATCACGCCTTTATCCCTTACGGGGTAGGCAGAGCGTCAAACTCCTCGTAAAAGGCGCTTTCGCCACGTCTGACAAAAATTGAGGGCAATTTTAGATTGTAATGTGTATTGCTATAGTGACAGGTTGTCAGCCCATCGCCTAAATTACAATACACTGTAACCCTCGAGCCCCTTTTGCTGACTTCTACAGCATGCCCGGGAGGAAGGGCAGCTGGAACATTCTATGTTTTTCTATCTCTCCCAGTCCAGCATGGAAGAATCACACGAGTGACCAATTTGAGCACTACAACTACATAGATAATTTATTGTGTAAATGTTCCGCTCCCGCTGATATCATATTCGTGGCTTTTTAATGCATATCACTAAGGTTTTTTTTTTATTTAAGATGGTTTTGCTCTTATCTAATCTGATTAGACGATGGAACTAAATCACATAGGCCTTAAAGGCACTGGTATGAATTGACTGTAACAATTTTGGGGGTGCAAGTCAGGTATTTCTTTCATGCTGGACTGGGAGAGAGAAAAAAACATAGAATGTGCCAGCTGCATTTCCTCCCGGGCATGCTATAAAAACCAGCTAAGGGATCCAAGGGTTTCTGTATATTGCAATTTAGGCGATGAGCTGACAACCTGTCACTACAGCAATATACATACAAATCTATCTTAAATAACGCCCAAAACTTTGTCAGACCTGGCGGAAGGATCTTTGTTTAGATCGTTTACGTTCTGCCTACCCCATTAGGGATAAAGGCGTGATTATATGTATGTATGCAGGTCAAGTATGTCGGTCTAGCAATATACACACATTTCCATCTAAAATTAGTCTCAAATTGTCAGACATGGCGAAAACGCCTTTACTGCTAGTACTGTATGTAAAATCTTCTTCAGTATGAAAAAACCTTTAGCAGTATTTCACAGATCTCGACTGATAAATAAGGGTGTAGATTGCAAGTTTATTCCCAGAACAGGACTACCCAACAAGCATTTTAGTCAAATAAGGTTACAATACAAATAATACTTTAAGATCCTATACAATCCCAAAAAAGAAAACTTGGAATTCAACCTTTAGCATTTTTCCTCACATCTTGTGCAGATGAGTTATAGGGTGCAGATTGCTAGTCAGTTCCTAGAAACTAACTACTTGTATCGTTCTTCGAATTTAGATTTTTCCCCTTAGAATTCAAACATATAGGTATAAAAATACCTGTATTAGGTAGAGGTGGCCCATTCTACTTATATTATTTTTATTAAGCTTTGCATCAAATTAGTTAATTTATTTATAAAATTTCTTGTCAGTGGTGTCGATTCACAAGCACACCTTGACTAAAATATAAGTTCATACCTGTGTTTGGCCCCAATCATACCTGTAATTTTCCGTTTTGGGTGAACAGAAAGAGACAGACTTATTATAAAAAAAAATCATAACTTAACGTGGGGAAATTTTTAAAAAATCTCACAATTAATGGTTAGTCCAGTCGTGAAACAAATTCTACTTTTAACTTTCCCATACAAAATCTACAAAACTTCGATCAGACAACTTGTATGGAAGAGAAAAAAAAACATTTCCTGAAAGATTTTTCTGTTCAGTTTTCTTGATTGAGCAACTTCTATCTGTTTCTGGAACGCTGCTGTCTCTTCCACCCTGTATGTCGTCATACGAAATAAAAATGTATTTTTCATTAGGTTTAGTAAAGTAGCTAACTGTAGAATTTGTAGGTATAGATTCACATTTGTTTTTACCATTAATTCATAATGTTCTATGAGGAAATGACTTCTGAGTGTCATGGTCTAAAATCTCCGAAAAGTCCATTGATTTTAATTTCACCACTGGGCACAATACTAGTCAACGCCGTGTATTACGTGAATAAAGTACATATTGATAGCTTTGCTAATGAAATACGGCAGGCGCTTTGATGCAAAGTTTACAAATATTGGGTTTTCCTTTCGGAAGGGTAGGAAAAAGCTACACATGTTAGGTTTCCTAATATTTCTGAATCTATGAAAGAAAGCTAAGTTATTTTTCCTAACTACGGCTTAGCTCTGGGGAAACCCCATTTTAAAATAGTAATAATAACCCATTTTTAAAGATCGTATACGTTCCAACCAAGGGACACGAGCCTTCATACATACATATAATCACGCCTTTGTCCCTAATGGGGTAGGCAGACCATAAACAAGATTTGTAGGTATATTGCTATAGTGAGAGATTGTTAGTCCATCGCTTAAATTACAATACAATGAAACCCTCGGATCCCTTAGCTGATTTTTACAGCATGCCCGGGAGGAAATGCAGCGGGCATATTCTATGCTTTTCTCTCGCTCCAGGCCAGCATGGACACGAGCCTTCTTTGACTAAATTAGGGCTATATGACCTTAGTGGAATAAAAAATAATCGTCATCATGTTAGCTTATAAGTATGTATATTTCTCACACACGAGTATATTTTTTAAGTGTACACTTAAATTATCTATCTTTATCTCTATAATATCGTGATCACTGTATTGCACTGGATAACTTAGATAGTTAGGGCAATTCGGTAAGAGCACGATTTAACTAAATCTCAACAAAATTTATTGCCGTCCTTTTCGGTCCTCTCGTGATAAAATAGGTATAATTAAATAAGTAAAATCATGTCATTTGAAACGAAGAATCGTCCCCGTTCCCAATAAACCACTATTCTCAAAACATTACAAAATATTATACATTTAAAATTTTCTTTACAGGGAAGTGACATCGTTATCATGTGCATACATTTCCTTCTGGTTGGGATTCTTGACCACGTCTCTCCGTTGTCTCTTGTGGATGAAGTACAGGGCTCTGTAATAATAAAATAAAATATTTCTTATCTCCATTTGTTATTTTAAGTATTCATCACAATAAAACATTACAGAAATTTGATTCTTTTATAAAAATATATATATATATATATATATATTACTATCGATTCGTTGAGCGCACAACTAAACTAAATGATGTCAAAAAAAAAATAGTCCCTTTCTGTGTAGAAAATTGCACCAATTCGTAGTTGCAAAAATCATGACCTAACTAATATAAGTCTCTACCTGTCATTTTCTGTCATGAGAGAACAGAAAGGGACGCCAATAATTTTAGTCAAGATTTAGTTAAGTTGTGCGCTCCACGAATCGATAGTGACAGGCATAGACTTATATTAGTTAAGTCGAGATTTTTGCAACTACGAGTTAGTACCATTATTTGCATTAACTAATAGTTAAGGTATTATACTAATAAGTACTGTTAGTAAAAACCTGTGCTTTCTGTCTTGTATTAATTTTAATTCCCATCTCCCATCTCCCTGGCCTTATCCAGTATCTCAAGGGGTCGGCTTCCTAATCTAGGGGATTGAACGAGGGTACTGGTTTTTACACAGAGCGACTGCCATCTGACCTCCGCAACCCAGAAGAGAAACCAGACCCAATCCTAGATTAGGTCAGAGTTTTCAAGCCGCCAATGCTTAGCACTGGCCTCTGATATGGCTTAACGACTAATATCTACGATATTAAACGATATTAACCGGGACCAACGGCTTAACGTGCCTTCCGAAGCACGGAAAAAGCACCGAATAAACGTACATATGAAATTCGAAAACCGAAAAACACATTGGTACGTGGTGGGATTCGAACCACGACCTCCCGCTCAGGAGGCAGCGGCCCTATCCACTACACCATCGGGCTCTCTTATTGATATGTGTTAGTTATTAATTTTAAGTATTCTTATATTAATAGCTGTTGGTTTTCCTGGAAATACAAAATAAAATAAAATTAAATTATTACAAGTTAGACTGCAGGCAGACTGCAGCAGTAGCTATACTGCGATTACTATAAGAAGATATCTGAACGCTCATATGAAATTATTTTTTAACCATACAACTTCTAACTTCCATGCTGGTCTGGGAGCGAGAGAAAAACATAGAATGTGCCAGCTGCATTTCCTCCCGGGCATGCTGTAAAAACCAGCTAAGGGATCCGAGGGTTTCTGTATATTGCAGTTTAGGCGACAGGCTGACAACCTGTCACTACAGCAATATACCTACAAATCTATCTTAAACAACCCTCAAAACTTTGTCAGACGTGGCGGAACGACCTTTGTTTAGGTTGTTTACGCTCTGCCTACCCCATCAGGGATAAAGGCGTGATTATATGTATGTATGTATGTACAACTTCTAGGAGTTGTCAGATACAACTCCTATAAGCTGTCAATCTTCTCATAGCTCATAGACGTTGTGAGTATTTTATATATGAGCTTTCAGATATTTTCTTATAGCAACCGCAGTATAACATAACTGCTGCTGCAGTCTGGTTTTGTTGCTTGCAATCGAACTTGGAATACTACCTTTATGTTTATCAAGAATTTAACCCACTACTTTGACAAAGCAGAGAAGGGTCACTAGTTACCCCCAAACTATCAGGATAGTTTAGTAACTAAATAATATTGGTAAACCACGTATTTATGAAATAAATTCTTAGCCATAATTGAATTTAATCATTTGCGTCGAATTACCATAACACAAGCGACTACGGCAAGCAAAGATTTCCTATTGCGAAGTGTAATCTACGTATGTGTTAGTTAACAGATTTGCAATGTACCTATAGGACAAGTTAAATTAAATAAAATTTATAAATATTAGCTGGTAATAGGGACAATATGAATTGTACACAAAATCACTAAATATTGACTAAAATCATTACCAGTTGAGACAATAGAAAGGGACGGCAACAATTTTAATCAAGACTTAGTTAAGTTTGTGTCCTCAATGAATCGGTATACTCGTATTTTGGAAACAGTTTGTCGTAAACAATAGTAAGTCAACATCTCCCTTAGCTTTATCCCGTAACTCACGGGGTACGCTACATAATTTAAGTGATTGAACGAGGGTACTGGATTTTACACAGAGCGACTGCCATCTGACCTCCGCAACCCAGAACCGCAATCAGACCCAATCCTAGACTAGATCAGAGTTTAAAAGCCGCCAATACTTAGCACTGGCCTTTGACATAGCTTAACGACTAATATCTACGGTATTAAACGACATTAACCTGGACCAACGGCTTAACGTGCCTTCCGAAGCACAGAAAAAGTGCCGAATAAACGTATATATGAAATTCGAAAAAAGAAAAATATATTTGTACGTAGTGGCCACGTAACCACGACCCTCCCTCTCAGGAAGCAGCGGCCCTATCCACTATACCATCGGGCTCTAGGAGGTAAACAATAGTGAGTATTTAAAAAAAAAGCTTGGTCTAGTATAATTGTTGGGGATCATCATTATCATCAGCCCTCATCTACCCGCTGCAGGGTATAGGCCTCTTCTTTATTCGAGATACTAATCACTACATAGTATAAAACAAAGTAGCTTTCTCTGTCCCTATATCCCTATGTATGCATAAATCTTTAAAACTACGCAACGGATTTTGATGCGGTTCTCTTTTAATAGGTAGAGTGATTCAAGAAGAAGGTTTATATGTATAATACATGCCTAATATAGTAGAGAAACGCTGATAATTTCCGTGAGAAGCCGGGGCGGGTCGCTAGTATTAAAAAAAATGTATATTTAACCAAAGTCGTTATGTGACGACACTTATATGACAGCTCATGTAAACGGTCTTCGTGGTCTAGTGGTAAGAGCCATAGGCTCACGATCCGGAGGCCCTGGGTTCGATTCCCATAATACTGCAGGAACTAAGATACAAGCTCCCATACTAACCCACTTTCTTTTGTTGTAGGGTTTTGAGCTTCACTACATAAAATGTTCACTAGGTAATTTTAAGCATTTCTAGTCCAAGACTCATAGATTTATTTTTATCCTGAGATATTTTTTATCCATACGAATTTATATGGAAATATTTCTGTTTTTAAAATTAGAAAATTTCTTTAGATTTTGAAGATGTAGTAAGTCATTTGGCATTTAGTTTAGAGAAAAACATTCAGCCGTTTCCTGTCAGGAAGAGCCCAAACATGGCGCGTTTTAAAAATGAATGGTTATGAGTTTTTTTTTTCTTAACAAAACATCTAGCTGTAATACAACAGTGTGATATTTTTTTTGAATCAGCCATTTGATACCCCACACGATAGGTTTACGAATAAAAAATACCCCGTTACCCCAGTAACTGCCTCCGTGGTCTAGTGGCTAGTGCCATGGACTCCCGATCCGGAGGTCCTGGGTTCGATTCCTAGAGGGGAAACACAAAGTTGATATTTGAGAATTTATCACTGTGTGATTTTTTCCCCAGTTTGATTAGGACATTGCAGGCTGAATCACCTGATTGTCCGAAAAGAAAAAGATTTCGTGCTTCGGACGGCACGTTAAGCCGTCGGTCCCGGTCGCTGTCTTTAATAGTGGTCGTTACTTAAAACCATGTCAGAGGCCGGATAGTTGTGCTACTAAACGGTTTAAAAACTCTGACACCAGGGTTCATCGGGTCGATATACTCGATACCCACTCGACAGAAGAAGACCCCAGAATAAAAAAAAAACTATGAATCTTGGACTAGAAATACTTAAAATTACCTAGAGAACATAATATGTTTTGAGCTGCCCTACATATTATGTAGTGAAGCTCAAACCCCTACAACAACAAAAAAGGGTTATGTCGCTTATTTACTATACTATAATTTGTATGTTGTACTTAAAGTTTTAAATATTTACCTAATAAGAATGCCTGTAATCCAAAGAGAAAACCTTAGCATTCTTAGTGATCCTTTAAGTATACTCTAGCATCTATTAGACTACAGTCAAGAGCAAACGCTGGAGCAAACATACATACATATAATCACGCCTATCCCTAATGGGGTAGGCAGCGGGTAAACGACCTAAGCAAAGGTCGATCCGCCACGTCTGACAAAGTGTTGAGGGTTATTTAAGATAGATTTGTAGATAATATTATATTTATATAGTGACAGGACCCGGATCCGGTAGCTGGTTTTTACAGCATGCCCGGGAGGAAATGCAGCTGGCACATTCTATGTTTTTCTCTCGCTCCCAGGCCAGCATGGAAGAAGACGCATTAGGAATAAAGAACCGAACCCGATCCAATATTCCACGTAGGTCAGGTTTGTGATTGTATTAATACAAAAGTAATCAGCTTTGAATTCCATCAGGCACTACGGTAATAAAAAAACTAATAACCAAAACCTTTGCACTTCACTTCATAAACAAGGCCGTTGTTATAGTGATCATGATCGCATACCTATGAGGTTACGAACGTTTTTTTATTAGATCCGTTTCATTGAAGTATAAGAAATAAAACGATTATACTACTAGTTTTATAATATACGTACATACATATAGTCACGCCTTTATCCCTAATGGGGTAGGCAGAGCGTAAACGACCTAAACAAAGGTCGTTCCGCCACGTATGACAAATTTTGAGGGGTAATTCAAGATAGATTACGAGGTTTATTATATATGTATGTGTTTATATGATTTTATACTACTAAATATAATTTTCTTTCATAATAAAGTGTTTTGATAAGGGTAATAAATAAATAAGAATAAGATAAGTATTACTTCCATGCTGGACTAGGAGAGATAGAAAAACATAGAATGTTCCAGCTGCCCTTCCTCCCGGGCATGCTGTAGAAGTCAGCAAAAGGGACTCGAGGGTTACAGTGTATTGTAATTTAGGCGATGGGCTGACAACCTATCACTATAGCAATACATATTACAATCTAAAATTGTCGTCAATTTTTGTCAGACGTGGCGAAAGCGCCTTTAACGAGACGTTAAACGCTCTGCCTACCCCGTAAGGGATAAAGGCGTGATTTATGTATGTAAGTATTACTTGGTGCAGCTTACGTTGATGTCTTACATATGGAAATAAACTATGGCTCTGGATTACCTATGCTATACCGTTCGTTGAAATAACTTTCTGTGTATCGAATGTTTAATGTTTTTGTTTTACATTTAGATATTAATCATGTTCTTCCACGCTGGACTGGGAGCGAGAGAAAAACATAAAATGTGCCAGCTGCATTTCCTCCCGGGCATGCTGTAAAAACCAGCTAAGGGATCTGAGGGTTTCAGTATATTGCAATTTGGGCGATGGGCTGACAACCTGTCACTACAGCAATATACGTACAAAACCATCTTGAATAACCTTCAAAACTTTGTCAGACGTGGCGGAACGACCTTTGTTTAGGTCGTTTACGCTCTGCCTACCCCATTAGGGATAAAGGCGTGATCATATGTATGTATGTATGTATTAATCATGTTTCAAAAGATTACGGGAATCTCTTTCATAAACTGAATATAAAAGTAAATCGTTCATTATACTTACATACACATACATACATACATAAATCACGTCTTTATCCCTTACGGGGTAGGCAGAGCGTTTAACGCCTCGTAAAAGGCGCTTTTGCCACGTCTGACAAAAATTGAGGGCAATTTTAGATTGTAATATGTATTGCTTTAGTGACAGGTTGTCAGCCCGTCGCCTAAATTACAATACACCCTCGAGTCCCTTTTGCTGACTTCTACAGCATGCCCGGAAGGAAGGGCAGCTGGAACATTCTATGTTTTTCTATCTCTCCCAGTCCAACATGGAAGTAATCATTCATTATACTTAAAGTAGGTATAGAAGGTATAGTTTCAATTAAATTATAATATAAATATTTATTTCAATAAAACAACATGTCAAGATGCAAATAAAAATGTCACTTAAAACTAAACTTACATACATACATACATATAATCACGCCTTTATCCATAATGGGGTAGGCAGAGCGCAAACGACCCAAACAAAGGTCGTCCCGCCACGTCTGACAATGTTTTGAGGGTTATTTAAGATAGAATTCTAGGTATATTGCTGTAGTGACAGGTTGTCAGCCCATCGCCTAAATTACAATATACTGAAACCCTCGGATCCCTTAGCTGGATTTTACAGCATGCCCGGGAGGAAATGCAGCTGGCACATTCTATGTTTTTCTCTCGCTCCCAGGCCAGCATGGAAGTATACTGAACTTATCCTAATCAAATGGTCGATCTGGTCGATCCTGGCGCAAAGGTCCCCATAACGCTCGCTGCATTACCGTGTTGGATCGCTATGGCCAACCTTTGCACCAAGAAAGATCAGAGCGAGGGCCACCTCCTTCAATTAAAATATTATTTTGTGCGGGGTTTCTACCTCGATACTGGGGTAGTTGTAGTTTCTAAAAACCTAGTAAAGTAATTAATAGTTAATAACTATGTAGTACATAACCGCGAAAATTTCAGAACTTATGGTAAACAATAACAAGTATGGTTCATTTCAGTTTTTCAAACACAAAGAGTTTATCCCTGCGTGTTTTGCTAACGAGTACTTAAAATTGTAAATTTCAATGTTTCATTATAATTCAGGAAACTGAAAGAAAACATGTTATTTCTTTTGATATTATTGTTATACATTTAATACATTTCCGGAACGTTATAACCTGGGCCTTTTCAAGGCGAGAGTGAACAGGCATTTTCTAGGCAATCATGCTCCATCATAGTCTACATCATCACTTACCATCACGTGAGATGGCGGACAAATGACTGCCTATCAAATATAAAA
This sequence comes from Scrobipalpa costella, assembly GCA_949820665.1. NCBI lineage: Eukaryota > Metazoa > Arthropoda > Insecta > Lepidoptera > Gelechiidae > Scrobipalpa > Scrobipalpa costella. The sequence continues at coordinate 10,762,229 of OX463312.1, forward strand.
AAAAAAAAACTGTTAAATCGTAAAAATATTCATCCAACTGATTTAATCCAATGACAGTGTACGAGTATTATTAGTTTCTGTCATTTGCTATCAAAAACTATATTCTTAGTCATCATACGCAGAACCTATAAGCTAAAAAGGATAATAGAAAGTAGATACTCACATAAAAGCAAAGAAGGCTGGTATGGTCATAGCTCCGCCCACCACGTAGAACATGCTAGCGAAAGTCTCGATGGTCTTCGCGTATATTTGTGCGTATACAGGGGTGTATACCACTGGTGTGATAGCTTCCACCAGGCCGATGACTGAACACATCTTACCTGGAAAGAAAAAAAATACAAATTTTCACTATTCTATTTTTGTTACATACATACATAAAATCACGCCTTTATCCCTTGCGGGGTAGGCAGAGCGTTAAACGCCTAGTAAAAGGCGCTTTCGCTACGTCTGACAAAAATTGAGGGCTATTTTAGATTGAACTGTGTATTGCTATAGAGACAGGTTGTCAGCCCATCGCCTAAATTACAATACACTGTAACCCTCGAGTCCCTTTTGCTGACTTCTACAGCATGCCCGGGAGGAAGGGCAGCTGGAACATGCTATGTTTTTCTATCTCTCCCAGTCCAGCATGGAAGGAATTATCTATTTTTGTTGTATTTAAATTATTTAAATAATACTTATACTTCAGCACTACTCTCTTCTTTTTATATTCTCCTCTACCCAAAGGTTGTCTGGAAGAGTTCGCTGCTAGCGATAAGACCGCCTTTGTGCACATTAATTTAAGCTTATTTTTGTGTTTCTTGTTTTTTGTGTACAGTAAAGTGTTTTTAGTTTCTTACAAATGTGAATGTAAGATTGTGTACTGCTAATAATCTTGGTTAAACTGGTGACCGTGAGAGCCCGATGGTGTAGTGGATAGGGCCGCTGCCTCCTGAGCAGGAGGGCGTGGTTCGAATCCCACTACGTATCAATGTGTTTTTCGGTTCTCGAATTTCATATGCACATTTATTCGGCGCTTTTTCCATGCTTCGGAAAGCATGTTAAGCCGTTGGTACCGGTTAATATCGTTTAACACCGTAAATATATTAGTCGTCAAGCCATGTCAGTGGCCAGTGCTAAGCATTGGCGGCTTGAAAACTCTGGCCTAATCTAGGATTGGATCTCGTTACCATTCTGGGTTTCGGAGGTAAGACGGCAGTCGCTCTGTGTAAAAACCAGTACCCTCGTTAAGTCCCCTAGATTAGGTAGCCGTCCCCTATATAAGGATAAGGCTTGGGAGATGATGAATAATCGTGGTTAAACTGGCGACTATCTGCAACGGCATCATACGGGACTGAGGAAAGTGCAGGGACCGAAAAACAGCAAAAACTTAACTCTTTTGCAACAGTATTGACATTAACAAGACTCATTTGTTTTTATTTCCATGTACATACATTATTATTTTTTATTTTTTTTACTTAGCCTGAAATGTCCCATTATCATTACAGGGCAAAAAATAATTACTACTTGATGTGAACCTAATCATGAAACTGAACAACTTTATCCGAGGAACATAACCCAAAATATAAAAAAAAAATGTTTCCCATATCTGAACAGTCCTAAGGTCCTAACCCCATCCTAATGTTCCGTCAGCAATGTTTTACATCCTATATATTTTTAATAAAGGCTATTTACTACAATATGCAATAAGAAAACCTTTATATCCTATGTATTCGCTTATTACCTAGACCTAAGGTTTTTTTTAAAGCATCCGGTTTGTCTGTGGTCATCTTATAATATCACGGTGAACTTGACTACATCAGTAAACACTATAAAAACTGCGTAGGTGGCTCATTATGGAACAATTTACGCTTCAACGCTTCTTCGCGGCATCGAATAAGGTAAAGTTTAATTTGATAAAATTAAATTCACACCAGAAATAGATAAGAACACAGAAGGTCAAACTGGTATGATGATTTCAAACGGTGCTGATTTGAACATCTAAAAACAAAACAGTACGACACGACACGACTTAGTATTTTTCTGTTTATTTACCTATCAATAAAAATACTTTTAATATTTTTACTACAATTATTTCTATGGTCTTCACTCAAAATTGTTTGCTGTACTTTTTTGGCTTGGCTCTTAGAGTTGGCAATAGATTGGTTGAAATACTACCGCCGATATGGGAATCACGCATGACAGGCAGAATGGCGACGAGTGCGCAGGCAACATAACTTTTCCTTTCTGGTACTATGTGGTAAATTGGCGTTCACATACCCCTTACCATAGGCAGCCATGCGTCGTCCTACCTGGCGCGGCCACAGTCACAAACAAGGAACATATGTCACAAATGATGGTAAGGGGTATGTGAGGATGCTGAACGCCAATTTACCACATAGTACCAGAAAGGAAAAGTTATGTGCCTAGCTACTTTACTAGTTACAGAACATTTTTGGTACCTTTCCTGGCGTGGCTACTCTTGTATCAGGGGTCAAGGACACGTACCACGAAATTACCTAGGCGAGGATACTGTACCCCAGTGTATCGTTTCTTGCTGGCCTGGGAGCGAGGGAAAAACATACAATGTGCCAGCTGCAATTCCACGCCAGGAAGGATACGTCATATCGCGGCCACCAAAAATGTTCTGTAACTAGTACAGTAGCTACAAGTAGTTACATTCCTTTTCCTCCCTGGTACTATGTGGACATTGACGTACAGCATCTTCGCATACCCCTTACATAATTTGTAACCGTGGACGCGCCAGGTAGGAGGACGCCCTGTTCGTCTCTAGTTATCTCCTAATCAACTTTTACTGCATTTTCAGGTAGAGATAAGGTTATTTTAACCCGACAAACCACAGGTATAATAATTCATACTCAGCACTTGTCGCATTGTGAAAAAAATCCTACAGATCGATACAACAACCTCTTATCATCTTCATCATCTCCCTAGCCTTATCCCGTATTGCATGGGGTCGGCTGCCTAATCTAGGTGAATGAACGAGGGTAGTGGTTTTTACACAGAGCGGCTGCCATCTGATCTCCGCAATCCAGTAGGGAAACCTGACCCAATCCTAGATTCGGTCAAAGTTTTCAAGCTGCCAATGCTTAGCACTGGTCTCTGACATGGCTTAAGGACGAATTTCTACGGTATTAAACTATATTAACCAGGACCAATGGCTTAACGTGCCTTCCGAAGCACGGAATTGCGCCGAATAAACAAACATATAAAATTCAAAAGCAGAAATCACATTGGTACGTGGTGGGATTCGAACCACGAACCACCTCTTGGCACAACCACGAAAGACGTAGCAGAAGCCGAACAAACCCCAACTTACCAACTTCATCAGGTTCAACGACCTTTGTCCCAAGAGATCTGACAGCAGTTGCTCCAACGTTCCCGAAAATGTCAAAAACTGGTCCTGAATAGAACCACTCCTTTGTAGGTGAGAAGGCGTATACAAAGTTTGCTACAGTTTTGCAAGCAGTCGCTATGATACCAAGAAGAGCGTCGTGCATTCCGAGCTTCTTACTAAAAAGTGTTACTGCGATTGTGGTGCCTGAAAATAAAAAATAAAGTTATCTGAATAGAGTCTTAGGGTCGTATTTATAAAGCGGTCTTAAGATTGAGAGCAATATTAAGTATGGATTTGATAGATCATTATATACTGAAATGTCATTTCTGATACGAACTCAAACTCGCTATCAGTCTCAAGATTAAAAATACGGGCCGCCTTATACTCATAACTATTTCGATCCATTTCCACAGTTATTTAAGACTGATCATATTATCGGTATTTTATTCAAAATGGAACCTGTTGTTTTAAAATCACGTTTATGATGAATTCCAGCTACATATCGTCTAGACTTATTTACATAGTTATGTTAAGCTTAGGCTTCGTACAAGGTGTCAAAAGGTCTTCGTACAAGGTGTCAAAAGGTCTTCGTACAAGGTGTCAAAAGGTAACATGCAGAAATGCCACTTAACCTATTATATTCACGGTTGGGGTGTACATACATACATACGAGGTGCATTCAATAAGTACCGAGCCTCATCGCCAGAGGGCGCTGCAGTTTCAAAAGAGTTTAAACACAGTGTAGCACATTCTTTTTTAATTATTTTTTCAAATTTTCATTCCAATCCCTTCATTTGTTTTAATTTTACAACTTATGGAAGCGAACGTGTCGATCGGTTTTACAAAAATGGAAAAAGAGCAATATCGTTCGGTGATTCGATTCCTATTTTTGGAAGGGAAAACGCGCTTCGAAATCAAAGAGCGCTTGGATGCTGTGTACGGTGACTCTTCTCCATCGATGGCCACCGTCAAGAATTGGTTCAACGAGTTTGCACGTGGCCGTACGTCGGTTTTTGATGAACCACGTCCAGGTGCACCGAAAACAGCTACTACGGAGGAAAACATTAAAAAAATCCATGATCTCGTATTGGCAGATCGCCGATTGAAGGTTCGGGAGCTAGCTGAGACTGTAGGCATTTCAGAAGGAACAGTGCATCATATTCTTCACGAGGAACTCGGCATGAGAAAGCTGTCGGCGCGATGGGTGCCGCGTTTACTCACACCGGAAAACAAGCGCAACCGTGAGACCACATCGGAGACGTGTTTGGCGCTGTTTAAGCGGAATCCAGCGGAGTTTTTGCGTCGTTTTGTGACCGTCGATGAAACCTGGATCCACTGGTACACACCAGAGACCAAGGAGCAATCAAAACAATGGATCCAGACCGGGGAACGTGCTCCAAAGAAGGCGAAAACTGTAAATTCGGCCGGAAAAGTTATGGCCACCGTTTTCTGGGATTCACAAGGTGTGATCTACATCGATTACCTCCAGAAGGGTAAAACAATTACAGGGCTTTACTATGCCGATTTATTGGGCCGATTCGACGCCGAATTAAAGAAAAAACGACCCCATCTGGCGAAGAAAAAAGTGCTGTTTCACCACGACAACGCACCGCTTCACACGTCTGCCGTTGCCATGGCCAAATTGGTCGAATTACGCTACGAATTGCTGTCCCATCCACCGTATTCTCCAGATTTTCCCTTGTGACTTCTTTCTGTTTCCTAATCTGAAAAAGTCACTCGCCGGGAATAGATATGGATCAAATGAGGAGGTCATCGCCGCCACGGAGGCCTATTTTGCAGAGTTTGACAAAAACTATTTTTCGGACGGGTTAAAAAAGTTGGAGCATCGCTGGGCTAAGTGTATAGAACTAAAAGGAGACTATGTTGAAAAATAAATTGCCACTTTTCCAAAATTTTCGTTTTCTTTTTGTAGGCTAAGTATTTATTGAATGACCCTCGTATAATCACGCCTTTATCCCTAATGGGGTTGGCTGTGCGTAAAAGACCTAATCATTAGTCGTTCCGCCACGTCTGACAAAGCATTGAGGGTTATTTAAGATAGATTTGTAGGTATATTGCTGTAGTGATAGGTTGTCAGCCCATCGCTTAAATAACAATATACTGAAACCTTCGGATCCCTTAGCTGGTTTTTACGTTAGCTGGTAGTTAATAGTACAATACTCCGAGGCTTAAAATAAAGCAATTTAAAGTCGAGTAAATTTGGAAGGCCAAGACGCAGTCGAGGAACTGCTGGCAGTTGGGGTGTATTGTTAATTATTATTTATTCTTACTTATTCCTTTATTTTACTTACCTACAATTCCTATTACTGTTTGGTAGGTGGTAAACAAACTGTATCCGACACCATCCATTGAAAACTTGTAGAGGACATACAAATAAGTTAGAGTGGCTTCTCCTGCAAATAAATTAAATTGTGCTGATGACAACGATAGCACTCCGGTGTTCACAATAAAAGATTGTCAAAATCTTTTGAAATAATAACATAATTTATAGTTTCAAACTGTTACAATTGTATATGTCGCAGGATTATGATGAAATCGGTTTTTTGATTTAAACACAACTAGTATTTTGTTCAAAACCCGGACATGTACCAGGTGTAAGGGACAGCTTCCCGCAAACTGATAAGGGTTGCTCAGTCAATGATACTGAACAACTACCATAAGGATTTTTTGGGTAAAAAAAATGGCTTCTTTATACATTATGTTCACCTTGATCGGACAATTTTTATGGAAATTCCCATATTATTTTTCCTTTCCCTCCTTTTTCCTTTGACTGAGCAACCCCTATCAGTTTGCGGGACGCTGTCTCTTATACCCGGTATATAGGGAGAACAGTCTATGGAGTATAATGTATAATATCGAAGTTTTTAATCCTATCTGAAATGTTTACAATTATGTATGTATATCGGCGGGAATGACACTATGATCAAATTGTGATGATAATAATGAAAAGAACTTACCAAAAACAGGTCCAATGAGAATAATATGAGCACAAATCACTAACAGGATTTGAGCCAATCTCCGCCCACGGGACATAATCACCAATGAAATCGTGTTCCAAATATTCTTCGGATGAAGAAACTCTATAACTTTTTCACATAGAGTTCCAGAAGTCTCTTTTTTATTTATATCATGTACTCTGAAGTAGGTGTGTACAAACCCGATGATATTCAATGCTATGTTGATTCCAAATATTCCATAATATCCAACAGCTTCAGTCAAAGCTCCACTGATAGATGTTCCTATTGGGACTCCAAGGGTTACAATGACTCCGACAATCCCCATTCTGAATGTTCTCGTTTCTGGTGTCGTTACATCTGCTATGTAAGAGAAAGAACCCATAAGGGCTATGGATAACCCACCAGTCAATGCCGGAGGTAAAGCTTCAATCAAACTGGTAGCCCACAAAGGCCAATCCAGGAAATAGTATGTTGCTAATATTAGTAGAACCGCCGATACTAACTCTCCTATTAAGGGGAATAACATCAATGCCTTCCTGTTACCAGTTCTGTCACTCCAAGCACCAACGTTCAACATCAATATAGCTGGAATACTGAACTGCAAGGGTTGACGCCAAGCCGACATTTCAGCTACTAATATTTGCGATAGTGTCAAAGCATCCCTGGTTATGTTATCATTAGAATTTCCAGAAATTGCGTTATCACAAACTATTTTAGTGAAATTAAGATCTGCTCGGCAAGCCTTCTCCATATTAAGTTGATAAACAGCTACACTGGATATCATGTTAGGTAAAATGAAACAAAATAAAAACGGTTCCACAGTAAAGAATTCAAACAATTTTTTTATCCAGCTCAACGAAAGAATTTCTTTTATTCCACAGCTTTGATCCGGGTCTGTTGTTGCTTCGTTTTGGGTTCCATTTGTTTTGTTTTCTTTCCGGTTTCGGAGTTCATATCCATTATCTTTTTCAGTCTTCATTTTTTTATCACTATTTTTTCATGGTACAACAAACACAAACTCGATATCACAGCGATGTATTGATATTTGTAAACACCGAATGCGACTGAAGCTGTTTGACCCGCGTTCTTGGAAACTTGTTCCATAATTATACTTCAACATTATGGAGATGATCTAAGCCCAAAACTCGTATTTTTAAGATACGGAAAGATGGCTAATGTCATGGCCACCAAGCACTATCATTCAAAAGCTCAAACATTTTGTAATATTTTTGATAGACAGGCACTTATTTCCATTTTATAAATTTTGATTGGCAAAATTTAAGACCGAAACTACAGTTAAAATAAAATTTGCTATGTGTGTTCCTTCCTCGTTAGGGTTACAGGCGTGATAATATGTATGTATGTATGTGTTCCTGGAAATTTGAAGAATCCAATATTCCATTCTTTAGAATCACTATGATGAAAGGTTTTACGCAGAATCACGCATTTATTAGAAACTAGCTGTGCCCGCGACTTCGTACGCCCACCGCGTGTTTTCCATACAAACTGGGGTACTTACTCAATATTAGAATGGTCTGCGTGATTATTTATAACCTAGGCTGGACATCAGTTAAATACGATCAGAGTTTATTTTCCTGCCTATCTCTTAAGACAGATGGCGTGATTATTTGTATCGTTACTTAGAGTTTAAGTAATGCTCAGTAAAACAAAAAAAGTTCCATCAAAATTGGTTTAAAAATGATTAAAATCAGGAGACCTAAGTCATGACGCGTGATTATTTGTATCGTAACTTTAATTTTAAACAATGCTCAGTCGAATAAAAAAAGTTCCATAAAAATCGAATAAGAAACAGCCAAATTTCAATTTCCTGCCTACCCCCTAAGTCAGGTAGCGTGATTAGGTATCCTAAGTTGCAACCCGGGTAAAACACAGTTGACTAAAAAAGTCCTATCGAAATTGGTTCAGTAGTTTTGGCGTGATGTGGTAACATACATACTGACAGACAGACAGACAGAAAGACAGACAGACAGAAAAAAATTAAAAAAAAATGTTTTGATTTTTATATCTTTAATAAAGCCTGCTGCATTTTTTTTTCTTTTTAAATATTCAATGTACAGACACGACCCTTCTAGGAGTTATTATATGTACTTATAGATTCCATGAATACTGAAAATTATGTGATTGGTGATGAATACCGAGATTGGTATAAAAAAATTGTTATCGAAAATAAATACAACCAATAGGTTAGTGCAGAATCACGATTTTATACCGGGTGGAAGGGACCATGCTGGACTGGGAGAGATAGAAAAACAGAATGTTTCAGCTCCCCCTCCTCCCGGGCATGCTGTAGAAGTCAGCAAAAGGGATTCGAGGGTTACAGTGTATTGTAATTTAGGCGATGGGCTGACAACCTGTCACTACAGCAATACAAATCATTACTATCTAAAATTTGCACTTAATTTTTGTCAGACGTGGTGAAAGCGTTTTACCTACCCCGTAAGGGATAAAGGCGTGATTTTATGTATGTATGTATGTAAGGGACATCTTCCCACAAACTGATATGGGTTGCTCAGTCAAAACTCAACAACTATCATCAGGAAATTCTTTCAGGAGATAAGAAAAAATTACCTTCCCATACGAAATTATTACTCGTACCTTAGACAATTTGTATGGATAAAAAAAACCCTGTTGACAGTTATTCAGTTTCGTTGACTGAGCAACCCCCATCAGTTTGTGGGTCGCGGTTGTCCCTTACACCCCGTTAATAACCGTAGGGTATTTCAATAATTTGATGAATTATTCTGACTCACTGAGATTGTTTATGGTGTAGATTTTTGTGATTTAAGTTTCTCTGTTATATTATTCACTTTTCTTATGTACATTAACACTTTTTATCATTACAAGTTCGTTTTTTCTAGTTTTTATTACTTTTTAACAAATATTTGATAAGTTATTACTACCACATACATGGTTCTAACATAACATAATTTAATGTAATGATGTCATTTAACTAACTCACATGCTGGACTGGGAGTGAGAGAAAAACATAGAATGCGCCAGCTGCATTTCCTCCCGAGCATGCTAAGGGATCCGAGGGTTTCAGAATATTGCAATTTAGGCCATGGGCTGACAACCTGTTACTACAACAATATACATACAAATCTATTTTAAATAACCCTCAAAACTTTGTCAGACGTTGCGGGACGACCTTTTGTTTAGGTCGTTTACGCTCTACCTATCCCATCACTACATAGTATAAAACAAAGTCGCTTTCTCTGTCCCTATATCCCTATGTATGCATAAACCTTTAAAACTACGCAATTTGATGCAGTTTCTTTTAATGGATAAAGTGATTCAAAAGGAAGGTTTATATGTATAATACATGCATAATATAGTACATAAACACTGATTATTTCCGTGCGAAGCCGGGGCGGGTCGCTAGTTAATAATAAAGGCGTGATTATATTTATGTATGAACGAACTATACACCAACCATCTTCACATTAAGTGCTTCTGAATGCCTACTGTATTGGCAAGAGAACATATTTTAGTCAGAATTTGCTATTCCTTATGTTACAGGCAACTTCATATTCATCTGAACTGCATCTAGGTCAGTAGTGCTCTTGAAAACGAATGTCTTCTATCAGACCTACAATCAAGTAGTCACCTATTTTTTATTCAATGAAGAAATAATAGTCAAATGGGATCATGGAAGATAATACGTATTTAAGTACCTACTTGCCTATTAAGGATTCTTTAATAAAATATTAAGTCTTTATTTTGATGTTTCATAATTGTACAGATCCGGAAATAACCTCGAGGGATGTTTGGGTTCACAAAATGAAACACTCAAAACATTTCTGGTAAGGAATGAATATATCGCATTTTTTTTTTAATGGACCTATTTGCACCATACTACAAAGTGTATATAATGCGTCACCGGGCTAAGGCGGGGAGTTGCTACACGCAATCTACACCCTTAAATGAAATGGCAGCTGCCAAAGGGCACCCACTAGGGCTTATGGCGTTGCCTTGGGAACTCCTTATCGGAGAGAATCTATCCGGTACGTGCCGGTAAACCCCAAAGTGGGGAGCAAAGGAGGGACCTCCGCGACCCCGCCGGCGGGGTGCGCGGTTGCTGGAAGAGCTTGTACAGAGTGTGGCTCGACTAGTATTGGCAGCAAGTTTTTTTGTCATTAAACGCAAGAGTAATTTGGTCATCGCCGTCGGTAAGGACATGCCTAGGTCTGCGTTTGTAACGAGTCGCAGGTTGGGGAGCGTAGTCAGAGGCGCTAACTACAAGAGGGTTAGGATGGTGAGGGGCTTTGTCGAAGAAGCGAATGGCCGCTTGCTTCATGTGCTCTTTGCGAGACGGAACATCGAGATCGATGTCAATGTCAAAATTGCGGAGGTAGAGCCAGGGGGCCCCGGTTGCCCTCCGCAAGAAGCTGTTTTGAACTACCTGGAGGGTGTTCAGATAAGTGGGGTAGGTATGGCTAAAGGCCACACTGGCGTAGGTCATGATGGGACGAACGCATGTGGTGTAAAGCCTCACCTTATTACTAAGGGAGAGTTTACTGCGTTTGCGTATGATTGGGGTGAGCCGACCCATGACAAATTTGGCACGGTTTCGGACTCTCCTGATGTGCTTCGCAAAGTTAGGCTGGGAGTCAAGCGTAACCCCCAAGTACTTGGCGTCTTTGGACCATAGGATGGTCCAGATGGGTCGACCGTACAGCTTTACAGCTAAGAGGGTACGACGCATTCTGGCACAAGTAAAGTGCACGGCAGTGCTCTTCTCGGGATTGACTTCGAATCTCTATTTGCGGAACCAGCTCCCGACATAGTCTAGGGCGCGCTGGAGGTATCTGCCAAGTAATTGGGATCTGCGACAGGAGGCGTAGATCGCAGTGTCGTCTGCGAACAGAGTGAGCTGCGTCTGGGGCGTACTGGGTAGGTCGCTGGTATAGAGGGTGAAGAGGAGTGGGGATAGCACAGAGCCCTGAGGGACTCCGGCTCTAATGGGGCGAGGGGTGGACAGGGCGCCTTCGATTCTGTAACGGAAGCTGCGGTTCGTCAAAAAGTCACGTACGATACGTACGAGACGGTCCGGCACACCGAGCTGGTATAGCTTGTACACCAGTCCGTTGTGCCATACGGTGGACCTGTCGAACACAACAATGTTGGGAACGGCAACCGAATTGCTCGGGGGAATGACACTGCTGTTTTCAGCGTAATCTCTAAGGCGGCGATAAATCAACCACTCGTAGAGTTTGCCCAGGGGATTAAGAAGGCTGATGGGCCGGTAAGAGGAGGGCTGATCGCGTGGCTTTTTAGACTTGTGGATGCCTATGACAGTGGCTTCCTTCCAAGATGATGGAAAGGTGCAGCTGGTCATCGCAGCATTGAGGATGAGGGTGATCAGGGTAATGAGATGGTCAGGGAGGATTTTGAGGACACGGTTTGTAATACCGTCAGATCCTGGAGCCTTCCTAGAGTTGAGCGCCTTAAGGGCGGTGCCACAGATAATATAATACTATACTAGTACAGATGCCTAATGTCATACAATAAAACTGGTCCGCCATAAGTCGGGCCGAGTGACGGGCCGCAAGATTTTAGTACAATCTGACGCAACGGTACCACGTGACAGACCACGGCGGGAAGTGTTCGGTCGTAATATTTTGCCGTGATCACAGATGGCCCCACGTAGGTACAATGCACGTTCGAAGTACGTAATTTTCTACTAGACTAGCGGTTAGCGGTTCGCTTCCACATTCTTAATGCGAACGGCTAAGGAGTGGAACTCCCTGCCGGCGGATCTGTTTCCGGAACAATATAACCTGGGCCTTTTCAAGGCGAGAGTGAATAGGCACTACATAGGTGAGTATGCTCCAACATAGTCCGCATCGTCACTTTTCACCAGGTGAGATGGCGGACAAATGCTCGCCTATATATATTTAAAAAAAAAAAAAAAAAAAAGACTACTAGATGGCGGTAAGAGAGAAGTTAACACTGCGCCAGAGCACAGATAATAGCAGTTTTAATTTGTAATTTGTAAGAGATTGAATAATTAAACTTATCTTATGTACCTACTGTCAGCAAAGGCTATTGCAGGGCAGGGCTGTTCGAAACGGATGAGATTGTTTCAGGAAATTATGTATGAATTTTAATGTGTTTTAGTATATTTATTGCAGTAAGTGAATCGTGCAAATAAGCGAGATTTATTAAAGTTTATCAATAATTTCCTGAAATGATCTCTTTCGTTTGGAGCGGGCCTGACCAGATGTCTCCTCTGCTGACTACGTACACTCTACAGCCATATTAGGTGCTATCATTTATACATACATACATAATATCACGCCTTTATCCCTAACGGGGTAGGCAGAGCGTAAAAAACCTAAACAAAGGTCGTTTCGCCACGTCTGACCAAGTCATTTATAAATTTAATAAACTGCTTTACACGATTGTTATTTTTACTTTTTTCACCTGGCCTCCCTCTTCTCCTTCCACTTATCACTATTTTGAGCCTCTATTTTTATTTATCAAGATGGTTCTTATTAATAGAATAGAAATCGGCCTCAAATACACTTTAAAAGTAATAAATTGAACAGTAGTATGACAGTAAAATATTTACCTTAAAAAGTAAAAGAAAGAAAAACTAATACTAAATAAATGTTTCTAACAAAAAGGAAATTGTATTTTCAATCAACGATCAGACTCGATCCGGACAATCACAGCGCTGAAACCCGACCAACTAATCAACGCGCCATCCCGCCGATGAACTGAGTTGCGAATAAAAGCTACCCATGAAGTTGTTATAGTTCATCAATGACATGGACATAATTAGCAGGAAAATATATATATGATTTCTTCATTAATTCGTTTAGGAGAAATAAGATCTAAAAAACATACATATAAGTATGTGATTTTTTCAAATTTCGGAATCAACGGAGCGGATTCGCATTTGCCCATTCATACGTTGACCGGCAACGTTGCGCGCGGGCCCGCACTGAATAGCAACGACGCCACTTGCGGAGCCAACGCTGCACAGTGGGTCAGAAATTGAGATTCATAGAATAAGGAATAAACCAAGTTTCGGAATTTTGCTTACAACTTTCAGAAGACAATCTATAGGTAAACTTAATAAAATTAACGACAAGTATCTCAAAGCAACTAAAACTTAAACTTAAGTATGTTTCATTAGGTTAATTTTAATTTAATAAAAATATATTTATCACTAGGGATAAAGGCGTGACTATATGTACGTGGGACACTCAGAAAGTTTTGCGACACTAAAAACAATTGTTCTACAGGTATATATATTTTTATTAAATCTTTTCAAAGTACTCTCCACCAGCCTCTATACAAAGATTCATGCGTCTGAACCAGTTTTCAAAACACTTTTTCCAGTCCGCCGTAGACACCTCGTTTACAGCCTGCTCGAACGCAGCCAGCGCATCTTCCGGCGACGAAAATTGTATCCCCTTGAGCTGATTTTTTATTTTTGGAAATAAAAAGAAGTCACACGGTGCTAGATCAGGGCTGTAAGGAGGGTGACCCAGGATTTTGACTGGTGTGCTGTCCAGTAAGTCCCTCGTTTTGAGCGCGGTGTGTGCAGGCGCATTGTCGTGGTGGAGCAGTAGTCCGCGGAGCCCTGTGTTTGGTCGCTTGTTGCTCACAACAGAAAAAAACTTCTGGTAAACATTTGGTAGTATACCATTCGGCGTTAATGCTTCTTTGATCTCTTAAGGGAATTGAGGCCAAGTGGCCAGTCAAATCAAAAAATCTGGCGATCAAAATCTTCCCCCCGCTTCGAGATCGCTTCACTTTGGTAGGCGTTGGTTCATTTTGAAACACCCAAACTGTCGACTGGCGCTTGGTTTCTGGATCGTATTGATAAATCCAGGACTCATCACCTGTTACGATGTCGTAAACACGCCGAGACGAGCCTGCTTCAAATTTGTTCAGCATATCACGGCACCATTCCACCCGGACCTGCTTCTGAGCGTCGGTGAGGTAGTGCGGCACCCAGCGCGATACTATCCTCCTCACGCGAAGATGCCCATGTAGAATCTCGTGAACGCTTCCCGATCCAATCTTTAATACGTACTGAATCTCCTGATATGTAATTCGCCTATTATCTTGGATTAAATTTTTCACTGCTAGCATGTTGTCTTCCGTAATAGCCGTCAAAGGGCGACCGCTTCTTTCTTCGTCCCCCAAGGTTGGTCGACCGCGCCTAAATTCGTTATACCAACGATACACGGTTGCCTTGGAAGGGCTTTCATCCATAAATGCCATTTGAAGTCTATCGAACGATTCATCCGGTTTCAGGCGACACTTGAAATCGTAAAAAATCATAGCTCTAAAATGTTCCCGGCGCAGATCCATTTTTCAGTAAGACACGATACTTTGAATTGGCTCGCAAAAAATGTGGAGGGAAATTTTTGAAAATGGAACACACATATTTTTACTTACAAGTAATCATATTTTCAAAAAAGATTCTAACCGGCCAGTCTGCCATATATGAAAACTATTTATCGCAATACTTTCTGAGTGGCCTGGTATGTATGTATATTTATCACTATTTAACATAAATATCTTTGACATTTTAGGAAAGGTGTTACCAAGCAAGGTTTAAGAATCGATATGATTTGTTTTAGACAGCTGGCAATCATGTCTTTTCATTACAGCTACAATTAACTCGAAATATGTTTTAATTAAAATATGTATTCTTTTAAAGATTCTTAAATAATTAATAATATAAAAATAGCTCTTATAGATAGTGAGAAAAAAAAAGTAAGTTAATCTAATATTTATATTCTTTATGTTAGTTAAATCTAGTCTACGCCGAATCGTGGCCATGTCAATGTTTTGTACATACATACATCACGCCTTTGTTCTTAATGGGGTAGGCAGATCGTAAACGACCTAAACAAAGGTCGTTCCGCCACGTCGGACAAAGTTTTGAGGGTTATCTAAGACAGGTTGTCAGCCTATCGCCTAAATTGTAATATACAGAAACCCTCGGATCCCTTAGCTGGTTTTTTTCAGCATGCCCGGGAGGAAATACATCTGGCACATTCTATGTTTTTCTCTCGCTTACAGGCCAGCATGGAAGAAGATTGTGAATGATTACCAGTGATCGGAATTGGTAGAGTATATTTACCTAAACTTCTAAGAACAGAAGCGGAAAATGGAGACTTCCTTACTACGTAAACTTTTTGCGGGACATCTTGCGGGACATCACATAAGTAAGCAAGAAATATACTTTGCACCATGGTTTTTCATTCTATGGACAAATACAAGCTAAAAATATACTTGGTGATATTTGGCTACAGTGTCACATTGCCTAGATATTTTGTATTAAAGATTTTCTTACTTCATAGCTTTAAAACTGCTGTGTGTAGGAAAAAAAATATTGAGGAAAAAATTACGCAAATTATACATACATACATACATAAAATCACGCCTTTATCCCTTACGGGGTAGGCAGAGCGTAAAACGCCTCCTAAAAGGCGCTTTCGCCACGTCTGACATAAATTGAGGGCAATTTTAGATTGTAATGTGTATTGCTGTAGTGACAGGTTGTCAGCCCATCGCCTAAATTACAATACACTGTAACCCTCGAATCCCTTTTGTTGACTTCTACAGCATGCCCGGGAGGAAGGGCAACTGGAACATTCTATGTTTTTCTTTCTCTCCCAGTCCAGTATGGACGCAAATTATGTGCTGTATAATTTCTCCATAGGTGTCAACATCGTACGAGCTACAGAAACCAAGATATTAACGAAAAATTGCTTTATTTTTACATTTGACCTTGAATAGCTTATATTCCTGGTTGGTTTTTTTAAGGCAGCATTTCGTACGCCGAAATAAATCTGTGAAAAGTCCTGGGTTCGATTAAGATAAACCGATGCTTTTAATAAGTTCCCCTTAGTCAAACATTGATAACAACGCCGTAAAGAGTATGATATAAAACACACAAAGTAATTTTAATTGTTAGAAGGCTTGCACTGATAGTAATATGCTTTTAAATAAGTGCTGTTTATTCAAAAATATACAACAACTTCGTAAACAAAGCGATTAAATAGAACTACACAAAAGAAGCTCAATTGTCAAAAGGCTTGCACTAATTATTTTTACCTGAAAAGTGATTCCAGGTAAAAAAAAACACTAAAAAACACGTGCTGTAAATGAATAGAATTTGTTTCCGAATTTCGAACCGTCAACTTTGCAAGATAAAATCAAATTCAAATAAAGCAAGTCATAAAATAATCGAACAATAGGAAATGGGGCTTGAATTTATGCATTTCTGTATTATACGTGACTATACGCCACATAATAGAACTAGTAGAGAAATAGTAGGCCCTTTTTGACAGGTTATCTATGGCCAAACGACCAAATCGCAATCTTTAGATCAATGTGTCTTGGTAATAAAATATTTTGTTTTATATTTGTTTCATGTTCAAACGTCACACGGTTGATCGTACGCCAGCCAACTTGAACCAAATCTCAGTTAAATATCGGCAAAATATTTAGTATGCCAGATACAATCATACCTCTTTCGAAATATGAATTTTGTTTTTTGTAGTTTTTAATGATAAAAATTAAATTTGTTTTTTGTAAGGTACAAATGAAAGAACCAATAAAAATTAAAATAAAGCTTATTTTTATTAAAGTCGACAATTATTCATGTAATGCAGTCCAAAAAACCTGATCACGTAAGGTACATCGTAACCGCGATTAATTTTACTTAAAAAATAATATATTTTATATGTCGTCAATATTTTCGTCTTCAGTGACAGAATCTGAAGATACTGACGAAATATTGCTTTCTTGCAGGGAAATGAAGTAGATGACCATTATTTTTTCTATATTTTCCGGTTTAAGTCTATTCCTTTTTACACTTAATATCCACTAATAGGTGAAAAAGGACCTTTCAACATCTACAGATGTAAGAGGAGCATATTTAAAAAATACTTCGTCATCTACTTCGATTCCCTTTACAATTTTTTCACTTATTGTCCTAATAAAATCGTAGTCCGGAATTATGTTTAAAATTTTTTCAAATTTATTGTGAATTATCTGATTTAATAATATGAAAACTGTCAGATATCGTTAAAATGGTTTTTCGTAAATATCTTGGTTTCTATAACTCCAACGATGTTGACACCTATAAAGAAATTATAGAACACAAACTACGCGATAATTTTTTCCCTTAACATTTTTTCCTACACACAGCCGTTTTAAAGCTATAAAGTAAGAGAATCTTTAATTCAAAATATCTAGGCAATGTGACACTGTAGCCGAAAATCACCAAGTATATTTTTAGCTTGTATTTGTCCATAGAATTAAATGCCATGATTCAAAGTATATTTCTAGCTTACTTATGTGATGTCCCGCAAGATGTCCCGAAAAAGTTTTAGTAGTAAGGAAGTCTCCATTTTCCTCTCTTCTTTTTAGAAGTTTAGGTAAATATACTCTACCTATTCCGATCACTGCTGATAACATTTCCTCCCAGCCGAATTTCCTCCCGGGCATGCTGGAAAAACCAGCTGAGCAATCCGAGGGTTTCAGTATATTGCAATTCAGGTGATGAGCTGGCAACCTGTCACTACATGAAACTGCCTAAAAATTAAAATCTATCTTTAAATAACCCTCAAAACTTTGTCAGACATGGCGGAACGACCTTTGTTTAGGTCGTTTACGCTTTGCATACCCCATTAGGCGTGATAAAGTCGTGATTATATATGTGTATATATGTATGAGTGACATAGCAACAGGCTAACCGTTAACGCAGAGAAATACTTTATTTCCGCGAGAAAATTCATTTAATCGCGGGTGAAAACGCGGGGCGGAAAGCAAGTGAGTTTTATAAATAAGATACAATATTCATACTTTAAATTTTGTTTTATTGTTTTTTTTCATAATTCAATGTGCGAGGGTTTCTAAAAGTAAATTCATAACACATAAACGGCAACCGCTCGATGTAGGTATATTAATTTCATCTGTGGATCGATAATTGTACCAGTGACATCTATTGGTGAATGGTTAGTACTACCTGTATGTGTTTAGGGTTTGAGCGAAAGTCGAAAAACTTCATATCCTTGACACTCCTGTGTGGGTGTCGCTAGAGTAGCCGCTGCTAAGAAACTTTTAATCTAAAACTTTTTAAAAATGAGCATATTGTACGATTTTTAATGCTCAGGGTAATCAGAATTATTTATTAAACAATATATTTGCTGGCTTTAGAAACAAAAAACTTGCTTTATGTGAACTTTTATTTAGAATGACCTGCCATGGCATGGGGTCTCACTCCGAAGAACAGTAAATAGCTTCTAAAAAATATCAGCAGATGGCGCTACGGGTAAGACGGGCAGGTCATTCTAAATAAAAGTTCACATAAAGCAAGTTTTTTGTTTCTAAAGCCAGCAAATATATTGTTTAATAAATAATTCTGATTACCCTGAGCATTAAAAATCGTACAATATGCTCATTTTTAAAAAGTTTTAGATTAAAAGTTTCTTAGCAGCGGCTACTCTAGCGACACCCACACAGGAGTGTCAAGGATATGAAGTTTTTCGACTTTCGCTCAAACCCTAAACACATACAGGTAGTACCAACCATTCACCAATAGATGTCACTGGTACAATTATCGATCCACAGATGAAATTAATATACCTACATCGAGCGGTTGCCGTTTATGTGTTATGAATTTACTTTTAGAAACCCTCGCACATTGAATTATGAAAAAAAACAATAAAACAAAATTTAAAGTATGAATATTGTATCTTATTTATAAAACTCACTTGCTTTCCGCCCCGCGTTTTCACCCGCGATTAAATGAATTTTCTCGCGGAAATAAAGTATTTCTCTGCGTTAACGGTTAGCCTGTTGCTATGTCACTCATACATATATACACATATATAATCACGACTTTATCACGCCTAATGGGGTATGCAAAGCGTAAACGACCTAAACAAAGGTCGTTCCGCCATGTCTGACAAAGTTTTGAGGGTTATTTAAAGATAGATTTTAATTTTTAGGCAGTTTCATGTAGTGACAGGTTGCCAGCTCATCACCTGAATTGCAATATACTGAAACCCTCGGATTGCTCAGCTGGTTTTTCCAGCATGCCCGGGAGGAAATTCGGCTGGGAGGAAATGTTATCAGCAGTGATCGGAATAGGTAGAGTATATTTACCTAAACTTCTAAAAAGAAGAGAGGAAAATGGAGACTTCCTTACTACTAAAACTTTTTCGGGACATCTTGCGGGACATCACATAAGTAAGCTAGAAATATACTTTGAATCATGGCATTTAATTCTATGGACAAATACAAGCTAAAAATATACTTGGTGATTTTCGGCTACAGTGTCACATTGCCTAGATATTTTGAATTAAAGATTCTCTTACTTTATAGCTTTAAAACGGCTGTGTGTAGGAAAAAATGTTAAGGGAAAAAATTATCGCGTAGTTTGTGTTCTATAATTTCTTTATAGGTGTCAACATCGTTGGAGTTATAGAAACCAAGATATTTACGAAAAACCATTTTAACGATATCTGACAGTTTTCATATTATTAAATCAGATAATTCACAATAAATTTGAAAAAGTTTTAAACATAATTCCGGACTACGATTTTATTAGGACAATAAGTGAAAAAATTGTAAAGGGAATCGAAGTAGATGACGAAGTATTTTTTAAATATGCTCCTCTTACATCTGTAGATGTTGAAAGGTCCTTTTTCACCTATTAGTGGATATTAAGTGTAAAAAGGAATAGACTTAAACCGGAAAATATAGAAAAAATAATGGTCATCTACTTCATTTCCCTGCAAGAAAGCAATATTTCGTCAGTATCTTCAGATTCTGTCACTGAAGACGAAAATATTGACGACATATAAAATATATTATTTTTTAAGTAAAATTAATCGCGGTTACGATGTACCTTACGTGATCAGGTTTTTTGGACTGCATTACATGAATAATTGTCGACTTTAATAAAAATAAGCTTTATTTTAATTTTTATTGGTTCTTTCATTTGTACCTTACAAAAAACAAATTTAATTTTTATCATTAAAAACTACAAAAAACAAAATTCATATTTCGAAAGAGGTATGATTGTATCTGGCATACTAAATATTTTGCCGATATTTAACTGAGATTTGGTTCAAGTTGGCTGGCGTACGATCAACCGTGTGACGTTTGAACATGAAACAAATATAAAACAAAATATTTTATTACCAAGACACATTGATCTAAAGATTGCGATTTGGTCGTTTGGCCATAGATAACCTGTCAAAAAGGGCCTACTATTTCTCTACTAGTTCTATTATGTGGCGTATAGTCACGTATAATACAGAAATGCATAAATTCAAGCCCCATTTCCTATTGTTCGATTATTTTATGACTTGCTTTATTTGAATTTGATTTTATCTTGCAAAGTTGACGGTTCGAAATTCGGAAACAAATTCTATTCATTTACAGCACGTGTTTTTTAGTGTTTTTTTTTACCTGGAATCACTTTTCAGGTAAAAATAATTAGTGCAAGCCTTTTGACAATTGAGCTTCTTTTGTGTAGTTCTATTTAATCGCTTTGTTTACGAAGTTGTTGTATATTTTTGAATAAACAGCACTTATTTAAAAGCATATTACTATCAGTGCAAGCCTTCTAACAATTAAAATTACTTTGTGTGTTTTATATCATACTCTTTACGGCGTTGTTATCAATGTTTGACTAAGGGGAACTTATTAAAAGCATCGGTTTATCTTAATCGAACCCAGGACTTTTCACAGATTTATTTCGGCGTACGAAATGCTGCCTTAAAAAAACCAACCAGGAATATAAGCTATTCAAGGTCAAATGTAAAAATAAAGCAATTTTTCGTTAATATCTTGGTTTCTGTAGCTCGTACGATGTTGACACCTATGGAGAAATTATACAGCACATAATTTGCGTCCATACTGGACTGGGAGAGAAAGAAAAACATAGAATGTTCCAGTTGCCCTTCCTCCCGGGCATGCTGTAGAAGTCAACAAAAGGGATTCGAGGGTTACAGTGTATTGTAATTTAGGCGATGGGCTGACAACCTGTCACTACAGCAATACACATTACAATCTAAAATTGCCCTCAATTTATGTCAGACGTGGCGAAAGCGCCTTTTAGGAGGCGTTTTACGCTCTGCCTACCCCGTAAGGGATAAAGGCGTGATTTTATGTATGTATGTATGTATAATTTGCGTAATTTTTTCCTCAATATTTTTTTTCCTACACACAGCAGTTTTAAAGCTATGAAGTAAGAAAATCTTTAATACAAAATATCTAGGCAATGTGACACTGTAGCCAAATATCACCAAGTATATTTTTAGCTTGTATTTGTCCATAGAATGAAAAACCATGGTGCAAAGTATATTTCTTGCTTACTTATGTGATGTCCCGCAAGATGTCCCGCAAAAAGTTTACGTAGTAAGGAAGTCTCCATTTTCCGCTTCTGTTCTTAGAAGTTTAGGTAAATATACTCTACCAATTCCGATCACTGGTAATCATTCACAATCTTCTTCCATGCTGGCCTGTAAGCGAGAGAAAAACATAGAATGTGCCAGATGTATTTCCTCCCGGGCATGCTGAAAAAAACCAGCTAAGGGATCCGAGGGTTTCTGTATATTACAATTTAGGCGATAGGCTGACAACCTGTCTTAGATAACCCTCAAAACTTTGTCCGACGTGGCGGAACGACCTTTGTTTAGGTCGTTTACGATCTGCCTACCCCATTAAGAACAAAGGCGTGATGTATGTATGTACAAAACATTGACATGGCCACGATTCGGCGTAGACTAGATTTAACTAACATAAAGAATATAAATATTAGATTAACTTACTTTTTTTTTCTCACTATCTATAAGAGCTATTTTTATATTATTAATTATTTAAGAATCTTTAAAAGAATACATATTTTAATTAAAACATATTTCGAGTTAATTGTAGCTGTAATGAAAAGACATGATTGCCAGCTGTCTAAAACAAATCATATCGATTCTTAAACCTTGCTTGGTAACACCTTTCCTAAAATGTCAAAGATATTTATGTTAAATAGTGATAAATATACATACATACATATAGTCACGCCTCTATCCCTAGTGATAAATATATTTTGATTAAATTAAAATTAACCTAATGAAACATACTTATGTTTAAGTTTTAGTTGCTTTGAGATACTTGTCGTTAATTTTATTAAGTTTACCTATAGTAATATAAACGAATTAATGAAGAAATCATATATATATTTTCCTGCTAATTATGTCCATGTCATTGATGAACTATAACAACTTCATGGGTAGCTTTTATTCGCAACTCAGTTCATCGGCGGGATGGCGCGTTGGTTAGTTGGTCGGGTTTCAGCGCTGTGATTGTCCGGATCGAGTCTGATCGTTGATTGAAAATACAATTTCCTTTTTGTTAGAAACATTTATTTAGTATTAGTTTTTCTTTCTTTTACTTTTTAAGGTAAATATTTTACTGTCATACTACTGTTCAATTTATTACTTTTAAAGTGTATTTGAGGCCGATTTCTATTCTATTAATAAGAACCATCTTGATAAATAAAAATAGAGGCTCAAAATAGTGATAAGTGGAAGGAGAAGAGGGAGGCCAGGTGAAAAAAGTAAAAATAACAATCGTGTAAAGCAGTTTATTAAATTTATAAATGACTTGGTCAGACGTGGCGAAACGACCTTTGTTTAGGTTTTTTACGCTCTGCCTACCCCGTTAGGGATAAAGGCGTGATATTATGTATGTATGTATGTATAAATGATAGCACCTAATATGGCTGTAGAGTGTACGTAGTCAGCAGAGGAGACATCTGGTCAGGCCCGCTCCAAACGAAAGAGATCATTTCAGGAAATTATTGATAAACTTTAATAAATCTCGCTTATTTGCACGATTCACTTACTGCAATAAATATACTAAAACACATTAAAATTCATACATAATTTCCTGAAACAATCTCATCCGTTTCGAACAGCCCTGCCCTGCAATAGCCTTTTGTAACGATCGTTTATCATTACATATAGAATAATTAGTTTATAAAATCGACCCAACACTTAAACAAATAGCATTTAGATTATTCGTTCAAAAATTGAGACATCTTTACCTGACATGACCCAGCATTTAAACAAGAGTATCAAATGCATAAATACCCATACTTGTTTCTTGGAAATAGAGTTAAATTTTGAATGTTACAAACGATATTTTACTTTGTCTTAATATAGCATAGAACTTGGAAGATTAAAAAAAACAGAGGAACAGCGGGCATGCAGTGGGGGTTGGCAGTTGCTGACGGGCCGGGACGATGTTCTAACGCGGAAATTGGCGATGCCGAGCATCATGTGTTGTTTATTTTCGGCGTTGTGTTTTAATTCGAAGTCCATCGTTGTGATTATAACTGTAAGTGTTTCTTAACCTTACCGATAGACGATTTCGTAATAAAGTGATAGTTTCAGCTTTCTGTACCTGCAGCGTTGCGAGTTTTCAAACATCATTCAATGATAATCGTAGGGAAATGTGTTATTAGAATAGGAAATAGTAGGTGTGTGTTATGTGTAAAATATCAGTGTGCGAGAGTGTGAGGATGAATAAATGCAATAAAAACCTAATAGGAATATTTTGATATGTCATTAAGATACAGTGTTACACGTTAAAACAAAACACGGTGTTTTAAAGATATTAGTGGTTAAAATCAATTACTTGTATTTTGAAATATTTGATTATTTTTATATTCAGGATAACACTTTACATACATTAACTAAACATCGACAAGGCTTATGGGCTCCGAGAGTAGCTGGCCCATAATCCCTCTCGAGAATTCATTCGAATAGGTATTCATACAAACCTCTAATGGTCTATTTCTCAGCTGACGTAGCGAGCTATAAAGGTGATAATTTCTTGACACAGTCTCTATCATTTGAACTGACTTCTTAGCGCATATCATGTGATTTTGGTACAGCAGTCCTTGAAAATTATACCATATTGCAAACTGAACAGAGAAATTGATTATTAAAAGGTTTGAACATTAGTACACCGTCACAGGTGACCAAAACTGCAGTTAATAGGTAACTTGTATGACTTTGATGAATGATTGGTAGTATGAAAGAAGTTTGTGAATGAATTAAGATGATCGGAATGTTTGATGGAAGGTTTGCAAGTTAGATAAGACTAGGGTTTAGTGTTAGTCTGTGCAAGGTTTTCGCGCGTTGGCATGGTCTGTAGGTTGGAAGGGAGGGCCATTTCATTTGCTTAGGTATCCTAATTCTAAGATCTTAAAGATCTTTATTCAAATTCCCTTCCCTGGTTATTGAGTCTTTGTACCTTTCAGCACGCTACATTAGCCGGGAGATTTAATATTAAGTATGTTTGGTTTTATTTTATTTGGGTTAGTTATGCGCAAGAAGAAAGAAGATGGAGATTCCTGATTCCTGAATTTCAGCTGAAAATATTTTATGTGAGTCGCATGTTTTATATTACTCATTTATATTTTATTTTTTGTCATTTTGTGTTATTTTTCAGCTGAATTTGATTCTGAACTTTTTTTATTAATCATTTATTTACTTACGTCATAATTTCAATTACGATTACCCTATTCAAACTTAACTTAAATTTGTCTTCAATTTTCTATTTGAATACACAACGTATGGGTCTTTTAATTTGATATAAAATATTTTTTTTAGACGATCACATATTTATCTTTGGCCATATTAATTTTATTATATTATTATTTAATTAGGAATAGGGTGTTACATTGCTGCTCGTGACCTCAGGATGCTTCGTCATTAAAGGACGAATGATTGTTTAATTATTTTCATTCGTACACGAAGTATAAATTATTTGGGTTACTGTTATTATTACGATAGGGCTTTATTTATTCGTAGGTCATTACATTAGTTCATTAAATAGGTGAGTAGTGTATTTTATAATACAAAGTAAGTCAGACTGATAGTTCGTTTTTAATATTTCGTTATCTAAATTGTAGCGATATTTTAAAATATTTTTTATTTCAAAGTAAACAAGCTTTGACAAGTTTGAAACAAACAGAAAAAAAGGGACGGCTTTGCACAATAGCGACGCTACTTTAAAAACGGGCTGGAATAGAAATGTGTCAAAGATACGGTTAAACGTTCGAAGACATTTGTGCAATATACTTTTACTAGTGTTGATTGCAGTCAAAAAGTTTAAATTTCGAGAAAAAGAAAACTGATGGATTTATTATCGTAGGTGCGAGAAAATTGTAGATTTGTGAACGTTTGTTTTCGTAAAAACTACTGAACGGATTTTAATTTAAGGATGATTTAGAATAGCATGTCTATATTACTTATTTACTTTAAGAGTTAAGTACTTTATTCCCACTTAACGGTTAACACTTATAATTAATTAAGAGTTTTAGGGGCGGATCGTAGTTATTTATAAAATGTTAACATTAATTGGAGTTTTCAAACCACATGACTGTCCACATGATTCAAACATTTTATTGAATTATAACAATACATTATTTTTATAAGTTATCCTTCAGGATTAGTTAAAATTTTAAAGCTAAAGTTGATAATGCATTTTTTTTAATAACCCATGATACCCTGTTTACTCTGACAGGAAAACAGGCTTGATTTTATGTGTATATTTGTCTTATTTACAAACAAATTGGATGGGTTCAAAATCTTTACTTAGGTATGCATTGTCAGCCCTTGAAGTACGTAGGTTAATAAAACAATACAGCTAGGTTACAAACAAAGAATAAGCCAGAGCATTTGTTTTATGACGCTTGCACACGTGTTTGGGTCAGCGTGGTACATTTATCACTTTTGAATAGAGATAAGTTTTTGTTAACTATTTCTTGCAAAAATAGATGAAGTTGAGAAAACAGCTTTGGTACTTCAAGTGGGTACGCCTTGAGTTCCGATAACGATTTTGGTTCTATGAAATTTGAGTCCTGTTTTTGTTTAAGGGTAATAAATTTTGAAACTTTGACTGGTTCAAGAGTAGTTTTTAAAAAAAGAGCCTTTATCATCGTAGTTTATGGGTTTTCGTTTTGAGAAGTTTTGTTTCTCACCCCAATTAAGTTAGTCACTTTTGACACTTTATTTATTCAAACCATTTAAGTTGAGATAAAGTTCTGGGAAAGAACTACGTAAATTGAAATATGATATTTCAAATTATAAGTGGTTTCTTTAGTTAGAAACATAAACAATTTACTTTTAGACCTTTTTGTTATGTAAAATCATTATTTTGATTTTAATGGAATTAAGTAACTTTACCATAGTGCTATGGTAAATAAAGAGTAAGATGAAATCAAAAACTATTGAATAGATTTTGAAACAAATATATTTTATCGGAACTTGAGAGATTAATACGTAGGGGCGTAGAAATAATTACATACATACATATAATAAACCTTTTATCCCTGATGGGGTGAGCAGAGTTTGAACGACCTGGACAAGGGTCGTTCCGCTACGTTTGACAAAGTTTTGTGTGTTGTTTGGGATAGACTTGTTGATATTGCTGAGGTCATAGCTTGTCTACCCATCGCCTTACTTACAATATTTCAGTATATTGTAATCATAAACCCTCGCATTACTCAGCTGCATTATACAGCTTGCCCGGGAGTGGCACGTTCTATGTTTTTCTCTTCGCTATCAGCCCAGTATGGAAGTAATAGTTAATAAGGATAATTATTAAACATTAGATGATAATGATAATAATAGACATACATACATACATATAATCACGCCTTTATCCCTAATGGGGTAGGCAGAGCGTAAACGACCTAAACAAAGGTCGTTTCGCCACGTCTGACAAAGTTTTAAGGGTTTTTAAGATAGATTTATACGTATATTGCTGTAGTGATAGGTTGTCAGCCCAACCATAATAGATGATAATATTATTAAACGTTTTAGGGGCGCATTTTAGCATAAACAGTTATTGTTTAAGTTTGAAGCGAGTATTGACTGATAACTATTAATAGAAAGGGAAGATTATAATAAAGGTGAATAGCATGATCAACAAATGGGTTTTATGTTCAGCAGTGATAATGATAAGCAAGTGGTTAAGTTTAGTCTAATAAACCGATAGTTATTAGATGAGGAGCGTAAATTAATACTTCTTAAAGTGTTAATTAAATTAAAATAAGTTAGAATGATAATTGAGATAATAGACAGATGAGAAAATAAAAGATGTTGATACTTTTAAGATTTTAGTTATTTATTTGTGACTAGTTTTTAGATATGAGAGAGGCCGGAGGAAGAAATTTGCCCAGCAGTGGGACACTAACGGCTAGATAAGATAAAATAAGATATTAAGATTGGACAATTTAAAAAAAATGGATTGTCTCAATAGTACAGACAAATTAAGTTCAGTTACAAAAAAAAAGTCAGTTTAGACCTATGATTGTTTATTTGCAATTTTATCTATTTTGACAAATATCAAAATGGCTCACAAACAAAGGGGCGTCTGTAACGATCGTTTATCATTACATATAGAATAATTAGTTTATAAAATCGACCCAACACTTAAACAAATAGCATTTAGATTATTCGTTCAAAAATTGAGACATCTTTACCTGACATGACCCAGCATTTAAACAAGAGTATCAAATGCATAAATACCCATACTTGTTTCTTGGAAATAGAGTTAAATTTTGAATGTTACAAACGATATTTTACTTTGTCTTAATATAGCATAGAACTTGGAAGATTAAAAAAAACAGAGGAACAGCGGGCATGCAGTGGGGGTTGGCAGTTGCTGACGGGCCGGGACGATGTTCTAACGCGGAAATTGGCGATGCCGAGCATCATGTGTTGTTTATTTTCGGCGTTGTGTTTTAATTCGAAGTCCATCGTTGTGATTATAACTGTAAGTGTTTCTTAACCTTACCGATAGACGATTTCGTAATAAAGTGATAGTTTCAGCTTTCTGTACCTGCAGCGTTGCGAGTTTTCAAACATCATTCAATGATAATCGTAGGGAAATGTGTTATTAGAATAGGAAATAGTAGGTGTGTGTTATGTGTAAAATATCAGTGTGCGAGAGTGTGAGGATGAATAAATGCAATAAAAACCTAATAGGAATATTTTGATATGTCATTAAGATACAGTGTTACACGTTAAAACAAAACACGGTGTTTTAAAGATATTAGTGGTTAAAATCAATTACTTGTATTTTGAAATATTTGATTATTTTTATATTCAGGATAACACTTTACATACATTAACTAAACATCGACAAGGCTTATGGGCTCCGAGAGTAGCTGGCCCATAATCCCTCTCGAGAATTCATTCGAATAGGTATTCATACAAACCTCTAATGGTCTATTTCTCAGCTGACGTAGCGAGCTATAAAGGTGATAATTTCTTGACACAGTCTCTATCATTTGAACTGACTTCTTAGCGCATATCATGTGATTTTGGTACAGCAGTCCTTGAAAATTATACCATATTGCAAACTGAACAGAGAAATTGATTATTAAAAGGTTTGAACATTAGTACACCGTCACAGGTGACCAAAACTGCAGTTAATAGGTAACTTGTATGACTTTGATGAATGATTGGTAGTATGAAAGAAGTTTGTGAATGAATTAAGATGATCGGAATGTTTGATGGAAGGTTTGCAAGTTAGATAAGACTAGGGTTTAGTGTTAGTCTGTGCAAGGTTTTCGCGCGTTGGCATGGTCTGTAGGTTGGAAGGGAGGGCCATTTCATTTGCTTAGGTATCCTAATTCTAAGATCTTAAAGATCTTTATTCAAATTCCCTTCCCTGGTTATTGAGTCTTTGTACCTTTCAGCACGCTACATTAGCCGGGAGATTTAATATTAAGTATGTTTGGTTTTATTTTATTTGGGTTAGTTATGCGCAAGAAGAAAGAAGATGGAGATTCCTGATTCCTGAATTTCAGCTGAAAATATTTTATGTGAGTCGCATGTTTTATATTACTCATTTATATTTTATTTTTTGTCATTTTGTGTTATTTTTCAGCTGAATTTGATTCTGAACTTTTTTTATTAATCATTTATTTACTTACGTCATAATTTCAATTACGATTACCCTATTCAAACTTAACTTAAATTTGTCTTCAATTTTCTATTTGAATACACAACGTATGGGTCTTTTAATTTGATATAAAATATTTTTTTTAGACGATCACATATTTATCTTTGGCCATATTAATTTTATTATATTATTATTTAATTAGGAATAGGGTGTTACACTTTGCTGACAGTACATAAAATAAGTTTAATTATTCAATCTCTTACAAATTACAAATTAAAACTGCTATTATCTGTGCTCTGGCGCAGTGTTAACTTCTCTCTTACCGCCATCTAGTAGTCTAGTAGAAAATTACGTACTTCGAACGTGCATTGTACCTACGTGGGGCCATCTGTGATCACGGCAAAATATTACGACCGAACACTTCCCGCCGTGGTCTGTCACGTGGTACCGTTGCGTCAGATTGTACTAAAATCTTGCGGCCCGTCACTCGGCCCGACTTATGGCGGACCAGTTTTATTGTATGACATTAGGCATCTGTACTAGTATAGTATTATATTATCTGTGACTAAACACAACAAATGGAACAGCGACATCTACGTTTGGACATCGACAACTTATACAATAATATTATGCATTCTTCTTCTTTTAACGAGTGGATTCTCGAGTCGAACGACCCGAAGAACCCTGGTGTCAGAGTTTTTCAAAGTTCTTTGTATTAGGCCTCTGACGTGGTTTGAGTAACGACCACTATCATAGACAGCGAATAAGACCGACGGCTTAACGTGCCGTCCGAAGCACGGAATCCGTTTCCTTTTTTAAACAATCAGGTGATCCAGCCTGCAATGTCCTAACCAAACTGAGGAAAACCTTACAAACTGATGATAAATTGACAAATATCAACTTTGAGCTCCCCCCTGGGAATCGAACCTTGGTCCTCCGGATCGTATGCCCATAGCTCTGATCACTAGACCACGGAGGCAGTTGGAGGCATATTATGCATTAAATCAAGATTAGGGAAGTACCTAATGCTTCATGGAGTACATTTTCTCTACAGAATAAAACTCATTATTATTCCATTTTCGCGCAATTTCTACGCGTGTCCAATCGAAAAAACCCGAGAAGATTGGCATCAGCCCAAAACAAATTGTAAACAGATATTATTCGAACATTGATCTCTTCAGAAATTGTAAGTGGGTAATAAAAAGGGGAAGTGTGTTTCATACTCATAATGAAAAAAAGTACTGGTTACAAATATAAACCACTCAATTTTATAATTTCAGCAAAACAATATCAAACTGTTGATTAAAAGTAACAAATGATTTCAGTTCTGGCAAAATTCGGAAACTCATCATAAATTGGTGGAGAGGTACTTTATCTAGCGTAAGTAGAGAATAATCACATGCCTCTAACTGAAATTAATTTTACCATGCGAAAAGAAAGTAAAATGTAGCTTTTCTCCTCAGATAAGGATCAAGACTAAGAACAATTTGGTTTGAAACATTTTAATGAGTTTAGGAACTCATTAATATAATGCAAAAGAGATGGTTCTTACATACATACAAAAACATAAAATCACGCCTTTATCCCCTTACTTACGGGGTAGGCAGAGCGTTAAACGCCTCGTAAAAGGCGCTTTCGCCACGTCTGACAGATATTGAGGGTAATTTTAGATTGTAATGTATATTGCCATAGTGACAGGTTGTCAGCCCATCGCCTAAATTACAATACACTGTAACCCTCGAGTCCCTTTTGCTGACTTCTACAGCAAGCCCGGGAGGAAGGGCAGCTGGAACATTATATGTTTTTCTATCTCTCCCAGTCCAGCATGGAAGTAAGAGATGGTTCTTACTGTTATATTTTTAAACCTTATAAAAAATAGGCGTAGAATACTAGTTACAGTAATTGCAGAATTTAGAGGCCATGCTCGGTCATTCAAGCCTGCCGTTGAGTAATACTATTTCTTACACGAAAACGCACAAGTAGTAAATAAGTAACAAATAGTTTCATTTTATTTGTAAAAATAGGCTCAAGGTTCTATTCTAACCCTACGATTACGGAACTTTAAAAATGTGGCAACAAACTCTCGCGACTAGAAAGTTCATTCATAATACCAATGGATAGATTCAACTCATAACTAAGAAAGATTGAACGTACCGATCTATAAATAAAATGCACAAAAAACATTATTATGATCTCATTTAGATTTGTAACCTTGAAAGACGAATCTATGTCAAAAATTGGGTCGAGTTTAGAAAAAACTTTGCAATTAAATGTATCATGTCGGGCTGGAATGATTATTCATTCCAACAACTTTTAATCTTTCTCTGTCGTGAATTTTAAGCTGTTGCCACCTAAATGAAAACAGGCACCCAGTCACCAGCAGTCAATGTGAATAAGGTATTTGCTTGCGCTGCGCTTGGCAATCCAACAATAAGTGTAAACAAAGTTTCTTGTCTTTTAATCGAAAATCTTGATTCTGAAATAAGTTTTATAATAGTAATAAATAATATAGCTATTTATTTCCGAACTTAATACTTCGGTAAGTGTGCTCAAGAGCTCCACGACCTTATCCCGCCAGCTCCCTTCTACCATCGGACATCTAGACGCACCGCAGGATACCTGGTTGATATTCCACCAATACGTACTAAGCGCTTCCAAAACTTTTACATAATGCGCACAGCAAAAGTGTGGAACTTACTACTTGCGTCTGTGTTATCGAACGCCTACAAACCGCATCATTTCAAAGTTAGAGTGAACAGGCATCTCACCATCGTCGACTCCGTCTCAGTCGTTCCCGACCTAGACTGGAGACATTTTTAATAAAAAAAAAGAATTTTAAATTATAAATAAAACATTTAATAGATAACAAATTTAATAATCATTCTTTAAATAGCATTTGCAAAAACTCATTATAAAATTACAATTTATTACATTTTATACTTAAATAAATTAAATCATGCATTTTAATTTTAATTTAATTTGATTCGGACGCCCATTGTCGGGCAAAGGCCTCCTCCATATCTTTCCAGCCGCGAAATAAGTTTTAGCTAGTTACTTAACTAATTTGCCAAAACGTATCATTTATTTTTGAAATTTGTTTTTGAATAAAAAGACATGAAACTTTGTTTACCTTTATTATAAAACCGAATTGGAAATTCTAAAGTGACAATTGCCTTCTCGAATCGTGAATCTTTAAGGAGAATAATCACAAACGCCCACATCATGGGGCTTTCTAAGAATTCCTAAAGGAAAATATCTTAAGAATAAACTTACAACTACGTCATAAATTTTACTTAAACGGTAATTTTTAGAAAATTATATATGATAGGAAGAAGTGGTCAATACCTGATCCGTAATTAAATACACTTATTACTATACTTGATTTTCCGGAAAATAGTAATAGAGGTACATTAACACTAACACATTATTTTGTCTTTTCCGCGTCTATGATTGTTCCTGTAGGTACATACAGGAAAACAAAAATATTATGCTATGATAAGATAGATTCCTTCCATGCTGGACTGGGAGAGATAGAAAAACATAGAATGTTCCAGCTGCCCTTCCTCCCGGGCATGCTGTAGAAGTCAGCAAAAGGGACTCGAGGGTTACAGTGTATTGTAATTTAGGCGATGGGCTGACAACCTGTCACTATAGCAATACACATTACAGTCTAAAATTGCCATAAATTTTTGTCAGACGTGGCGAAAGCGCCTTTTACGAGGAGTTTGACGCTCTGCCTACCCCGTAAGGGATAAAGGCGTGATTTTATGTATGTATGTATGTATGATAAGATAAAAATTTACCAAAGTTAATTACAGGTACCTAAACAAAAATAAAAATAAATCTTTTGATCTCTTTTACGATATTTTTGTTTGGCGTACTTTATTAAAACTTTAAAGCTTGGTAGGAACCTAAAGATGTTTCCTGATCTACGTTACATCACGTGTCTTTTGCTGGATCTTGTGTTACAATTTTTTTTTCAGTCGGTATTTTTTTAATGACATGGACAGCCATGTCGTTAAAAAAATACCTATAGAATAGTCCGTTTACAAGAGAGGATGGAGCAAGGAACTCTTTGTATTGTATGGAGGTTTCAGCTTTTGCTGTTGGCCTGGGAGTGAGAGAAAACATAGAATGTGCCAGCTGCATTTAGTGCCGGGCATGCTGTAAAAGACAGCTAAGGGATCCGAGGGTTTCAGTACTTAAATTGTAATTTAGGCGATGGCACAGAATATATAATAGTACTACATAGCGATGGGCTAACAACCTGTCACTACAGCAATATACCTGCAAATCATCTTAAATAACCCTCAAAACTTTGTCAGACGCGGCGGAACGACCTTTTATATGTCGTTTAAGCTCTGCCTACCCCATTAGGGATAAAGGCGTGATTATATGTATGTATGAATGAATTGCATCTACTACGCCAAGCGTGATCAGATCACGTCGGTTCCAATGTTAGTTGATTTTTTAAGCAAAAAATATCAGCACGTACAAGTGGAGGTCAAGTTTCGCTGGGCACGCTGATTATTTATTTGAACATACATACATACATAAAATCACGCCTTTATCCCTTACGGAGTAGGCAGAACGTAAAACGCCTCCTAAAAGGCGCTTTCGCCACGTCTGACATAAATTGAGGGCAATTTTAGATTGTAATGTGTATTGCTGTAGTGACAGGTTGTCAGCCCATCGCCTAAATTACAATACACTGTAACCCTCGAATCCCTTTTTTCCCTTTTGCTGACTTCTACAGCATGCCCGGGAGGAAGGGCAACTGGAACATTCTATGTTTTTCTTTCTCTCCCAGTCCAGTATGGAAGTTATTTATTAAGTACTATGTTATTTATTTGAAACCTGCTTACATTGTTGAACCAAAACGTGGTGTGACCACGTTTAGCGTAGTGGACGCACACACATGGCCCACACATTAAAAACATGAACTATGCCTCACACATCTCAGCTCAATAACAAGCCTTTTCGCAAAATTTCCTCTTCTTCTGTCGAGTGGGTATCGAGTCCTTCGACCCGATAAACCCAGGTGTCAGAGTTTCTAAACCACCTAGTAGCACAACTATCAGGCCTCTGACATGGTTTTAAGTAACGACCACTATCGACGGCTTAACGTGCCCTCCGAAGCACGAAATCTTTTTCTTTTCGGACAATCAGGTGATTCAGCCTGCAATGTCCTAACCAAACTGGGGAAAAATTCACAAAGTGATAAATTCTCAAATATCAACTTTGTGTTTCTCCCCTGGGAATCGAACCCAGGACCTCCGGATTGGGAGTCCATGACACTAGCCACTAGACCACGGAGGCAGTTTCCTTTCAAAATTACCTTTTGGTTATGTTAGTTGAGGAATTCAGCTTAAACTTTCAAAACGGAAGCCTTCAAACGTACAAACGAAGAGAAAGCACATGTATTACTCACAAGAATTAATTACACCATTTACAGAATCCTCGAACCTTTATTAGGTCATTGAGAATTCGTTGTCTTCCCGACTTCAGACACAAAGGTCGACGTCTGACCGATTTTACAAGCATTCAAAAATAGAACACGCATGTTTGCGATGTACACAAATACTGTACTACTGTTTCGTATTCGGTTTTTTGACCTACTTTATAAATTAGATGAAGACGACAGGCAGGGTGTCACGTGCTAAATCTTCACCAGACGTTTTTTTTTCGTATGGCATAATTTACTTCCATGCTGGACTGGGAGAGAGAGAAAAACACAGAATGTGCCAGCTGCATTTCCTCCCGGGCATTCTGTTAAAACCAGCTAAGGGATCCGAGGGCTTCTGTATATCGCAATTTAAGTGATAGGCTGACAACATGTCACTACAGCAATATACCTAAAAATCTATCTTAATTAACCCTCAAAATTTTGTCAGACGTGGCGGAACGACCTATGTTTAGGTCGTAATTATATGTATGTATGTATTTTTTTATGTTTTGTCCAGAGGACAGAGCAGCAGCCGGTTTTGTAGCATGTGGGTTTTTAAACATCGACCTGTAACGACCACTATTAGAAACAGCGACTGGGATCGACGGCTTAACGTCTGACAATCTGGTGGATTCAGCCTGCATTGCCCTAACCAAACTGGAGAAAATCTCACAAAGTGATAAATTGACAAATATCAACTTTGTCCCCTCGCCCCCTGCGAATTGAAACCAGGACCTTCGGATCGTGAGCCCATGGCTCTGACCTAGACTACTCATGAAACTAGAACTTACCACAAGGAATATGAGTCGAATTCTGAAAATAAATATTGCAACTCCTATAAAGTGACTCAGCAATCAAATTGACATAATTTCGTAGAGAAGTCATAAAAAATCTTGTATCTTTCCTGTCAAAGATTGTCGCGTTGCGGGAGCGAGCGGGACAGGAAATCAGAGGCCATTGGGGTGTGAACGATGATGATTTTATTCACAAAGGTGAAAGGCACCTGAAATGATAATGGTTATTCACAATTATTTATTTATTTATCATATGGCATTAGGTAACTGTATACTTAATTTGTGTCAGAGTTTGATACTCGAACCCAAATATGTCCTTGCGTTATCTAACAAGAGTTTAATGTGTTCTCGTCGTCCGGGAAACTTAGTTAGTGGGCTTTCAAAAACCATATGTCGCACTGTTTGATACGGGCAGCCGCACTGGCAGGAAGCTGAGTCCGACAGGTCCCATTTGTGCCAGAGGTGTGCACATTTGCCTACTCCTGTTCTAATCCGATTCAGATTGCACCAGATTCGGCGGGACTCCCCAAAGCCCACCGGTCGCTGTCGGGCGTTCAGCTCAAAGAGGTCCGTTGGAGCAGGTCTTGCAATGATGACGAGATATGGACAATATATACAAGGGTAGGAGGGAGGAAACTTACCGGATCCTCCGATGCCTTGCTTCTTATGACTGTGGTGTGAAATGGAGCTGGTCATTACAGGCTCTGGATTCTTCAATGAATTAATAATTATTGGAACGGATTCGTGATACGGGAATAACATTTTCACATATGAAGTATGAGTGAAGTTTTAAGTTTGGCATGTAGATGGCGTGCTATGGCAATTTTGGATGATGACAAGTGAGAAGAAGGAAGGAGGATGGAATCCGCTACCTTGCTACAAGATATTTGAAACAATAAATTGTATTCGAAGTAAAAATTCTCAGAAATGTAATCTGAAGCTGAATTCCCAAAATTGTGTTTTCGTTTCCGTTTACTTACATTGTTTCAACTGAAATGATGAGCAATTTTCTCGGAAATAAGAAAAACAACAAATTTCAGCATCGAAAGGACAATAAATACATACATATAATCACGCCTTTATCCCTAATGAAGGCAGAGCGTAAACGACCTAAACAAAGGTCGTCCCGCCACGTCTGACAAAGTTTTGAGGGTTATTTAAATAGATTTGTAGGTATATTGCTCTAGTGACAGGTTGTCAGCCCATCGCCTAAATTACAATATACTGAAACCCTCCGATCCC
Source organism: Scrobipalpa costella (assembly GCA_949820665.1). NCBI lineage: Eukaryota > Metazoa > Arthropoda > Insecta > Lepidoptera > Gelechiidae > Scrobipalpa > Scrobipalpa costella. Next base: position 10,799,018 of record OX463312.1, read on the forward strand.
TTATGTATATACTATGTTTTTCTCTCGCTCCCAGACCAGCATGGATTAAGGATTTACAATCTCAAAACATTACACCTGCGACAACCCGGAATAGAATATCCTGGCGCCGATGCACAAGAAGGCCTGACCCCAGCTAATCTGGGAAAAGAGCAGAAAGAAGAAGAAGAAAGTAGAATAATCATAATTTATTAGTCTTACATACATATAATCACGCATCTATCCCTAATGGGGTAGGCAGAGCGTAAACGGCCCAAACACACAAAAACGACAGGTTGTCAACTCATCGCCTAAATTGCAATATACTGAAACCCTCCGATCCCTTAGCTGGTTTTTACAGCATGCCCGGGAGGAAATGCAGCCAGCACATTGTATGTTTTTCTTTCGCCCCCAGTCCAGCATGGAAGTAATCTAATCACTTCATAATTGTCATGAAAAATCTTACTAATCACTTCATAATTGTCATGAAAAATCTTACTAAAACTTCTAAGTTTAGAATTAATCAAACATGAGTCAGATTGATATTTAAAGTTCATTCATTACTCATTAGATGACTTATTATGTTTATTACAATAACAGCATCAAATGTAGTCATTCATTCATCAACTTTTCATAATATGGTGTTTTTTCTCGTTTCCACACACGTTCCGTTTTAGAAAGTGGTTTTTACCATGACTTAGACTATACAACAGGCATGTTGACTAGGTGGCTAAAAAAAACAATACATTTATATTTTAGACTGATGGGTAAAAATACTGTGGATCCCATTCAGCATTTAAAAAAAATGCACATTCAGATTTAATAATCGAGTTAAAAATATAGAAGTTATTGATTTGATTCTTCCATGCTGGACTGGGAGAGATAGAAAAACATAGAATGTTCCAGCTGCCCTTCCTCCCGGGCATGCTGTAGAAGTCAACAAAAGGGACTCGAGGGTTACAGTGTATTATAATTTAGGCGATGGGCTGACAACCTGTCACTATAGCAATACAAATTACAATCTACAATTGCCCTCATTTTTTGTCAAATGTGGCGAAAACGCCTTTTACGAGGCGTTTAACGCTCTGCCTACCCCGTAAGGGATAAAGGCGTGATTTTATGTATGTATGTATGTATGTATTGATTTGAGTAGTCAATATTTACTGGCGAGTGACGTCATAACCCATTTATCTAATATATTAGTAGTCAAATAGCGTATTTAGATGTCCAGAAAAAAAAATAGGTCATAATCCAGGGTTCTAGCAAGCTTTCAAGTTTATCTTCTATTTCCAGCGGTTTATAGAGTCGACAAATGACCCGATGAACCCAGTATCAGAATTTCTAAGCTGCCACAGAAATCTTGTCATAGTTTGTAACTATCAAAGCGATATAGTTTGTTACTCATTATCATTGTTTGCTACTCATTATCATAGTTTGTTACTCATTATCATAGTTTGTTACTCATTATCATAGTTTGTTACTCATTATCATAGTTTGTTACTCATTATCATAGTTTGTTACTCATTATCATAGTTACATACATACATACATAAAATCACGCCTTTATCCCTTACGGGGTAGGCAGAGCGTAAAACGCCTCCTAAAAGGCGCTTTCGCCACGTCTGACATAAATTGAGGGAAATTTTAGATTGTAATGTGTATTGCTGTAGTGACAGGTTGTCAGCCCATCGCCTAAATTACAATACACTGTAACCCTCGAATCCCTTTTGCTGACTTTTACAGCATGCCCGGGAGGAAGGGCAACTGGAACATTTTATGTTTTTCTTTCTCTCCCAGTCCAGTATGGAAGAAAATTATCATAGTTTGTTACTCATTATCATAGTTTGTTACTCATTATCATAGTTTGTTACTCATTATCATAGTTTGTTACTCATTATAATAGATTGCTACTCATTATCATAGTTTGTTACTCATTATCATAGTTTGTTACTCATTATCATAGTTTGTTACTCATTATCATAGTTTGTTACTCATTATCATAGTTTGTTACTCATTATAATAGATTGCTACTCATTATCATAGTTTGTTACTCATTATCATAGTTTGTTACTCATTATCATAGTTTGTTACTCATTATCATAGTTTGTTACTCATTATCATAGTTTGTTACTCATTATAATAGATTGCTACTCATTATCATAGTTTGTTACTCATTATCATAGTTTGTTACTCATTATCATAGTTTGTTACTCATTATCATTGTTTGCTACTCATTATCATAGTTTGTTACTCATTATCATAGTTTGTTACTCATTATCATAGTTTGTTACTCATTATCATAGTTTGTTACTCATTATCATAGTTTGTTACTCATTATCATTGTTTGCTACTCATTATCATAGTTTGTTACTCATTATCATAGTTTGTTACTCATTATCATAGTTTGTTACTCATTATCATAGTTTGTTACTCATTATCATAGTTTGTTACTCATTATCATTGTTTGCTACTCATTATCATAGTTTGTTACTCATTATCATAGTTTGTTACTCATTATCATAGTTTGTTACCTACTATCAAAGCGACCAACCGGGTGGGTTTTCTAAAGGTCCAAAGCACAAAAGTTGTAGTAAAGGAAGAATTTCAGTTACTGAAGTAGAGGCCTGAAAAGTTACCTATACTTTTAATATTATGTTATATATTTTTTTTACATCGACGGCTAATTCACTCTATTAGAGAACAACAGTTGGTAATACTCTAAGAAGTAAGAGAGCCCGATGGTGTAGTGGATAGGGCCGCTGCTTCCTGAGCGGGAGGTCTTGGTTCGAATCCCACCACGTACCAATGTGTTTTTCGGTTTTCGAATTTCATATGTACGTTTATTCGGCACTTTTTCCGTGCTTCGGAAGGCACGTTAAGCCGTTGGTCCCGATCATTCAAATACTTTATGATAAAATATTTTTTATGGAATAGAACAACAAAATAAGACTAAAAAAATACGAATAAAGTACCATCTTGAAAAGTGTGTACTGTAAAAGACCTAAAGAAGCAGAGATTGTAAATTGTTGGAGTTTTTCACTGTCTTCTCTTGTTCAACTCAATTTACCTTTCTATGTAATGAGTTTTGGGGTTCCGTAGTCCGACTAGGAACATTAATTCATTCATTTCCTCTTGGCCAGTTTTTATATATTTTACATGGATAAACCTACCCTTTAAATTCTGTGCCTATGAGATGAAAAATTTATAAAATTAGGTCAACTGATTTTTATGTTCACTAGCCCTGCTTCTTTGTTTACATAATTTCTAATGCTAAATAAAATGAAGTATAGATTAGATACTAAAGGTACGAAGGTAACAAATAGGTAGTATATCCAATCCCTGATAATCTTGACCTGGCTTGCTCTGGTAGTTTCATGGCAAGCTAGCATCGCCTTATTCTAGGAAAATAAATGTAAATTAGATAGGATCTATTTCCATTTGATAAATGTGTTATCCTATTACTGTTAGAACAGAACATAACCAAGAAGTCTAAGAGTTCTAGGAGATCGAAATAACAGCCTTCAAATAAAACACATACTTTATTCGATTATGGTCATAGTAATCAATATTGACAGGTTGGTCATTGTCAATGGCATCCAATCTATATTTTGGTGTACATATAATATTACGCAATTTTTCATCTTGACCGACTTTATAGGAAAATGGGGCATTCGCTACGTGATACATTAGGACCAATGACAAGCTTTGTCATAGTCTTTATTGTGTTAAATATTTTTCAGAAGAACAAAATAATTACATTCCAAAGTTGAATAAAGTTATTGAAATATATAAAAAGCTAGCTATTAATAACTTGGTATTTAAGTGGATTTTAGAACCTAAGTGACTTTTAGCTTTTCGTTGACGAACTTGAAAACTTTTCTGTGTTGTTTGTGAATAATCAAGAAAGCACTTAGGATAAACATCATTTATAAATGATAGTTACTTAGCAATGACATAAAATCTTCCGAGACACAAGTCCTTGTCAACTCTTGGAATGCAGATGCAGGTAAGATGAATCGATTTTGATTTGAGAGCACGAGGAAATGTCCAACGGGGCATTGCGGCCACGTGATAACGTGATAAAGTACAAATTAAACAGTACCGGCGCGGCGGCCAGCTGATAGGCAGTAGCCGCGTTACCCCCGACCAGAGCAGACGCGCGCATAGCCGTCACCGAGCAACCTGCGCGCGCGCACATCGCAACGAACTCTCGCATGTTTACCAGAACAAACTCATACAAAAATAAAACATTCCATCTGCACCAAACTCGATTTGTTTTGAGTTGTTCATACTTCTTCCTAGCATGAAAAAAAGCAAATGCTTCACATCCTGAACAACAGACAAGATGACGTTGCGGGTCGAAGCACCCAACGAAAAAGTCGTTCCAGTGGAAACATGCAAGTGCAAGAAACCCTACAGTACCGAGCTCAAAAAGACAGAGATGAAATTAAGCAAGCGACTCAAAGAGTTTCTTAAAGCAACATGGGGATTCCGATCACTGATCACAGTGGAACCTTTTGTCATATGTTACATTCTGCCGAGCGTCCTCGCTGGGTTAGCAGTGCAGAACCTTTGTTTCGAAAAATCATGTCTAGTGAATATGCACTACGACGAAGAAACATGCAAGCACATAATGGACGGGAGTACGGCCAACTACACAGTGGAGGAGAAGAATGTGCAAATGTTGGTGACAGGAATGACGGCGTGGAGCATTCCTCTCCAGACGGCATTGCCTGGGATACTGGCCCTGTTCGTAGGCGCCTGGAGCGACCGCACCGGGAACCGAAAGGCATTCATGGTGCTGCCTATTTTAGGAAAACTGATCTCGGTAATTGGGATCATTTTGAGTACTATTTTCTTCATGCAGGTAGGCATGAATGAGACTGCTTTGCTGGAGGGTTTACCTCCCGCGCTGGCTGGAGGTCGTGTCGCTATGACCATGGCCGTGTACAGCTACATCACCGACATCACTAGTGATGCCGAAAGGACATTTAGGATAGGGATCGTAACCGCGATACTGACTCTAAGCAGGCCGATAGGCCTCGCGCTAAGTGGATATACGACTAGAACTGTTGGTTACTATGGTGTGTTTACAGTGGCGTGCGTATTCTATTTGTTCGGGTTTGTGTACATTGTTGTGAGACTGAAGGAAAAACCTAAAAAGGTTGTGGAAAATGAAAAGCCGCAGACGATTCTGTCAATGTTTACACTTAAGGACCTTTCGGCGACAGTGCATGTGGCGGTCAAGGCGAGGGAGGGATCCCGCCGTCTACAAATAATATTAATATTATTAACCTACATGCTCATCGTGGGACCAGTTTTAGGTAATTATTTATTTATTTCTCGTTCTAAATTTAGCCATTTCTGTCCAATGTGGGGGTTAACGATATGTCGAATTTAAGGTTTGATCATAAAATGAAACACATGTGCGTTCGGTGTGTTTTATTATCATTTTATGGCGAAATGCGAATTTGCGTATACTTCGACATTACAAATCTGCTGTTAGGTACAGTGGTGAAGTAAACGACACTGAAATTGGCGCAACTTCTTGCGATACTATTTTCACATGACTACCTTTTGTTTGTTTCGGGCATAAAAAGTCAGGTTAATAAACTTTGTTTCAATAAAATAAATTGTAAATAATTTACTTTCTTGACGTTTTCGCATTTTTTCCGCTCTTAAAAAGAATGAAATTCGCTTCATTTATTTTGAAACTTATATTGTAACTTCTTGCAACGTTATGTTGAAAACGTAGTGAATCTAATGTGGCAATTATGAATACATCTATAGTTAAATAGTAACACGTAGTATACTGTTACTACAGAACTACCACAACAAAATAGGTGGGATATTACATGCCATCTAGCACTATAATACGTAGTACTATAATAATTCTGTGACTATAACGAAATGAAATTGCATAACGTTTTTCTTATGATGAATATAAGGTTTCACACTATATATATTATTTTTTTTGTAAGTACGTACATGGCACGTGAAACATGCTTTATGCATACATACATACATATAGTAACGCTTTTATCCCTAATGGGGTAGGCAGAGCGTAAACGACTTAACAAAGGTCGTTCCACCACGTCTGACAAAGTTTCGAGGGTTGTTTAAGATAGATTTGTAGGTATATTGCTGTAGTGAAAGGTTGTCAGCCCATCGATTAAATTGCAATATACTGAAAACCTCGGATCCCTTAGCTGTTTTTTACAGCATGCCCGGGAGGAAATGCAGCTGGCACATTCTTTGTTTTTCTTTCGCTCCCAGTCCAGCATGGAAGGCGTGCTTTATGCGTTATGCTTAAACTATTTTGAATAGGCATTTTTTTCACCAAAGATTGAGTGTAATAAATTATTATGAAAGACTAACAAAATAAATGTGGGTGAGAAGAATCTGTGACTCATGTAAAAGATGCGTCAATCATGTATAGTTCCCGAAATAGTTGGAAATCTCATGAAAACATGAATCAGCTAACTAAAACTTTGTCTCCATACAAAAATAAATATATTCTTTATTGTATTAAAAATGTACACATACAGTTGAACTTAAAACTAGGACACAACTGGCGAGCTTATCTCTATAAGAGATCTCTTCCAGCCAACCTAGTGGGGATGAAAGAAGGGAAAAGCACGGGAACTGATACAATAAGTAAATATAGAAAATCTGATTAATTATACTAATACATATATAACAATAATAGGAAAAACTAATACATAACAAAATAATGTATAAGATATATACGTATAATATTATGATAGATATAAAATGAATATAATACATTTATTAACATCAAAGAGAGGTCATAAAATGCTCTATGAGTCTCTTTTTGAAAGTAAATACTGAAGGACTGTCTTGAAGTGGTTTAGGAAGTTTATTCCATAGTTGGATAGCCCGGACAGTAAAAGAATTGAAGAAAAACTTTGTATTTGAACCAGGACACTCAAGCACCTAAAATAAATAAATGTAGGACAAGTCGTGATTGCACATATAAATGATGAAGGGGTTCATGAAATCATGAAATTGAAGAAATAATTGTCAATAGCATGCTTGGACTTCTTTGGTCTATAAAAAAAGCGAAGTTACGCAAAAATTTACTTTATGAGACTAAATAACGTTTTTGAGTCTTTGTACATACATACATACATATTATCACGCCTTTATCCCGAATGGGGTAGGCAGAGCGTAAACGACCAAAGAAAAGGTCGTTCCGCCACGTCTGACAAGTTTTGAATGCTAGTTTAGACTGAAATGTGTATCGCTATAGTGACAGTTTGTCAGCCCATCGCCTAAATTGCAATACACTGATGCCCTCGAATCCCGTAGCTGGTTTTTACAGCATGCCCGGGAGGAAATGCAGCTGGCGCATTCTATGTTTTTCTGTCGCTTCCAGTCCAGCATGGAAGAAGTCTTTGTAGTTTTGGAAAACGAATTTCTGTTTCACAAATTTATTATATTTTTTAACGAAATCAACATTTTGTTTTTAAAGTATTCTGATTACATGTGTTACATAGAATATTAATATGATAATACCTCTTATACTTATCAGCATCTACCAGTACCAAGAATTTATCTGTAAATTTCCATTGTCCTGTCTTCGAATGCGTACTTTGCGATATTTGTATGCGTTTCAGTTTAGAACCCAATGTTTACATTTGTGACGTCACTATAGCGTCATTTCATTCAGGATTATTATTAGCACGCAATAAATGTATTTTGTATGGAACTTCTTTTTCTCTTGAGTAGATCTCCCGAACCAACGGACTTGATGAACATGTATGTTTTTTAAACCGCCCGATAGGCTTCTGACATGGTTAGTGTAACGACCATTATTAAACACAGCCCCTTTCTTGACTACTAGTTGATTCAGATTGAGTACTTCCATGCAGGACTGGGAGCGAAAGAAAAACATAGAATGTGCCAGCTGCATTTCCTTCCGGGCATGCTGTAAAAACCAGCTAAGGGATCGGAGGGTTTCAGTATACTGCACTTTAGGCGATGGGCTGACAACCTGTTACTACAGCAATACACCTACAAATGTATCTTAAATAACCCTCAAAACTTTGTCAGACGTGGCAGATCGACCATTGTTTCGGTCGTTTACGCTCTGCCTACCCCATTAGGGATAAAGGCGTGACTATATGTATGTAAGTATGTATTTAGTACATTCAGCCTGCACTGTCCTGTCCTAATCAAACTAGGGAAAATCTGACATAATTATCGACCTAACCCCCAAACTTCAAACTAAAGAGAATATCTAAAGTTCAGACCACTAGAGCGCTTTCGGTTATTTGTAAGTGTATATGTATAGAGAGTTTTACGGCTGCAAAAGTTGTATTACTCAAAAAAAACTACTTATTACAAAAATGAGCTTCACTAGTTCACAAACAATCTTAAAAAGTAAGCTCGTATACCGTAACACGCCGTAAATAGCCGTCAGATTTTCTGGCGAATAATTCCCCTGCCTGACCCGTCAGATCGCATTGAGATCAGCATCCATTTTATATGACGTTTAAAAAAATATTACGTACCACATTTTTTTTAAATTACATGATTATGATCATGATTCTACCACGCTGGACTGGGAGCGAGAGAAAAACATAGAATGTGCCAGCTGCATTTCCTCCCGGGCATGCTGTAAAAATTTGCTAAGGGATCCGAGGGTATCAGTATTTTGCAAATTAGGCGATGGGCTGCAAACCTGTCACTACGATAAGATAACTACAATTCTATTTTAAATACATACATACATACATAAATCACGCCTTTATCCACTACGGGGTAGGCAGAGCGTTTAACGCCTCGTAAAAGGTGCTTTCGCCACGTCTGACAAAAATTGAGGGCAATTTTAGATTGTAATATGTGTTGCTTTAGTGACAGGTTGTCAGCCCATCGCCTAAATTACAATAAACTGTAACCCTCGAGTCCCTTTTGCTGACTTCAACAGCATGCCCGGGAGGAAGGGCAGCTGGAACATTCTATGTTTTTCTATCTCTCCCAGTCCAGCATGGAAGAAAATAAATAACTCTCAAGATTTTGTCACACGTGGCGGGAGGACCTTCGATTAGGTCGTTTACGCTCTGCTTCCCCCATTAGGGATAAAGGCGTGATTATATGTATTCATATGTACAAAATCATAACCCAATAACATTATACTGTAACCAAGTAACTTTAAAATTAGGGATCAGATTTTCTGGTGAATAATGCGCCTGTCACATCGCAGCGGGCTCACCATCCATTTCATATGACGTCAAACAAGAACTGCCTGATAAAAAAATTATTAAGGAGTCTCAAGTGTCACAGTTTTTTTTTTAACTTGTTTGTGTGATTGATTTAAGCAAAAAGCAGCCATCTCACAATTTGCGAATGTGAATTTTAAATCACTGGATTTTTTTAAACAATACGCTACTTTACCAAAGACAGCAATTTCAATCATCTTGATTCGTTACGGAAAGACCTTCTTATTACAACTTATTATTACAGGGGTATAGAACCAATATAAAACAAAAATCAAAATAACATATAAAATAGTTTTAACAAATCTTTCATGTTGGATTGGGAGCGACTGAAAAACATAGAATGTGCCAGCTGCATTTCCTCCTGGGCATGCTGTAAAAACCAGCTAACCGAGGGTTTTTATATATTGCAATTTAGGCGATAGGTTGACAACCTGTGACTACAGCAATATACCTAAAAATATCTCTTAAATAACTCTTAAAACTTTGTCAGCCGTGGCGAAATGGCCATTGTTTAAGTCGTTTACGCTCTGCCTACCCCATTAGGGATAAAGGCGTGATATATGTATGTTGGAAGTAAAATATATATATAACGGGACTAGGTACTGTTACGTGTTCCAATTTAAAATAACTAGGAAAGAAAGGTTATGAAACTAAACCACGAGTATCTCCTCTCCTTATCTCCAAACATCTACTGATCTCCCACACAAACGACTATTAGGTCACGTTAAGCCGTCGGTCCCGGTCGCAGTTTTTAATAGTGGTCGTTACAAAAACTATGTCAGAGGCCTACTAGCTAGGTTATTAGGTATTCTCAAAACTCTGACACTAGGGTTCATCGAGTTGATTGATGCGATACCCACACGACAGAAGAAGAAGAAGAACGACTATCCTAGACATGTAATGTCTATCTAAAGGGTTTCAAGGGATTGGTAACATTGATCTCACATTGTATCAATGTAATGTATTTACAATAACATTCGATTGAATGCTTCAATTCCATTTCTCCAGCGAACACTGCAATTTACATTTCATTCGTGACTTATCGTAGTTTTCGTAAATGTATTCAGATTTTGTGAATCTCTCACGTAGGGGCACGTGCCTACAACAAAATTATGAAAGAAAGTTGATAAAACTTGTATAATTTTTCCTAAAAAAAAATCTAGGAAGTTAATACTTACATACATACATACATAAATAACGCCTTTATCCCTTACGGGGTAGGCAGAGCGTAAAACGCCTCTGAAAAGGCGCTTTCGCCACGTCTGACAAAAATTGAGGGCAATTTTAGATTGTAATATGTATTGCTTTAGTGACAGGTTGTCAGCCCATCGCCTAAATTACAATACAATGTAACCCTCGAGTCCCTTTTGCTGACTTTAACAGCATGCCCGGGAGGAAGGGCAGCTGGAACATTCTATGTTTTTCTATCTCTCCCAGTCCAGCATGGATGAAATAAAAGTTAATACTTAGCTAGCACATTCTATTTCTCTCGTTCCCAGTCCATGTAAAGTAAGTCTATTATTTCCTGTTGAACAGATAAAAAACATTTGTAACCCTTTTTTACATAAGGACTATTAATACAATGAAACAGCTGTATTTTAAAAATAAAGAAGCAATTTTGAATCTTTGCATGTGAAATTAATAATTCATTCTCCAAGTTTTCGCGTTCCCATGCGAACAGCTGTGTTTATGAAATTTTATAGCTAACGTAAGGTTTCATATAAAGATAAGTAAGTAGTTTGTTTAATAACTTTTTGTTATTTGTGTCGCTCCTGGACTTGCCCTAATTTTCAAACAGTTTTAGTTGCTGGTATATAGGCTGTTTTCTTTCTGGGTGAGCCCGATCTGGTAAGGGATCCGAGGGTTTCTGTATTGCAATTTAGGCGATAGGCTGATAACCTGTCACTACAGCAATATACACCTACAGATATATCTTAAATAACCCTTAAAACTTTGTCAGACGTGGCGTAACGACCTTTGTATAGGTTGTTTACGCTCTGCCTACCCCATTGGAAAAATGCGTGATTATATGTATGTATATGAGGTGTTTTCCTTCTGGGTGAGCTTGGTCCATCGTCGACACTGTATCGGTCGTACACAATAATGACGTAGACTTAACCAGTAAACTTGTTAAGTAAAGCAAACCCATATAAAAGAAAATAAAACTAATAATTACAAATTTTCTTTCGAAATTCTATAATTATGTTACGTATGTGCAATTTCCCCTTTTATAATTTACTAGCGCCCCGCCCCGGCTTCGCACGAAAATTATCAGTGTTTCTCTACTATATTATGTATGTACCATACATATAAACCTTCCTCTTAAATCACTCTATCCATTTAAAGCCGCCGTAAGATTTATGCATACATAGGGATATAGGGACAGAGAAAGCGACTTTGTTTTATATTATGTAGTGATGTAGTGATGGTCTCAGAACCTTCTAAGTTATTTTTAGAAACATCTGTTAGAAATCTCGTAACGTCTATTCCACACCTGGTAACTTCTATTTTCCATAATAATATATTTTCCAGAATTTATTTTATAATCATTCGTATGTGGTTATCTGCTTGCTCATTACGCAAAACATTAGAAAAGTTTAAAAACACATTGATAGACATACAAATAATTGGAATTTCTTATAACAATTGGATTGGTATGGTGGTCCTATTGTATTGGAAATATTTGCTATATCTTTTAGTTTTGTAAAATAATAATGCCAGTTTCATCCTAATAAAAGTAAGTATACGTACACCTATACATTTTTATTTCGATGATTAGATTAGATTTCTTTATTTTACATTATCAATTTCATAATTTACATTGCAATAATAGTAAAAATGATAATGAATAATATGAACGCTAAAAATAAAATTGTACAACTAAAAAATAAAATTAAACAAAAATGTCTGGACAAAATTTTCAGTTTTAGAAATAGAGTCTTGTCTCGATAAGTCTTGTTTGTTTATTAATAACTTTGTTTATAACAAAGTTATATAATCACTACATAGTATAAAACAAAGTCGCTTTCTCTGTCCCTATATCCCTATGTACGCTTAGATCTTTAAAACTACGCAACGGATTTTGATGCCGTTTCTTTTAATGGATAGAGTGATTCAAGAGGAAGGTTTATATGTATAATACATGCAAAATAAAGTAGAGAAACACTGATGATTTCCGTGCGAAGCCGGGTCGCTAGTAGTATTTAAATTAGAAGAACGGCGGTTTTGCACTGCTCCGTATTCGGTTCGTAACCGTGAAAATTTTTATGGATTGGCGCGAAAATGTTTGACAGCTTCCATATATGATATGATGAATGAATGCGTCGTTATATTCAATGAGTACAACATTTAAAAATATTCTAGTTCACAATTATACGTATGCTAACAAATCTGGAAGTGAAACTGTTTTATCAGTACATTTCTTCATCATCTCCCTAGCCTTATCCCGTATCTCACGGGGTCGGCTACCTAATCTAGGTGATTGAACGAGGGAACTGGTTTTTATACAGTGCGACTGCCATCTGACCTCCACAACCCATTAGCGAAACCAGACCCAATCCTAGATTAGGTCAGAGTTTTCTAGCCGCCAATGCTTAGCACTGGCCTCTGATATGGCTTAACGACTTATATCTACGGTATTGAACGATATTAACCGGGACCAACGGTTTAACGTGCCTTCCGAAGCACGAAAAAAGCGCCGAATAAACGTACATATGAAATTCGAAAACCGAAAAACACATTGGTACGTGGTGGGATTCGAACCACGACCCGCCACCGCTCAGGAGGCAGCGGCCCTATCCACTACACCATCGGGCTCTCAGTAAATTTCTTATTTCTTCTAAAAAAAATGTTCGTAGATATTATGTTTACCTACAATTGCAAATACCTTTTTTGGATCCGATTTGTAGTTGTAATTAGCTTATTTGGGCGTTTTAGCATATATATTTTTTTCAATTTGAACGATATTTCTAAGACATTACGTGCGATGGTTGCAGGGAGGGATCCCGTGCATGCTGTAAAAACCAGCTAAGGGATCCGAGGGTTTCAGTATATTGTAATTTAGGCTATGGGCCGACAACCTATCACTATAACAATATACCTACAAATCTATCTTCAATAACCCTCAAAACTTTGTCAGACGTGGTGAAACGACCTTTGTTTAGGTCGTTTACGCTCTGCCTACCCCATTAAGGATAAAGGCGTGATTATATGTAAGTACGTAAGTATGTTGCATTTTTAGTAACGTAAGTATGTTCCAGTTTTGACTAAGTACCGGTTTCAGTTTTGACTGTTGCTATAATTGTTTTGTGATCAAGCTATTGTTGACATATTTTCTCTGTATCAGTAGGTCGCTTACGTTTTAGTACACGACGCGGGTTCTTTTTTTCTTTTTTCGTGAACGAATGTAAAGCAAAATTGTAGTAAGCCGACGGTACGGATGTTATGTTACAGTTCGGATTCATTTCTAGATTTGTTTTCGAGAGAAATAAAAGTAGTATGTAAAGAACTTAGTACCTACTCCACAATACTGGTTTGAATCTGGGGGAGTAGCAAAAAAAAAGTTTTTTTTTTACGCTGCCAAATTAAACAGAAAAATATTATGATATGAGTAGGTTGAGACTGACAGCTCATTTGAGTTCGTATCAGAAATGTCATTTCAGTTCTACTGGGTGTAAGGGACAGCGTCCTGCAAACTGATAGGGGTTGCTCAGTCAACGAAACTGAACAACTATCACCAGGAAATTATTACAGGAAACGAAAAAAAAATAACTTCCCATACAAAACGACCACCTCGATTAAACAATTTGTATAATCAAAAAGTATTTTTTATCACTTCCTGAAAAAAAACCTGCTGATAGTTGTTCAGTTTCGTTGACTGAGCGATAAGTATCAGTTTGCGGGAAATGTCATTTCAGTATAAAACGACCTGTCAAATCCGTATTTAAAATCGCTCTCAATCTTGACATGGCTTTATAAATATGAGCCATAGTCAAGTTTATACAAAGGAGAGCCCGATGGTGTAGTGGATAGGGCCGCTGCCTCCTGAGCGGGAGGTCGTGGTTCGAATCCCACCACGTACCAATGTGTTTTTCGTTTTTCGAATTTCATATGTACGTTTATTCGGTGCTTTTTCCGTGCTTCGGATGGCACGTTAAGCCGTTGGTCCCGGTTAATATCGTTTAATACCGAAGATATTATTCGTTAAGCCATATCAGAGGCCAGTACTAAGCATTGGCGGCTTGAAAACTCTGACCTAATCTAGGATTGGGTCTGGTTTCCCTTCTAGGTTGCGGAGGTCAGATGGCAGTCGCTCTGTGTAAAAACCAGTACCCTCGTTCAATCCCCTAGATTAGGAAGCCGACCCCGTGAGATACAGGATAAGGCTAGGGAGATGATGATGAGTCAAGTTTATATAAAGTAATCATTATAATTATAATCTACTTCTTCGGAAATTCAAAAGTTATTATGATGTAAACAGCGCAGCGAGAAACTATTTTAATGATGGGTATATCCCAATTATAGAGGCATTGTAATACCTAATTAAGTATTTGCCTAAACAATATACTATGAAAATTACCATAACACTGATAAAACATGGCTTTGTATTTATATAACACATACATAAGTACATATAATCACGCCTTTATCCCTAATGAGTAATGAGTCTACTAAACAAAGGTCGTCCCGCCACGTCTGACAAAGTTTTGAGGGCTATTTAAGATAGATCTGTAGGTATATTGCTGTAGTGACAGGTTGTCAGTCCATCGCCTAAATTGCAATATAAACCCTTGGATCCCTTAGCTGGTTTTTACAGTATGGCCGGGCTTTTCTTTCGCTCCCAGTCCAGCATGGAATAATATTTATATAACACCCTCTTCTCTCACCTTCTTCTAATTGAAACTAAACAACTATCAACCAATTCTCTGCTATCAACAGGAAATGAAAGGAAAAACTTCCATACATAATTAACACCTCGATTGAATTTCTAGCTGATAGTTGTTCAGTTACATTGACTAAGCAACCGCTTTCAGATTTCGGTACGCTGTCCCTTACACCCCTTATATACAATTCAACATCTTGACACAAACTTCTATTTTTGATAATTTTACATACTTTAAAAAAATCCATAGGTGTATTCAATTATATATTACCCTACATAACTTTTTCAAACTTTAATGTAAAAAATACTATATCTAACAATAATTACTACAGTTCGTTTTTTTTTACATTGAGTTATCAATACAAACTTGTTTTGCGGCCCTTAAACGACTTTTTCTAAACAACTCTAAAGGGAGTCAACCGCAAAACATTATGTTTGTAACAAAGTTATGATTGCGGTTCCGAAAATATGACTCTTCCGTCGATATACAACAAATCGACGGAAAATTTGAGGCTAAAAATCATAATACTTTGAGAAAAGCAAATCTAATGAATTATTGTTGAGGATTAAGATTACTTCCACCCTGGACTGGGAGCGAGAGAAAAACATAGAATGTGCCAGCTTTATTTCCTCCCAGGCATGCTGTAAAAACCAGCTAAGGGATTCGAGGGTTTCTGTATATTGCAATTTAGGCGATAGGCTTACAACCTGTCACTACAGCAAGATGCCTACAAATCTATCTTAAACAACCCTCAAAACTTTGTCAGACGTGGCGGAATGACCTTTGTTTAGGTCGTTTACGCTCTGCCTGCCTCATTAGGATTATATGTATGTATGTTAAAGATCATCGGTGTAGCGGTAGTCATTTAAGGTCATGTCATGGCGAGAAAATTAACTACCTGTAGTAATAGTCCTCCCACCAATTTTCGGTGATGGCGGCTAATCTCCCGGAGATGGGCCTACTGCGCAAGACTTGTTTTTAGTGCCCAAGTGTTTGCGCTACAAACAGGTGCACTCCCTGTTCCCTCAATCTCTTATTCTGATAGGACAGATTGACACACGACCAGAGAGAATTCAGGCGCAGGACCGACTATTTACATGCCCATCCTGCGGCATGGAGCATCTTACTTTTCCGACAATCAGGTGATCATCCTGCAATGTCCTAACTAAACTAGAAACAACAACACAAAGTCATTATCCCCCGACGGGAATCGAACCCGGGACCTCCGGGTCGAGAGCCCATGGCTCAGACCGCTAGATCACGGAGGCAGTTAAGTCCTTCCCGTAGTAGTCACTATACATATAATCACTCCTTTATCTGTAATGGGGTAGGCAGAGCGTAGACGACATAAACAAAGGTCGTTCCGCAACGTCTGACAAAGTTTTGAGGGTTATATAAGAAAAAAATGTAGGTATATTGCTGTAGTGTCAGGTTGTCAGCCTATCGCCTATGTTGCAATATACAGAAGCCCTCGGATCCCTTAGCTTATTTTTTACAGCATGCCCAGGAGGAAATGCAGCTGGCGCAGTCTATGTTTTTCTTTCGCTCCCAGTCCAGAGTGGAAGAAAGTAGTAGTCACTATAGTCACTTTAAACAAAGAAAATATAATATTAGCTTTAAATGTGCTCGCCAACTCGGCGCCGTAGCGTAGCAACAAGTAAAGCTCATGTCCAGTAGTATACTTAGGGCTAATGTACCTACATACATATTATCACGCCTGTATCTCTAATGGGGAAGGCAGAGCGTCAACATCTCAAACAAAGTTCGTTTTACTACGTTTGAAGTTTTGAAATATGTTTTAGGCTCGTAAAGCGATCTCAAGATTGATCGCAATATTAGGTCTGGATTTGACAGACTATAGTACTGCATGATATTTTCAAATTCGCTGACAGTATCAAGTGATGTTTATCAATACGGGCCTAAGATTTATCTGTTATGTTGCTGTAATGACAGGTTGGCTAGAAAATTACAATGCACTGAAGCCCTTAGCTCGTTTTTACAGCACGCTCGCGAGGAGATGCAGCTGGCACATTCTACGTTTTTTATATCGTTCCCAGTCCAGCATGGAAGAACTGATGTAGCTAGAAATTTTAAACTTGGTTGCATTAATACAAGATAATTTTCCAGTCTTCTATTAAGTATGTTGTTTACTTAACCAGTCAATAATATAGTCGCCCATACAGTTTATATAATTGATTTATATTTTATGGCATGTTTATTCACTATTAAATTATTACTGTCTTTTTGAATAAATCAATTAGATAATACTTAACTTAGGTTGACATCATTCAATATCACTATGCAAAATTTTCCTTAATTCTATTAAAACGATGTTGGTTGAATCCCCTGGTTGTCTGTCAAGAAACATGCTTCCATGCTTCGGAGAGCACGAACGTCGGGAACGTCTGTGATCGTTATGCATATTACGAAGGATGATTTGATAATTGGAATCTTCGCGAAAATCTTAGGGATTTTATGAAAACACGGATAATTAGACAATGTTGAAAACATTGTTAAATCTTACTAAAAAGGTTCGTTCTAGTAATATTTGATATCGTAAACTGTGATTGGCTATCTTATTCTGATTGGCTATCTTATTCTGATTGGTTAAATACCATGCGTTTATGATTGACATTTAAAACGTCCACCAATCAGAGGAGATCTTGTTTTGGGTGCTCTAACCGACCAATCAGCGTTCTTATTTCAGTAAAGGATATCAAAATTTACTAAAACGAGGAGTTTTTTTTTGCCAAAAACTTGACATTTTGCAGTAAGATTTGGAAATGGTTTTAGCATTGTCTAATTATTCATGTTTTCGCAAAATCGAAATCGTGATTCGAAATATCAAATCATCCTACTATGTATATCAGACGCGTGATTAGGCAAAAACTCAAGAGTTCATAGGAAATAGACTGTCAATTAATTAATTAGTAATTACTTAATATCCAGTCTCTTTGTCCATCGTTTAATAGTCCTCAACATTGAGTGTGTATGTTTACAAAAATAAATGTTCTATGATATAATGCAGTTATCATTATCATAACATAATTCCTTGACCCAACATGATCATGTTTAGGTAGATTGTTATTGGGTGATTGCTATTATTTATATTAGACTATAAACTATGTTTTATGCTGATCAGAATAAGAACATCTGCAATTAGACATGACAGGTATTTGTAATTATATTCGGTTGATGGTTAGGTACTGTTCCGTGTACGGATGTCTGTCTACCACAAGATATGACTCCAATAGGAACTTTTTTAGATTCCACAGTGATGACGTGATGAGAGACGGTAAGTAAATTCATACAAAATATGAAACCTAATCTATTCTAACTATTCAGTTACAGTGAACTACTTTAAAACGTTGGTTTAATCAAGAACCAGATTAATCAAGTGATGATCATGACCGGCATAACAAAATTTATCAACCCTTATAACACGCACACAAACACGTGCCAAGTGCAACATGCCGTCTGTCGGTGTGTGACCAAAATGACATGTTAGTTAGAAGTGTCCGAGCTGTGGTAATAGGGTCCCGTCTTAACCCTTTGGGTACGGAACCCTAAAGAGGAAATTGAAAGTTAGTTTACTATTTTGAGGCAAACTGTCTCAAATTACTTCCATGGTCCATGTGAGTTTAGAGGAAAATCTTTGCAAGTATTAAGACGTAACTATCGTGCTTTTCTGCTAATCTTTTTTCATGCACTTTGGCCATTTATATTTTTCACACATTCAGGTCACGCACTTAATAATTTACGCACTGTATAGTTACAACCTTAATTTCAATTTATTACTTTTTTGCTTACCATCATATGTATTTGGCTGCTAACTAAACCTTTTACCAGTACCTCCGTTGGCCTGGGTCATATAAAATAAGACAATAAGAATGTGACCAAGCTAGAACAATTAGTAAAGAAGTATTGATGCCGATATAAAAAACAACACTAAATTAAAATTAGTAATTGTCAATGAAATTACTTAAAAGGTAAATAATTCGTGAAATCTGTCTGCACTTCGTCATATCATAACAACTACATGTTTCTGAGCGCAAAATGCATTTTGATCACTTGTTTCCTTTATGCGTGCGATAAGAGCTAGAAAAATTACACGTTTTAATGTGATGGCAACTACAATTATGGAATGTATGTTTTAAGTGTTGATTTATATCAACCTACGTGAAAGAACTAAACAGCAGGTCCCTTATCTATCCCCCGGAGAATAGAATCGCATTATTTTGGTAATTACTTTTATGTATGATTGCCAAAGTTTCAATAAATTTGACTAATAGAATAAAATGGAATGACCTTGGTGCCATGGCAGAAACAAAATTAGCGGGCTCGGCAGCCAAAAAACGTGAAAAATTTACCGCGTTTACCAACAACTACTGTTTCGTACCGATGGCAGTGGAAACCACCGGCTGCTAGGGCAAGGTTCATTGCTGAACTAGGCCACTCAAGGAGAGGGGACCCCCGGGGTCGAGAACTATGCGGATCGGGCTCCGGATCACTTCTGGCCCAAAGGCTGTCCATCGCCATTCATCACGGAAATGCGGCGAGTGTGATGGGCACCTTTGTGCCGGGGCGACATGGGGCGGGGTATTTCAGTGACCTATCCCTTTAGCTTTTTATTTTATTAAGTGATTGTAAATACCGTATTGTATACTCATAGAAATATTTTTTATTCATTCTTTAACACAAAAAAGTGAACAATAAAGACAGAATAAAATATGTCTGACACCGCTCTCAGACAAAACTTTACAAAACAAATTATCGCCTTAATTATTGGACAGAAATGCTAACGTAATTTATTATCCCTAATTAATAGACAAAATAGAAATACACATTATTTAATTGGCAGGAATACCTAGTCTTTTTCATATAGCATGGAAGCGGCGGGCTTGGTTATTTTCTTCTTACGCAAAAAAAATATATATTTGCATTCCATCCATGTTAATAAACGTATAAACATAAAAATGATCAAGAATATTATAATGATCGTAAAGATTTTTAAAGCTTTTCTGGCCCCGTACTTGTGCTATGTGAAAATGATTTTAGTTGGCAAACTTCAAACACAGGAGGAGAGTATGACTCTTGGTGTTTTGCAGATTGCCGACGCCCCGGCCGAACCACTGACTAATAGATGTTTCATTTGGAAGGTGAGGCGCAGATGACCTACTGGTTCACAAGATACAAGTTCAAATTCACCGAGGTGGATTACAGCTTATTCCTGACGTATTCCGTCCTAGTTGGAACTTTAGGTAAGTGATTTTTATTATAACCCAGTTTTATTTTTATTTATTTTTAAAAAACGGTGACCCATGTAATCCTCATAATGACACACAAAATATTAAAGGCTTTGAAACTTAACTTTAGCAGACCCGAGGGAATATACAGTATTCTTTTCAATCTAGAATTGAGGCTTACCCATAGAGGTTGTTGACTTCACACTCTAACCTTTGGGAATTGCCCATACAGGGTTACCGTTTCTTTTAATTAAAAATAAGAATACCCATATTTATATTTATTTAAAAAAAAACATAATGACACACAAAATATTAAAGGCTTCGAAACTAAACTTTATCAAACCCGAGCGAATATGCAGTTTTCTTTTCAATCTAGAATTGAGGCTTAACCTTAGAGGTTGTAGATGTCATACTTATGTTCTGAGGATTCCCCATAAAGGGGTCCCGATTTTTTAAATAAAAATAAGAATACCCATTTTTGTAATATTAAAAAAAAAACAGTGACACATAAAATATTAAAGGCTTAGAAACTAAACTTTAACAGGCACTAGCGAATATACATACAGTATACTTTTTAATCTAGAATTGAGGCTTAACCTTAGATGTTGTAGACAAGCGTCTAGTCTAGGGTAGACGTCAAGTCAATGTCAAGTATGACGTCTAATACTTGACATGTCGTAACTTTTCTTTTTTTTTTTTTTCTTTAATTGGCGTGACGCGGTTTGCGCATTGAAATTTACAAACACCGGAAACGGATACGAAATAAAATAATACGGAATTTGGAAAAATCTAGGATCAGTTAGTTAGGAAATTATATAAATATTAAATACGGATATTATTCAAAGAGATGAAAGATGATAAAAATTTATATATAAAATAATCGTTAGATACAAGAAGGTTATTAATCGAAGTGGGAAAAGGTACATTATAATTAAGTAAATTATTTATAAAATACGATCTATTGTTATTTGGACAGGAGAAGAAAATATGATTTAGATCCCCAACATCCCCACATTCGCACAAATCATTATCAACAATGTTAATTTTATGTAAATGTTTGGGCGTACAAACATGGCCCAGTCGCATACGAATAATGATACTAGTAGCCTGTTTACCAAGCTGAACTTTGCGGAACCAAGGCTTGCGCAAAATGTTAGTTTGAATCTGCGCATAAGATTTACCTTTTGTTTGGGAGCTCTCAATGCAGTCCCAAAATGAACCATAGCGTATTTTTTTTTATGTTTACATCGTAATCAAACAGCTGAAAGAGTTGCAGTTACGCTGCGGTTGACAATACATAGTTCTCGTTCTATTTTTATCGTTCAGTTCGTTTTTGTATTGACTCATCGTGATTTACTCAACAGCTCAGCAGAAAGTTTCTTACTCGTTGCAGAAAATAAACAGAAAAAACCTCGATTCGTTTGAGTTCAAGGCCCTTCTGGTAATACGAGTACTCGCAATGTTTTTGTTTGTTCTAAACTTTTACTAAACATTGAAGATCTGAAACAACTTGTGTTTTCGAAATTTGATAAGTACCTACTTTGTTTTCAAAACATAATTATACAAATCAACAATTTAATTTTCCTTGGTGGTTGGCGTTGATGTTAAGAAGGTACTTACCATCAATTTCGGCAGTGGCTCAGTGGTAAAAGCGTTGGCACGCTAAACAGTTCTCAACTGTGTAAAATTTGTATTTTTTATATTTCCATGTTTTGAAACATCCTATTA
This sequence comes from Scrobipalpa costella, assembly GCA_949820665.1. Taxonomy (NCBI): domain Eukaryota; kingdom Metazoa; phylum Arthropoda; class Insecta; order Lepidoptera; family Gelechiidae; genus Scrobipalpa; species Scrobipalpa costella. The sequence goes on from OX463312.1 coordinate 10,821,095, forward strand.
AAGAACGATTAGGTCGGTTAATCCTAGCTTCTAAACTAAAGCAAACTGCGTATTTTCTAAATTTAGTCATGCGATTACGCAGAAAAAATAATCACGACTTTTATTTGCTCTTAAGATTTGAGTGCAATAAAGAATTTTAAAGGTGTTTATCACTTGTTATACAGGAAAATTCTTGAAATATTTTATTTATTTATGTTTTTCAAAAATATTTGCTCTTCGTCTGTATTAGAAAAACTGATAAGAAAGTAAAATATTATGCACGTCAAATAAAACAATGGATACCATTGCGTATGAACGCAGAGGAAAACACTAAACCACATCATAATAAAGTCTTAAATAAACTTTGTTGGGTACTTCTACCGGAAATAAAGATACAAATACATTAGATACTGTTAAAACACTAAGAGGACATGACTAGTTACTGTTTATTATGTTATATCAAACTTTTCCATTGTTTGAATTCAGATATAAATTTCCTTTTAGATGGTACAAAAATAGCATTGCCACCACATGCCACACCGGAAATAAAGATACAAATTACAAATACTGTAGATACTGTTAAAGCCTAGCACAAATGTTGCCAAATATTGTAAATACTACCTTATATATACCTACACACCTACCAAACGAAATATATGTTGGTGAGGTTTTTCACAAAATTTCATCGGCACGCTTCATTGTTGCTACTTGATTAGGAAAGATCTTTTAAAGATAAAATAATTCTAGATAAAATCTACACAAATATTAAAAGGAAAAGATGTTTGTTTGTTATTATTTCACTCAAATACTACTGAACCGATTAAATTAAATAATTTTATGGGATCAAAGTTCATATACATACATAACGTCACGCCTCTTTCCCGGAGGGGTAGGCAGAGATCACATCCTTCCATTTGCTACGATCCTTGCAAACTTCTTTCGCTTCATCTAAATTCATCAATCTTGTACTGCGCGCTCGTCGTATTAGGGTACTCCTGACCTGACCTTTCCCTAGAACGTCCCCGATTTGATCGCAGTACGTTCGTCGAGGTCTTCCCCTCCCAACATTCCCACTCACACTCGCCATGTATATCTGTTCAGTTAATCTCTTTTCATCCATCCTCTCAACATGACCAAACCACCTCAGCATTCCTTTTTCTATACCTGTCACTATATTCTCTTTTACACCACAACGTTCCCTTATCACGCTATTTCTTATTCTGTCACTCGGTTTTACAATCAAAGTTTAAAGGGTGTTAAATACTTTCAACTGCGAAAAAATATCTCCAACTAGCGGGAACTCTTATTTCACGGGTGGTAGTGGAACCGAAAACTAGCGTTGTTTATAAGCCTAGAGTAATCGCTCATATTATTAGTTGGAAGATTTATTTTAAACCCTTAATATTTTCTGTCCAGGTTCCTTCATAACCATATATTTGTTCAGCAAAAGATGGGAGTTGGACGACGCCGTGATAGGTGTGATAGCCTGCCTGAGCCGGATCGCGGCCAGTACGGCGTATGCAATGGCGCCGAATCGGATCATCTACTTCTTGGGCCCACTTCTGGACATGTTCAGTTCGGCTGGGGCCACGTCACTCCGGTCCATCGCGACCAAACTCGTCCATTCCGACGAAATTGGTAAGTTCTTTTTTATTATGATTTATAATGACATGGCCAGTATAATGGCGTATGTGATGGCGCCAAATAGGGTCATAATATCCTGGGCCTACTTCTGGACATGTTCAGTTCGGCTGGGACCACGTCACTCCGCGCCATCGCAACCTAGCTCGTCCGTTTCGACAAAATTGGGAAGTTTTCTTTTTTATTACGATTTATTATGAAATGGCCAGTATAATGGCGTATGTGATGGCGCCGAATACGATCATAATACCCTGGGCCCACTTCTGGACATGTTCAGTTCGGCTGGGGCCACGTCACTCCGGTCTATCGCGACCAAACTCGTCATTCCGACGAAATTGGTAAGTTTTCTTTTTTATTATGATTTATGATGACATGGCCAGTATAATAGCGTATGTGATAGCGCCGAATAGGATTATAACATCCTGGGCCCACTTTTGAACATGTTCAGTTCGGCTGGGGCCACGTCACTCCGGTACATCACTCGTCCATTCCGACAAAATTGGTAAGTTTGATATTTTTATTATGATGCACGTAGCTGAAACTCCTTTAACAATAAAAAAACAAACTCGTTTAAAAATAACAATATAAAAATACTTTATCTTGAAAACTATGGTCACTTGTAAAACCGGCTAGCCTTCGTAGTTTGGGTACCATATTTGCAGTGTTTAGAAACTTTTGATAATCTTCTAATGGGTTTTTTGCACTCACACAGATCTATTTTATATCGAAAATATTTTAAAATACTCAACCGCAGTAGACAGGATTTGAACTTGAGTCTTTGGAATACCGTCTCAAGTTTAAAATAAAATTAAAAACAGGTTAAAATCCTGCCCGTGATTGTATTTTTGATTTGTTAGTTGTCATAACTCTTAATAAGCTTACCAATGTTTTTATTTTTCTTTTGCATAGTTACTGCGTGTCCATGTAAAAATAAATACAATTATATGTAATCTATCTATCTATATATATATACAAATTAATCCCTATTTCCCTTGGTCACGGCATCACGCCTGAACGGCTGGATCGATTTCGCTAATTCTTTTTTTGTTCTGTTCGTTATTATCAGGAGAAGGTTCTTATGAAAGAAAAAATTAAGGAAATTGCGCGGAAAATTAGAAAATTTAAAATTACTCAACCACCATATAAAATTATTAAACCTTTTTTAATGTAACCTTAAGACATTTGACATAGAAATGACTGAATGCGTGCTGCAAATATAGTCAAAGAGGATGAAAAAATAAAAATGACGTTTAAAACGGATTATTCTGTCAATCTTATTTTATTGATAAATATAGTCAAAGAGGATGAAAAAAAAATGACGTTTAAAACGGATTCTTCTGTCAATCTTATTTTATTGATAAATATAGTCAAAGAGGATGAAAAAAAAATGACATTTTAAACGGATTCTTCTGTCAATCTTATTTTATACTTTATATAATAAAACAATTAACTTAATAAAATCAAAATCTGCTCATTTATGGCGTATAAGGCGGAACAAAGTTCGCCGGGTCAGCTAGTAATAATAATAAATATCACAAAAAAAAGGTGTGTGTGTATGTTTGAAACGAATAAACTCAAAAACTACTGGACCAATATAAAAGTATATTTTACCTTCAGAAATCTACGTTCACCCTGAGTAACATATGCTACTTTTTACCGGATTACTTTTATATCGGATTCCCACGGGAAAACTCATTAAGTAATCCGCGGGTGAAAATTTGGCATAAAAGGCTAGTATGTAATAATAATAATATAACAATTAACACTAGTTTCTGTCTGTTTGCGTCTAATTTCTATTACATTTCGCACTTATTCAGTTTTTCTGTAAACTTGTAAGATCTTCTAAGCACGTCATATCGTGTAATGTAATAAATTAGATTGTTTATTGAAATTTTACTTAATATTACGTAATTTGTAATAAATAAAACTACCTGGGTACCTATTGAAATGTAATAAATTAAATCATTTTTGGCGAGCCCGATGGTGTAGTGGATAGGGCCGTTGCCTCCTGAGCTCGTGGTTCGAATCCCACCACGTACCAATGTGTTTTTCGGTTTTCGAATTTCATATGTACGTTTATTCAGCGCTTTTTCCGTGCTTCGAAGCCACGTTAAGCCCTTGGTCCTGGTAAACATCATTTAATACCTTAGATATTAGTCGTTAAGCCATGTCAGACGCCAGTGGTTAGCATTGGCGGCTTAAAATCTTTGGCCTAATCTAAGATTGGATCTGGTTTCCCTTCTGGGTTGCGGAGGTCAGATGGCAGTTGCTCTGTGTAAAAACCAGTACCCTCGTTCAATCATCTAGATTAGGAAGCCGGCCCCGTGAGATACGGGATAAGGCTAGGATTATGATAATGTTTGAAATTACTTTTGGAGGTTTGATTGAGCCGAAATTTGAATTAAATCTCATTAGGTCTGTTGGATCAGTTTCCGTTTCTGAGATAAGCACAAAAGTAAGTAACAAAAGCAATCTTCTACATTAGCCGTGTGGGCTTCGAGTCGATCGACCCGGTGTACCCAGGTGTCAGAGTTTATAAACCGCCTGCTTTTGAAAATCCACAAATATTAAGTTGCACCACTTTTTTACTGCGGGTCATAGCTTTGACAATAATCATCTAGCTACATGCAGATTTTTATAGAATTTGAAAGGTGTTTCTAGGTATAGTGGAGCCCTTCTCGCCTTATTGTTTATGTCCCTATATTCTTTATTGCATAAATTTCAATACATACATACATATAATCACGCCTTTATCCCTAATGGGGTAGGCAGAACGTAAACAACCGAAACAAAGGTCGTTCCGTCACGTCTGACAAAGTTATGAGGGCCATTTAAGATAGATTAGTAGGTAAGTACATTGCTGTAGTGACAGGTTGTCAGCCCATCGCCTAAATTACAAAATACTGAAACCCTCGGATCCCTTAGCTGGCTTTTACAGCATGCCCTGATGGAAATGCAGCTGGCGCATTCTATGTTTTTCTGTCGCTCCCAGTCCAGCATAGAAGAAATAAATTAAAATAATAATAAATTTCAATACATTGGTTAAATCTTAAAATTAAAGCAAAGGCGACAAATTAACAAGAATCTGGCTGTTTCCTTGAACCAGTAGATAACGACGCAGTCAGTATATTATAGGCGCATTGCCTCAGTTTACCATAGATAAGGAATAGTTTTCATCTCAGTGCTGTCGACAAACTGTTTGCCATAATATTGTTATCATTATCAACGCATGTGGATACTCAAATAAGTTACCAGACAGGTGTTTGACTTTCAAGACTGATCTCAAGTTCAAAAAGGTTGCTTTTGAATTTCTGTTTACCTATATGACATCGTGACATACAGTTGCGACAGATATCTACCTGCATTCTAAATTTATTCAACCCGGTATTATTATTGGCAAAAATCCTGCCTAAATGCAGTCTAGCATCTTTAATAAATTAGGTACTTTATATATCTTGCGTCATAGTAGGTTAGGTTAGGTTAGTAAATAATAATAGATAACGCATACTGTTAATACTTATATATTATAAAATAAGTAACAATACTTCTAATAGAATAAAACAGTAAAACTAGTGTCTAAATTTAAAAAAATGCATTGAGTGAGCAAATTTTATCCTTCTCTGTGATGTAAAGGTGTTAAGTTAGGTCTAGTTTAGGTACCGTGAAATTCTATTATTTACCAATTTACTGCTATACTGTACTGTAGGTAGTGAAAATGTTTACACAACCATTATACTCGTTCCTACGACAAATTGATTCGTTTCATTCAATTTGTTGTGTCTCAAACGTAGACTAAGTACTTGATATTTATTATACGACCTAAAAAACAAAACAAGAAAAACGTTTCATAAATAAATGAAAAAAAAAAACACAAAGGATCGAATTTCCTACGCAGCCCACCCCACCCATTCTATTTCCTACCGGAAAATTGATACGGTTGGCGAAATGTTATTTGGGCTGATTTGACTTTCCGTTTCGTAGTCAAATGAGTCAAATCTGCTCAAATTATTATTTTGTCAACTACAACTCGTTTTTCTCGCGTTTCTTTACAACCAACAGGAGTTGTCCCGTCATCACTTCCAAGGTCTGTCTACCCTATTCGTTGCTACGTTTTCGGTTGTGTAATGTGTGATAATTTTGACCCACCGCGTATTGTTTTTTATACACCAAATTTTTATTTCAAAATATTGTTCGCAGGTAAAACGAGCTCTCTAATCAGCATATCAGAAGCACTGGTGCCGGTGATATACTCCCCGCTGTACAGCAAAGTTTACAGCCTCACGCTTACCTCATTCACTGGGGCTTTCTACCTCATCAGCGCGGCGCTCGCCGTGCCAGCTATAGGAATATTAATGTAAGTACCATGAGACAATACTAGCCCTACACTCTTACCTCATTTACTAGAGCATTCTACCTTAAAACTTGATAGCGGTTATATAATCTCCGCTGTACAGCAAAGTCTACAGCCTCACGCTTACCTCATTCACTGGGGCTTTCTACCTCATAAGTTGGTGCCACTGATATACTCCCTATTAAACAGCAAAATATACAGCCTCACGCTTACCTCATTCACTGGGACTTTCTACCTAATAAGTTGGTGTCACTGATATACTCCCTACTAAACAGCAAAGTATATAATCGCACGCTTACCTTATTCCCTGGGGCTTTCTACCTATAAGTTGGTGCCACTGATATGCCCCTTATTAAATAGCAAAGTATACAGCCTCACGCTTACCTCATTCACTAGGGCTTTCTACCTCATAAGTTAATGCCACTGATATACTCAATATTAAACAGCAAAGTATACAGCCTCACGCTTACCTTATTCACTGGGACAATCATTCTCATAATTTAGTGCCACTGATATGCTTCCTATTAAACAGCAAAGTATACAGCCTCACGCTTACCTCATTCACTAGGGCTTTCTACCTCATAAGTTGGTGCCACTGATATACTCCCTATTAAACAGCAAAGTATACAGCCTCACGCTTACCTCATTCACTGGGGCTTTCTACCTCATAAGTTGGTGCCACTGATATACTCCCTATTAAACAGCAAAGTATACAGCCTCACGCTTACCTCATTCACTGGGGCTTTCTACCTCATAAGTTGGTGCCACTGATATACTCCCTATTAAACAGCAAAGTATACAGCCTCACGCTTACCTCATTCACTGGGGCTTTCTACCTCATAAGTTGGTGCCACTGATATACTCCCTATTAAACAGCAAAGTATACAGCCTCACGCTTACCTCATTCACTGGGGCTTTCTACCTCATAAGTTGGTGCCACTGATATACTCCCTATTCAACAGCAAAGTATACAGCCTCACGCTTACCTCATTCACTAGGGCTTTCTACCTCATAAGTTGGTGCCACTGATATACTCCCTATTAAACAGCAAAGTATACAGCCTCACGCTTACCTCATTCACTGGGGCTTTCTACCTAATAAGTTGGTGTCACTGATATACTCCCTATTAAACAGCAAAGTATACAGCCTCACGCTTACCTCATTCACTGGGGCTTTCTACCTCATAAGTTGGTGCCACTGATATACTCCCTATTAAACAGCAAAGTAGACAGCCTCACGCTTACCTCATTCACTGGGGCTTTCTACCTCATAAGTTGGTGCCACTGATATACTCCCTATTAAACAGCAAAGTATACAGCCTCACGCTTACCTCATTCACTGGGGCTTTCTACCTAATAAGTTGGTGTCACTGATATACTCCCTATTAAACAGCAAAGTATACAGCCTCACGCTTACCTCATTCACTGGGGCTTTCTACCTCATAAGTTGGTGCCACTGATATACTCCCTATTAAACAGCAAAGTATACAGCCTCACGCTTACCTCATTCACTGGGGCTTTCTACCTCATAAGTTGGTGCCACTGATATACTCCCTATTAAACAGAAAAGTATACAGCTTCACGCTTACCTCATTCACTGGGGCTTTCTACCTCATAAGTTGGTGCCACTGATATACTCCCTATTAAACAGCAAAGTATACAGCCTCACGCTTATCTCTTTCACTGGGGCTTTCTACTTTATGTGCGGCGCTCCAGGGTTCGTTGGGTCGTACGGCGACTCAAAACCCCACCCACATCATAAAAATAATAAGTTGGCTTTTCCGTACAAATAGTCTGACCGCGATGGTTATTTTGTATGGGAATGTCATCTGTAGTTTAATTTCCTGGTGGAAGTTCTTCTAATTCGTTGACTAACTTTTGTTTCTGGTATGGGTTAGATTTATACACCCGGTATAGGTTAGAGGTGACAAAACAGAGTTGATGACCGGCGTATATCGCTATTAGTATGTACATAACTGCCTCCGTGGTCTTGTGGCTAGTGCCATGGGCTCCCGATCCGGAGGTCCTGGGTTCGATTCCCAGGGGGTAAAACATAAAGTTGATATTTTAGAATTTATTACTTTGTGAATTTTCCCCCAGTTTGGGTAGGACATTGCAGGCTGAATCACCTGATTGTCCGAAAAGAAAAAGATTTCGTGCTTCGGAGGGCACGTTAAGCCGTCGGTCCCGGTCGCTGTCTTTGATAGTGGTCGTTACACAAAACCATGTCAGAGGCCTGATAGTTGTGCTACTAGGCGGTTTAAAAACTCTGACACCAGGGTTCATCGGGTCCATAGACTCGATACCCACTCGACAGAAGAACTATGTACATACCAAACTATATATATATATTTTTATTATTATTATGAGCCTGTGGTGTCCCACAATAAATATAAGAATCAAAAATAATAAAAAGGTGATAAAGAACATTACAAATAATATAAATAAATTAAATCAATAAAAATAACACATCATGGAAAAAAAACTATGCGCAATAAAAAATTGCAAAGGACATCTAAAAGTTTTGTGCGTTGCGTGACCAATAATATCGAGGTATATAGGTATGTTAGCTAACCTATACTTACCTATTTACTAATCGTAAAAACGACATTTTAGCTAAAGTTCGTGTACCTCCAACAAACTTATTATAATCGATCTCGACCTACCTTCTATTCTCTCGAGATCTACCTGCCATTAATTAATTTAAATTTATGAAAATATTCATTTTTATTATTATTTATTAAAGAGCCTGTGGTGTCCTACTGCAGGGCGATGACTTCTCTCCCTTTCTTCAATTTTTCGCGATCTTAGTGCCTGGAGTCGTATTCTTGTTTATACGAAAGGGTAACTTACGCATATACTTCCATGTTGGCCCGGAAGCGAGAGAAAAACATAGAATGTGCCGGCTGCTTTTCCTCCCGGGCATGCTGTAAAAACCAGCTAAGGGATCCGAGGGTTTCAGTATACTGTAATTTAAGCGATGGGCTGACAACCTGTCACTACAGCAATATACTTAGAAATCTATTTTAAAGTAACCCTCAAAACGCTGTCAAACGTGGCGGAACGACCTTTGTTTAGGTCGTTTACACTCTGCCTACCCCATTAGGGATAAAGGCGTGATTATATGTATGTATGTATGTATATATATGTAACTTACGCATACGTCTTTCATAGAATTTGCCATCTGTCGTATGTGAATTCGATTCGAGTAATTCAATAAATTGGCTCCAGTTCTCAAAATTCGGTCAAGTATGCGTCTTGTTCATCTCGCCACCTCTCTCGGGGTTGTCCACGTAGTCTCCTAGCATTTGCGGGTTCCCATTATTAGGTGGTTCTATTTTCCCATAGAACGTCCTTATGAAGATATCTTATATACAAACATTAAAATATTTTTCGACAACTTATCAAAAAAAGACCGCCCAGTAACGCTCCACGCCTCTTCTTATCTTATTTAGCCCACATCATCCCACTGCTGGGCAAAGGCCTCCCTCTTCTCCTTCCACTTATCCCTATTTTGAGCCTCCACGCGCCAGTCCCTTATGAAGATATACACTGTATTAAATACAAGCCAAAGAAGCAATATACCTACTAAGCTGCAGCATAAAAAAGCGCATGGTTTGCGCGTTGCATAAACTTTATTCTTAGCCGTAATATTTCGAAACAGCGCAAAAGCTTGACCTTGTCGTTCGCACTATTTATCATTAAAGTTTAGAAATCTGCATCCAATGCACCTGAATCACCTTGAACAGGTTTTCTATTTGTGTACAAATGGTAAAGAATGGGTACCATAACAACAGGTAGTGGGTACCATAGCGACCTCAGTTTTTTTTGCACCTTATCGAAAGTATATGGGGTTTCTAAATTGCGTAGGTAGAATACGTACTCGTGTTGTTGCGAATAATATAATAGCTATTTTGATATCTTTGACACGGTATTTAAGGAAAAGTGCATGATATTATTATGTACGCGCAAATTGCATGAAATAAGAATTATTCAAATTAAACGGATTAGGTACCTATAATGTATGACTCAGCGCACGTACGCCATTATTTAAATCAGCGTTTCTTAAACTGTGTTCCGCGGACCCCCAGGGCGCGTATGTTAGGGGGTCCGCAGGCTAGACCATTAAAAAAATAACGGTTAATTTATTCACCTGGTAGACAAACTCTCTTTGTAACATTCATTTCCACGATCGTTTCGTTCACGATTTGAGTTCATGTTTTAACTATAGTTAAATCTCGCGCTCGCTACTAGGGGTCCGTGGCTAAAAAGGTTTAAAAAACGCTGATTTAGATAAGCAGGTATTAAATTAAAAAAAAATCTAGGATCAAGATATTAATAAATCGAAAACTAAATTCAATGTCTAGGTCTACTAATTTAATTACCAAGTTTTGGAGATCCCCCCTATAATCTGACTTATTTAACATCTAATTAATAATGCTTTCAGCTAAAAACTCTGTCTACCTAGATTTAGATTACCTACTATACGTACTTCCTATAAATCTTTTCAAAGAATATATAAGAAACTATACTTTTTTTCCTTACATATAGTTACGTCTTTATCCCTAATGGGGTGGGCAGATCGTAACCGACCTAAACAAAGGTCGTTCCGCCAGGTCTGACAAAGTTTTGAGGGTTATTTAAGATAAGATTTGTTGGTAAATTGCTGTAGTGATAGGTTGTCAGCCCATCGCCTAAATTACAATATACTGAAATCCTTGGATCCCTCAGCTGGTTGTTACAGCATGCCCGGGAGGAAATGCAGCTGGCACATTCTATGTTTTTCTCTCGCTCCCAGGCCAGCATGGAAGAACTTTTTTTTCTGTGGATAAAAAAGCAACTCGGTCCGCCTGATGCAATGTAGGTACTTAGACATACTTTGTGGGACAGGAAACCATGTTACTCATTAATACACCTAGGGCACATGGCAGGCACTCCATAAAAACCGCCGATTATCGTACTACATGCGCAAAAACTTGTTCGTACAGGTTTGAAGTGGGTTTTTCGAAACAGCTCCCATACCCATTGGCGCAGGCGAGACGAGGTGAGGTAACATTTCAAATCGGGGGTAGGAGTGCCTCTTCATTAGCGATAGCTAATATTATATTTTCTTTATCTAGGGTGGAGGTATTTGTCTTATGTGCCAGTAATTTCTCAGGCTCAAATCCAGATCTGAACTTTTAGAATAAGGAACGTTTGTTACTATTAAATGTAGTTGTTTCTGTGTATGTCCCATTGTCCATGGCACCCTGATACAGGGAATCCTAGGGTGATATGAGATGAGGGTGATTTTTCTTTTTTAATTGTTTGTATTTTTTGTTCACAGAGTACTGTTTCTCCTAAGAAGAAAGGAAACTGCCAACGCCGATGATAAGCCAAAAGAAAGGGAAATAACTCGATGTTAACACTCAATTATTGTCGATATTATATTTATTTTTACTGTTATATCATAATAGAAATGTTACCTATTACGTACACAAAGATAATCTCAATAAATGTAAGTTTTTATTGTATTTCGTGTGTATTCATTTGTGTATACCAACGTCCTTTTCTTACAAGTTACTTATTCAAATATTCTTCTCGCATGTTCTGAACCGTCAATTAATCCAATACATAAATCTAACTACTTGATAATAGCAAATATTTTTTATAAATATTTAATTATTGTAGGTTCTAACTACTTGATTAACGCAAATATTTTTTATAAATATTTAATTATGGTAGGCACCTTCCCGTCTACCCTATACGTATACCAGGTGTAAGGGACAGCGTCCCGCAAACTGATAGGGGTTGCTCAGGCAACGACACTGAACAACTGGCAGAAGGTTTTTTTTTTTCAGGAAGGGGGAAAAAATTGCTTTTTCATACAAAATGTTCACCTCAAACAGACAATTTGTATGGAAAAGCCATTTTTTTTTCGCTTCCTGAAAAGAATTCCTGCTGATAGTTGTTCAATGATGTTGACTGAGCAACCCCTATCAGTTTGCAGGATGCTGTCTTTTACACCCTGTATAAAATACTAATAGGCTCATCGCTGAAAATGAGCTTCATAAATATTTGTGTCGCATTTAGAACCCACGTCCTCGGGTAGAGTCACTACCCATCCACTGAGCTATTGGACCAGACAATATGAATGTGAGTACACATTCGATATGGTGAAGTTCACAGTATTTTACGTGCTCTGTCAAGGCTTTGTCGCATCATGAATCAATGACATCCAAAAGTGGATATCATGGTACCGCGGTTCCTGTCAATCTTTATAATTCAATTAATCAAGAAATGAACGCAATTCCTTGAAATTGGGGAGATAATATGAGGAAAAAAATAAAGGTACTAATATCTATTGACCATTGTTGTCATTCTTCTCATACGTAAAATTAACGTTAAAAAAATAAAAACGTACGTTAACGTTAGATTTAGTACCCAATTTCCACAATACTGGACTAGAAGCGATAAAATAAAACATAAAATCTACCAGCTGCATCTCCGAACATGAATAATAGTCCTCCTACCGATTTTCAGTTATGATGGCCAATATCCCAGAGATCAGCCAACTGCGCAGGACTAGTTTTTAGTGCCCAAGTGTTTGCGCTACATACAGGTGCACTCTCTATTCCTTCAATCTCTTATTCTGATGGGACAGATTGACTGACACGACCAGAGAGAAATAAGGCGCAGGACCGACTATTTACATGCCCATCCGACAGCATGGATCATCTTACTTTTCGGACAATCAGGTGATCAGCCTGCAATGTCCTAACCAAACTAGAAACAACAACACAAAGTCATTGTCCCCCGCCGGGAATCGAACACGGGACCTCCGGGTTGAGAGCCCATGGCTCAGACCGCTAGACCACGGAGGCAGTTAACATCCGGACATGATACAAGTGGGAAAGGACCACCCTTGCGGGGAAGACCACTCTCTATGGAGATCATGCCTACTGGCTGCTCCTAAAGAGTTGGATTCCGTTCCGATCCAAACAAACTGAGCTTACAAGAGCAGCATTTACAAATGTACCTACTCAAATTCCGGGTGTAAGGGACAGCGTTCCGCAAACTGATAGGGGTTGCTCAGACTAAGAAATAAAACAATCCACCTCGGTCAGACAATTTGTATGTTTTTTTTTAGAATTACTCCTGGTGATAGTTGTTCAGTTTCGTTAACTGAACTACCCCTATCAGTTTGCGGGACGCTGTCCCTTACACCCCGTATAGTTACTTATTAGATCCTTTTTGAGTTCTAATTAATTGATCGCGGTATATAAAAACTGACTATTTATTTACAGCTTTAGGTACATAGGTATTTAATAAATTCATAAAATTAAATATAGTGAAGACCTTAAGAATATATTAAGATCTTTATACGATCTTATTTAACACATTAAAAACCTATAAGAACGGGTTTCTAGAAATAATCAATAGTAATTGTTTTACATTTGATCTACGAGGGGCGTTCAATGTATTCTCGGTATGGGTATGTTAGAAAACAGATAAAACCTTGAAAAAAATATATTTTTCAATATAGTCTCTCATGATATCTATACATTTATTTGATCGAGAAAAAAGTTTTTCTATTCCCTTAAAAAATATATTTTCTTCTTTGACCAAAAAATGCTCATTTACAGCGCATTTGAGCTCATTATCGTCAGCAAATCGCTTTCCTGAAGGTCTTTTTTTTAAATTTAGGAATGAAAAGTAGTCACTGGGGGCCAGGCCTGGGCTTTAGGGTGGGTGGTTAATTTCCTCGAACCCGCACTCTCGTACAGCAGCATTGAAGAGCCGCGCAGTGTGAACCGGTGCGTTGTCGTGAAGAAGCAGCACTTTCTTTGCCAGCTTTCCTCTTCTTTTTTCTTTTATTGCTTCTCTCAAACGGCGTAAAGTGGTTGAATATTTTTCTGCGTTGATGGTTTCCTTTTTTTTGTGTACTCAATCAATAGTATTCCTTTAGAATCCCAGAAAACTGTGGCCATGATTTTCCCAGCCGATGGAGTAACTTTGAACTTGGGGGGTCTGCTCCCTTTTTATGCCACTGCAAAGACTCCTGGTTACTCTCAGGATCATAGTTTCACGTTTCATCACCTGTAACAATTCTTTCGAAAACACTTGCTGGATCGTCGCCACACAGCTCTAAAAATTCCTTACAAGTGTCAACCCGCGCCTGCTTTTGAAGCGCAGTGAGCATGTGCGGCACCCGTCTTGCACTGACTTTTGTAAGGTTGAGAGAATAATGTAGTATAGTGTGTATAGTACCAACGGATAGCTTCGTTGTTTCTGCCAACATCTTGATTTTTATACGTGCATCTTCTCATACAAGTTTTTCGATAATTTTCACATTTTCTTCGGTAGCCGCCGTGATGGGCCCACCTGGGCGGTATCTTCGATACTTTCCCTGCCTCTTTTGAATTCACTTGACCACTTCTGTACGGTCGATAATGAAGGAGCACAGTCTTGATAAACGGCTACCATTTCTTCGTGGATAGTTTTTTGAGATTTTCCTTGTTTAGTGAGGAATTTAATCACCGCACGATGCTCGATTTTCTTCAACATTGTCGCGTCAGTCATTTTCGTCATCTTTAACTGGAGGTTGCAAACAAACTAATGAAGTTATCATCATGAAATTTTATATGAATACCCTCAGATAATGTTGTTACCTAATAATATATTTTCATTACCCACAATAATGTCAAATCACCCCGATACCGAGAATACATTGAACGCCCCTCGTTAGTTATAAAAAAAACCTTAGATGTCTTTTATTAATGTTCTGATTTCATCTGACAAAATTAAATACTTACCTGCAGAAAAATATAAAATTTCTTCCATACTGGACTGGGAGCGAGAGAAAAACATAGAATGTGCCAGCTGCATTTCCTCCTGGGCATGCTATAAAAACCAGTTAGCGGATCCGAGGGTACATACATACATACATAAAATCACGCCTTTATCCCTTACGGGGTAGGCAGAGCGTTAAACGCCTCATAAAAGGCGCTTTCGCCACATCTGACAAAAATTGAGGGCAATTTTAGATTGTAATGTGTATTATATCCGAGGGTAGTATATTGCAATTAAGGCGATAGGCTGCCAAACTGTCACTATGGCAATATACCTATTATATCCTAAATAACCCTCAAAACTTTGTCAGACGTAGCGAAACGCGAATTTACGCTCTGCCTAGCCCATTGGGGATAATGGCGTGATTATATGTATGTATGTAGAAAAATATAAAGTTTGTCAGTGTCCAACTTTCAACTTTAGGGCGTTTGTGCACTCATCCATATTACATATTAGATTCGAATCCAAATTGGTATTCCTAATATTTGTGCAAATCTACGTTTCACATGGTTTTTTTCCCGATACAAGTCGGATACAAATCTAATATGGATAAGTGCACAAACACCCTTAAACTTGCAAAAAAATCTATTCATTATAGCTTTGTTATAGCGTGAAATCTTTGATAGGAAAATAAATGACCTATTTAAATTAAATTATTTACGCACGAGTTATTATAACTCTTTATATTCAGCAATTAGACCTAATTATTCATAAAATATAATTATGTCTAATTGCTGAATATAAAGAATTATAATTACTCGTGCATTAGTAAGAAAAGTATGATAAGCATGCAGTAAGGCTGCCAAAATGACGTCAGATTTCCAAAATCATGAAAAACCAGGTAGCATGTTGGATGTCAAAATAGCATACTTCAATCTTAAATACTTACTTCATTTAGTTACACGTATGTACGCCTAAATCGACTCCATTCGAACTTATTCCCAATTTTCCATTATTGTTCAAATCCAAATATACATACATACATATAATCAGGCCTTTATCCCTAATGAACGACCTTTGTCACCACGTCTGATAAAGTTTTGAGGGTTATTTAAGATGGATTTGTAAGTATATTGCTAGTGATAGGTTGTTACCCCATCACCTAAATTGCAATATACTGATACCATAGTTGGTTTTTGCAGCATGCCCGGAAGGAAATGCTGCTGGCACATTTTATGTTTTTCTTTCATTCCCAGTCCAGCATGGAAGGAAAATCAAATATACTGTTTGGATAACATAAATAAACTCGAAATTATACTGAACATTCACTGTTAACTTGTACGTAACTGTCCTTGATGTATATTCTGATTGAGAGTAGTCATTTAAAGTAAATATGAGATAAAGCAATTCGGTGCCAACCTATTATTATTTGGTAAACTTTAAGACGAGTTGGACGTAATGAGGGCGTTAAACACTAAGTGTAAACATTGATAGTACTATCAACTAAGGAACTGTGCTAAAGTGGACTATTGTTGCCCTCTTTTAGTTCACATGAAGCGATACGGGCTGGGCTTGTAATTAAAGCTATACACGGCGAGTAAGGGACAGCGTCACACAAACTGATAGGGGTTGCTCAGTCAACGGAACTGAACAACTATCAACTGGTTTATTTCTTTCAGGAAGTGAAAAAAAAGCATACAAATTGTTTGATCAAGGTGCTCATTTTGTATTTTTTTTTCATCTACTGAAAAAAAAACCTGGTAGTAGTTGTTCTGTTTCGTTGACTGAGCTACCCCAATCAGTTTGCGGGATGCTGACCCTTATACCCGGTATAGTAGATAACAGAAAACAATCAAAAGTAGCATTTGATGTTGAGCGGTGTTGGATTGAAAGACAAAATTTAAACTGAAATGAAATTGGTAAGATACGGCCAATGGCCATAGATGAACTAACTCTGACACTATAATTATACTCATATACTGTTAGACGCGAAAGGAGAGCCCGATGGTGTAGTGGATAGGGCCGCTGCGTCCTGAGCTCGGGAGGTCGTGGTTCAAATTCCACCACGTACCAACATGTTTTACGAATTCATATGTACGTTTATTCGGCGCTTGTTCCGTGCTTCGGAAGGCACGTTAAGCCGTTGGTCCCAGTTAATATCGTTTAATACCGTAGTTATTAGTCGTCATGTTTGAGGCCAGTGCTAAGCATAGGCGGCTTGAAAACTCTGACCTTATTTAGGATTGGGTCTGGTGTCTTCTGGGTTGCGGAGGATAGATGGCAGTCGCTTTATGTAAAAACCAGTACCCTCGTTCAATCACCTAGATTAGGTAGCCGACCCGAGAGATACGGGATAAGGCTAGGGAGACGATGTGTGTTACACGCGAAATGCCACGAGATACTAGACTACTACACTGTGGAATCAGTTATCTGCCCAGGTATTTCCAAACCGTCACAAATTCAAATTATTACTTTTTTATTTTAAAAATGACGGTACTTATATCTATCGCAGAGTTTGCAAAAAATAGGCTTACAGCAAAGAATTTGGTGTGAATCACACCGCCAGTTACAACGAACGAAAGATAAACAAGAAATAATAAGCTAACCTGAACAACATGCACTTATCGAGATACACAAACTGCGTAGTAAAAGCGGAATCGAGGGCCAACCGGTTGACATGAGAAAGTATATGTAATAAAAAATAAGCAGAAACAACATGGCAGTCTTCAAGAAACGAGCCTTTTCCTTCTTGAAAGGCCGGCAGCACATTTGTGACCCCCCGGGTGTTTCAAATGTCCGTGCGGCGGTGATTACTTACCATCAGGTGACCCGCCTGATCGTCTGCTTTCCTCTTACATAAAAAAAACGCTTAGGTGTTCGCATCGGAGAACTGTTGGTATTCACTTCTCAGGTTTCCATAAAAAGGGCTTATGTGGGAGAGAAAAACGTCAAATATCAAATGATCAAGTTTCTATTACTTACACACATACATACACCTTTATCCCTAATGGGGGGCAGAGCTTAAACGACCTAAACAAAGGTTATTCCGCCACGTCTGACAAAGTTTTGAGGGTTATTTAAGATATATTTGTAGGTATATTGTTGTAGTTACAGGTTGTCAGCCTATCGCCTAAATTGCAATACACTGAAGCCCTTGGATCCCTTAGCAGGTATTTACAGCTAGCCCGGGAAGAAATGCAGATAGCTTACAGCTCAAGATAGAGACAGTTGGCGACTTCTGGTGTCGGAAGTCAAGATCCAGTTTGGTTCACTGAGCCACCGCAGTAAGGTAA
This sequence comes from Scrobipalpa costella, assembly GCA_949820665.1. NCBI lineage: Eukaryota > Metazoa > Arthropoda > Insecta > Lepidoptera > Gelechiidae > Scrobipalpa > Scrobipalpa costella. The sequence goes on from OX463312.1 coordinate 10,839,130, forward strand.
GGCTTCACCAAAGAATTACAAATTACAAAGGCTTTCCTAAAAAGTGCGTGACGTGATAGACTTTTCTACATAGACTACAGAGACCGTTTTTCTTACATTAATGCTATTTTATTTCAAAAATATGAGAAACAACAAATCAAAAATCTCAATCACAGACAGGGTTCGAACCTACCTCTTTAGAATACCATTCCAAACGCATTAGCCTTTATGCTACCGTGGCTCTTGCCCTAAGCGGTGAAATTTATGACCGGTTGTTCTTTAGATCGCCATGAGTGGACGCACGGTAACGGAAACGGTATTCCTAAGAAGCAGGGTCGAACCCTGTCTGTAGTTGAAATTTTTGATTTGTTGTGTCTCATATTTAAGAAACCGTCTTTCTTGTCAATAAGAGCGTTTTGGTGTCCGTGAAAAATTGTATGGATTGGCGCAAAAATGTATGATAACTTCCATATAATTTTTCACGGATACGGACCGAATACGGAGCAGTGCAAAAACGCCCTTATATTGTATAAAAAAATGTAGATAACCTTTATCAAGACCTTAAGTAACAAGAACCTAAACATCCCAAACGATAAAAATAATTAATACAACTTTCCACCGTTACATTGTACGTTATATTATGTCTAATCAAGTAAGAATAAGCCAATCGCTTAATGGCCTGTCTCAGAGGTTACGCGGACATGGCTCTTGGAAGAGATAGCCCTTGACTTGGCTTAGTACGATTGTCGCCGGGAGCAACGGCTTAGCGTGCCTTCTAAAGCATACATACATACATATAATCACGCCCTTATCCCTAATAGGGTAGGCAGAGGGTAAACGACAAAAAAAAAAAGGTTGTTTTGCGCCACGTCTGACATAGTTTTGAGGGTTATTTAATATGGATTTATAGTTATTTAAGGTATATTACTTTAGTGATCGCCTAAATTTGCAATATACTGAAACCCTATATATATTCTTTATTTCGTACAACAAATTTACAATAAATAAACTTTAAATTTAGTTCACAAAGGTGAGGTTATCTCTATAAAGAGATCTCTTCCAGCCAACCTGTAAAACTGAATATGAGATAACAATATATACGGGGACAAGACTGTACACGCTATAGACTTTTACATATACATATAACCTAGAACCTACATATACATACATATATATAACCCTCGGATCCTTTAGTTGGTTTTTTCAGCATGCCCTGCAGGAAATGCAGCTGGCACACTCTATGTTTTTCTTTTGCTCCCAGTCCAGCATAGAAGTAAAGACATCAAGAATAAAAGTAGATTGTAAATATTTCATATGTTAGGAGTTAAAGGTTGAAGCCAATTACCTTAGTGATTACCCACCACATCGGGTGTTGTGACCAGGGGACCGAAGTCCGACCGGACAAGTTTGGAACTTGTATATCTGCAGATCGCTGATAAATTTTCGATACCGCGTTTCAGAACTTGTGTTTCTTGGTGTGCCGTCATCTGACGGCTACATATGTAACAGTCATTCTTTGTAAATCAAAAGAAACTTTATCAAAATACTCCCACGTTTTAGGTAGGTTCTCGACGTGAGAATATTTTGGAAATATTTCTTTGATATCAGAACTAAATGACTGTTACAAAGTACATACATACATACATATAATCACGCCTTTATCCCTAATGGGGTAGGCAGAGCGCAAACGACCCAAACAAAGGTCGTCCCGCCACGTCTGACAGTTTTAAGGGTTATTTAAGATAGAATTCTTGACATAGTAGCACGACTGTTACTATGTCATAGTAACGGAATGTGCAATCGTAACAATAGTTCAGATTGTTGAGATTAGCCGAGCTACTCAGGTACTATAAGTTCACAAAATATCGCTTCGTTAACTACGGAACTATACCATAACTATACGAACCATCACCTTTTGATTACAAATTTTACGAAGATCGAAGATATCAATAAAACTATCTACATAATCAATTTAAAAATATATTATCTACAGAACAACAATAACTACAGTCTATATACAAATTCACCACTTAAACTTGAAGCTTTTAGATGTCTTACTGCTTGTGGTTTGTTTCTCTGTTGCTTTGCCGTCTATGAGCATGCGTATGTACCTCCCCTGTTGGTCTGATGGCAGGTTGATGCCTAGTACTTCGCAGTTTCGAATGATCTCCGTGCAGCCCCGGATGTCCTTGTTTCTCACTGGAATTAAGAGAAGAATACCTTCAGTTAGATACTTATTTTATTACTTAGTTGTATACTTCAACTAGCGACCCGCCCCGGCTTCGCACGGAATTTATCAGTGTTTCTCTACTATATTATGCATGTATTATACATATAAACCTTCCTCTTGAATCACTTTATCTATTAAAATAAATCGCATCAAAATCCGTTGCGTAGTTTTAAAGATTTATGCATACATAGGGATATAGGGACGGAGAAAGCGACTTTGTTTTATACTATGTAGTGATGGTTAACGCCCTACGAAATTAGCACACATAACTGTAAGTGTTGCAGGCCTTGATAGGCTATGGTATCCGCTTTTTATCATTATTGAGCGAATTTTAAAAGTACATTAAATCTGAGGCATCATGAGGCAAACCAGCATTTGACGCTACGAGCAGTTTGAAGTCCAAGCGGGTCGATTGATTCGAAACCCACTCGACCCGAAGAAATAGTTTTCATTAATTCATCGGCGGCAAATAGTTTTGCCGCCGATGAATTAATAGAGCTTTTCTCAAATAATCGCATTGATAAATAAATACTTACATACATAAAATCACGCCTTTATCCCTAATGGGGTAGGCAAAGCGTAAACTACCTACACAAAGGTCGTTCCGCCACATCTGACAAAGTTTTGAGGGTTATTTAAGATAGATTTGTAGGTATATTGCTGTAGTGATAGGTTGTCAGCCCATCGCCTAAATTGCAATATACTAAAACCCTCGGATCCTTTAGCTGGTTTATACAGCATGCACGGGAGGAAATGCAGCTGGCACATTCTATGTTTTTCTCTCGCTTCCCAGGCCAGCATGGAATTTCTCATTCCACTTTTACGACAGTCTTCTACTCAATTCGCAATTTCCTACCAATGGTCAAATTTCTTTTATTTTACCGCTTTTGTTAAGGCAAATGTTACATACGACGATACAGCCTAGTGGTTGGTTCATATAAAAGAGCACATGGAAACCTATTTTGAAAAAAAAAACGATAGAACGAAAGTGCCTAATAATGCCGCAATTTTATGACACTTCGCGTATTGTTTTTACGTACGTAATGTGACTAATTCATAGCATGTTTGAGAAAATACATTTGTATTTCAATAAAAAAAAAACTTTAATTTAAATCAATAATCCATAACATATACAATATGTTTTTCTTATAATACATATATTATTTCCTTCCTCATTTTCATTACTGTTCATTAGATTTAATCATTGTTTATTTTTATAACACCTACCTACACTTAGTGCCAATAACCCTATTACGCAGTTCATTTACCCAGAGCGTACATAATATTAATAATTTATTCACTCAGTAACAAGAGAGTAATAAATAAAAAAAATCCTAGATTTTCTCATATCATCATTTATTTAAAAGCTTATCTCTTGTCGGTTGAGTAAAGTGAAAGCCAGATGAAATTCTCATGCATATGAAAAATCTTAGGCGAAAAGGGGATACAGAAATGAAAAATCCACTTTTAAGGACCTACAATTACGTAAAACTACACCTTTAGGCGCGTCTGTATCACTAAGGTGCTGGAGTGCCCTAGTGCGAAAACTAAATTTCTTTCTAACTCTTTTTATGGAATAAACTTCTAACATGTATTCAAGAAAGTCCGTCTATTTACGTTTTTAAAAAGAGATTAAAAGAGCACTTTTTATCTGAACAAGTTTAATGTAAGTATGTATTTATGTCTTGTTGTTTATGTACCTATCTATTATGCATGTACGTATATATATATATACATACATACATAAAATCACGCCTTTATCCCTTACGGGGTAGGCAGAGCGATAAACGCCTCGTAAAAGGCGGTTTCGCCACGTCTGACAAAAATTGAGGGCAATTTTAGATTGAAAAGTGTATTGCTATAGTGACAGGTTGTCAGCCCATCGCCTAAATTACGATACACTGTAACCCTCGAGTCCCTTTTGCTGACTTCTACAGCATGCCCGGGAGGAAGGGCAGCTGGAACATTCTATGTTTTTCTATCTCTCCCAGTCCAGCATGGAAGGAATATACTAATACTTATATATCGTTATCACTATTAGATTATTTAAGACCATCTTGGAAGGAAAGATAGAGGGAAAGAGAGGACGAGGAAGACCGAGACGAACTTACATGGACCAAATAAAAGAAAAAGCTGAGGTCGTGTCGTTCCAGGATGTCAAGAAACTTACACAAAATCGATCCGAATGGCGATTACTTCACAGACAAGAGCCCTGCTCTTAAATTTAAAGAAGAAAGAAGTATTAGATATTTATGTATTGTTTGATTTAATATTATTGATTTATTATTTTTACGTTTAATAGTTCTACTTCATGTAATTTAGAGTAATTTTAAGTTTACATTGCATTGTATTTGTCTTGCCCTTAAAATGTTTCTCATTCTCTCAACTGCCAGTGGGTTAGCTGGAAGAGATCTCTTCGTAGAGATAAGTTCGCCCTAGCATACCTTTCTGTTAACTTTATTTCTTGTATTTTAATGCAATAAAGAATATATATACACCTTTATCAAGATCCCCGCTCTAGGCGCGCCTGCATCACTAAGGTGCTGGAGTTGCCTAGTGCGAATACCAAGTTCTTCTTCAACTCCTTTTCTGTAAAAGCTGCACAACTGTGGAATAAACTGCCTCCGTGGTCTAGTGGCTAGTGCCATGGGCTCCCGATCCGGAGGTCCTGGGTTCGATTCCCAGGGGGTAAAACACAAAGTTGATATTTAAGAATTTATCACTTTGTGAATTTTTCCCCAGTTTGGGTAGGACATTGCAGGCTGAATCACCTGATTGTCCGAAAAGAAAAAGATTTCGTGTTTCGGAGGGCACGTTAAGCCGTCGGTCCCGGTCGCTGTCTTTGAAAGTGGTCGTTACACAAAACCATGTCAGAGGCCTGATAGTTGTGCTACTAGGCAGTTTTAAAAATAAACTCTGACACCAGGGTTCATCGGGTCCATAGACTCGATACCCACTCGACCGAAGAAGAACTGCCTAAGACAATTCAAGAAAGTCCCTCTGTGAATGTCGTTAAGAAAAGATTAAAAGAGCACTTCTTATCTGAACAATTTTGATGTATGTATTTATGTAGATTATTCGTATATGTATGTATCAATAAATTGTTTAGTATATATGTATGTTTATTTAAGATAGTAATATATCGGAGGTATTTATTCTATGTATAGGTATGTAAGTATTTATTTTGATTTATTACATACATACATACATATCGTCACGCCTTTATCCCTAACGGGGTAGGCAGGACGTAAACAACCTAAACAGAGGTTGTTCTGCCACGTCTGACAAAGTTTTGAGGGTTATTTAAGATAGATTTGAAGGTATATTGCTGTAGTGACAGGTTGTCAGTCCATCGCTTAAATTGCAAAGTACTGAAACCATCTGATCCCTTAGCTGATTTTTACAGCGTTTTTTTTTTCTCTCGCTCCCCGTCCAGCGTTGAAGTATTTTGATTTATTAGTCTATGTTAATGTTACTTTTACTTGTCCCCTCAAAATTCTTCACTTACTACCAGTTAGTAGTAGTTACTGGAAGAGATCTCTTCATAGAGATAAGTTCGCCCTTGCACGCTATGTTTTCAAATTACATTTCTTTTGTGTTTATGCAATAAAGGATATATTTATAAAAAGTTATGTTTACTTTACGTTCTGGTCTTCCTTATGATTTTAAATAGATTTGTTTTAAAAATAAATATTTTAATATCATTTTAAATATGTCATGAGGTCAGACTATCCTCTGTTATTGTATATATAAAATGGGTGGTATATCTAACATAATAAATACACATAGTTATCAAAGGTTAATGTGTTATTTGTTTAATCTCTGTTAAACTTTGTTGAAGAATAAGTTGCTATAATACATTAGCCTCAATTCACTATTCTACAAAACTTAACTAAAATAATATTAGACATAACAAATCAAAAATTTGACCACTGACGGCATTTCATACCCATAATTTTCTTTTTGGAGCAAACAGCTAGTAATTATAACTCTGAGACTCTAACTAAATAGCTTATACATTCTATGTTTTTCATTTCTACTAGCTCATCACGGAAGAAATATTAACGGAGATAGGTAATTTACATAAAAATAAATACTCACAAATTATACGTACATATAATCACGCCTTTATCCCTAATGTGGTAGGCAGAGCGTAAACGACCTAAACAAAGATCGTTTCGCCACATCTGACAGAGTTTTGAGGGTTATTTAAGATAGATTTGTAGGTATATTCGTGTAATGACAAGTTGCCAGCCCATCGCCTAAATTGCAATATACTGAAACACAGTAAATTACTGCATGCCCGGGAGGAAATGCAACTGGCACATTGTATGGTTTTCTCTCACTCCCAGTCCAGCATGGAAGAAATAACAAAATGAAATAAATAAAGAAATAAAGCATTACTTACTTTTATAGCTAAACAGGACTTGAAGCACCTTTCCATACTCTTCAATCATCTTAAACTTGAGCAGCATCTGTAGGAGCCTGACAACTGCATCTTCATTGTACTCCTGCTTCAATATGCTGATGCTGAAGGCTGTTGCCCTGGAAATTAGAAAGAGGGTTCCCTGTTACACTTCCTTGCTGGACTGGGAGCAAGAGAAAAGCATAGAATGTGCCACCTGCATTTCCACCCGGACATTATGTAAAAATTAGCTAAGGAGTCTGAGGGTTTCAGTATATTGCAAGTTAGATGATGGGCTGACAACCCGCCACTACAGCAATTTACCTAGAAATCTATCTTAAACAACCCTCAAAACTTTGTCAGATGTGGCGGAACGACCTTTTTGTAGGTCATTTACGCTCTGCCTACCCCATTAGGGCGTGATTATATGTATGTATATAGGTTCTCTGTTAACTTGTTTATTTATTTTTGGTAAGTAAGAAACAAATTGAGTGGAAACAGTAATAAATATTTCTTTAAATTCCTTTTCCAAAAAGGTCACAAAAAGCCATGTAGTATTCTTAGTAAGGAGAAAAATGAGGCCTTTGCCCATCAGTGGGACAGTTTGGGCTAGTACAATAAAATAAAATCATGAGATACAGCCTGGTGACAGTCGGACAATCAGACAGATGAATGGACAGTGAAGTCTCAGTAATAGGGTCCCATTTTTCACCCTTGGGTATAGAACCCTATAAATGTGTCCTATATCACCTCAGACTTTTATAATCTTAGACTCAATTGAACTGACTTATGAAGAGTTTAAATAAAACAAAGAAAATACTTACTTATCTCTGACAATGTCTTGAAGATTAGTAGAAGACTCGAACAGCTCATTTGACAACATCTGATCCGAGAACCAAGAGCTTGACCAGCACAAATGCCAGAAACACACCAGCGGATAATGATCCCGATACTTTATACTGAATTCTAATACATACTTCTTGAATATAACTAGGGACGCCTCCGATCTATTCAATACTGAATCTTGAATAAGCTCTCTGAATATGAGTCTATAAAAATTCTTTAATCCATCATATTTTTTGTAACCATCCTTTAGTATTGAAAGACCTTTCTCTGAATTGCCTTTCATGCATTGAGATTTCGCCAAGTAATGCATGAATTCTCCATTTCTTTTAAAAACACAAGGATCTACTTTCGAACAATACTTTTGAAGAGCTTCAACCATATCAGGCCTTCCGAGAATACTATAGTTTCTGAATAATTTCTTAAGAGCTATATCACTTAGGTTTCTATTTATTGCAGTGCATTCTAAAAGTAGATTTAATAGTTTCTTATCATTGTTCTTTGTCATATACTGCAGTGCTGTGTTGTCTGCTTCTTCTATAGTCATTGCTGAGACATCTTTGGTCATATTGCTATCCGTTCCCATGAAGTATCGTAAAGATAAGCTATTTACATCGAAATTCCTTGCCTTTGTCTGATGTCGTTGTAACAATTCAATGGTAAAGGCATCTAAGGCGTCCACTGAGGTAGCGTAGGTCGGAGCATTAGAAATCGGTATGAATTTATTAACATTAAACATTAACCGTAATAAAAAGAAAGGATTTCTTGAGAAATTTACGGTAAACTTGTTCATTTTGAAGGTGAGAAAACAATGAAGATATGGGAGGTTATTATACAGTCACTGTCGTATGATCATTGTTGTTGTTGATCGCAGTACTGCGCAGTTGGATGATGAAGCTGTTTTCAGTAAATTTTCTCTGTTTACTGCAGGAAAAATATTTTATTTACGAAAACAAAATTTAGAAAAACAAAGGTTAGTAATGTCAAGAAGACATTTTTGGGATATTTGCAAAGTAAGTAAGCTTTGAAAAAAATAATATTATAACTGTGTTTAATTTAGTCATTCTTTAATTGTTTTATGAACTGTTTCCCTTTAATGTTACATTATAGAAATTAATATTCTTTTTCCTATTTTGATAAAAGAATTTTCCGTACTGAAAATAATAATATGGATGAAGCGAAAGAAGTATGTAAGGATCGTAGCAAGTGGAAAGATGTGGTCTCTGCCTACCCCTCCGGGAAAGAGGCGTGATTATATGTATGTATGTATGTAAAATAATAATAAATTTTTGATACCTATCTCCATAAACAGTAATATACGTTCCGTTTCACCCACTTGAGCTTAGTTCAAAAACTGTTATAGTACGGGATTGTAATATCGTGTAGAACGGAACATTATCATGCTTCTACCGCCATCTATTGTTGAGTAGACTAACTAATTGGTACATCTACGTGTTGATAGATGGCACACTAGATACTCAAATTACAAAACTTCTACAATTTTATAAACTGTTGCATTAGGCAAAAACTGGCACGCAAATTCTCTCTTGTCTTTGAAACAAAACAATTTTGAAGTTTTAAATAAATTGAAACTACCATTAAAAGCTTATAAAGTATATATTCTTAATTGCGTACAAAAAATTTACAATAAATAAACAAATTTAAATTTAGTTCACAAAGGTGAGCTTATCTCTATAAAGAGATCTCTTCCAGCCAACCTGTAAAACTGAACACGCTGTAAACTTTTACATATACATATAACCTAGAACCTACATAAACATACATATATGTTACTTAAATAAACATCTATAATAAATAATAATACATACATATAATAAATACAAATACCTACGTACATAAATACTAATTTTGTTGCGATAGGAAGTGCTCTTTCACTCTTTTTTTGAAAGATGATATCGATGGACAGTCTTGAACTATCTTCGGAAGCTTGTTCCAAAGTTGTGTAGCTCGAACAGACAAGGAATTGGAAAAGAATTTGGTATCAGCACTAGGACACTCAAGTACTTTAGTGATACATGCGAGCCTAGGCCGGGGGTCAGAGGGTAGGAAATTGAAACGGGAACGGAGATACTTAGGAGTGGACGGATCATGAAGGATTTTATATAGGACAGCCAGGATGTGCACATCACGACGAAGGCGGATTGGGAGCCATTTTAACCGAGCACGAAATTCAGAAATACGGTCATATTTGCGGAGTCCGAAAATAAACCGGATCTCAAGATTTTGTAGGCGCTCAAGTTTATTAAGCAGCTCCTCTGTCACATCCAAGTAACACACATCGGCATAATCAAGAGTAGGAAGGAGAAGGGCTTGAGCAAGCATGATTTCAGTTTGGAATGGTAGGAAGGTCTGGAGCCGTTTAAGAGAATGAAAAGAATAGTGCATGCGCCTGCTCACCTCGCTAACCTGTGCTGACCAAGACAAATTGCAGTCAAATATAACTCCCAGATCCTTAGCTTTGTCTGTGTATGGAATACAAACTCCGTTATAATATTTTTTTTGGTTATCAGTGATCTCCTTAAGCTTACTTCTAAGTCTACTGCTACCTATTATCATAGCTTGTGACTTAGTGGGATTCACCAGTAAACCAAACTTTTTCGCCCAATTCTGTACAGCCAGTAGATCTGAATTCATCGCTGCAACAGCATCGGAGAATTCAGATAAAGAAAAATGCCTGTAAATTTGTAAATCATCTGCATACAGATGGAAGGAAGAAGAAATTACTCGAGAAATATTATTTATGAAGATGGAAAAAAGTAATGGAGAGAAAACGCCGCCGCCGAAGTACGCAGTATGAGCAGTATTAAAATACAATTCACCTATCAAAATTAAGATAAATAAGCATTCAATTTTTACTTTCAAAGATATTCAATACGCGGAACTAGTTACGAATTTTTATCTCAACTTACATCAAGTGTCATTCTTATTTAATATGTTTTATTTTATTAGCATTAGCATTAGAAATGATTGCCGACAAAGCTGACTGTCGATTAACAAGCTATTAGTGGTTAATGCCAATAGCTCTGCGGGGGGCAAGTTCAGTCTGGCAAGTGAAGTTTAGTAATTTAGTTGATCCTTGTCGGTCCAGTCTTATTCTTAGCGAGTGGTCTCGAGTCAAACGACCCAATAAACCTTGGTGTTAGAGTTTTCAAATGCCTAGTAGCATAGCTAAGTATAAGGCTTCTGACGTGGTTTGAGTAACGACCACTATCAAAGACAGAGATCGAGATCGACGGCTTTACGTACCCACCGAAGCACGGAATCCTTTTCTTTTCAGAAAATCAGTTCATTCAGCCTGCAATGTCCTAACCAAAGTGGGGAAAACCTCACAAAGTGATAAATTGACAGATATCAATATCAACTTTGGTCAAGTCAAACCCAGTCTTACTGATTACCTACAAGTAGGTATATGACTTGTTAACCATAGATAGTCATCGCACTTTATGATATTGTTCCTAAGTTGATTAGGATAGTGCAGACTGAAACATTTGACAGTTCTTCAAGTACGATGCTGTGATTTCGTGATTCGGAGAGCACGTTATGTCGTTGGTCCGAACTGTTGTATTTGACAGTGGTCGTTATACCACCACATAAAGTAGACCTATTTAATATCTCCAACACCAGAGTTCATCTCGATTCAAATTCAATCGAAATTAAGGAGTGACCAATGGCTTTACGTGCTTTTCGTAGCACGAAATAATTATTATTACAGACAATTAGGTAAATAGTTTCGTATGCGCTGAATTAATTGTTATTTTAACAATTTTAATAGATAACCCTAAACACATTTTTTTTATAAACCTTTATCTACCTACCTACCCTACGTTCACCTATAAATAATACTAACAACCACGAATTTACCATTTACCAGCAATGTAGGGGAGGTATATTTATGGCTTTAGTATGTAAATGATGTTAGAGGAGTGTGACATGATTATTTGGTTAATTTAATGGTTAACTGCTTTTGTAGTTTTGTGGTCACAGCCATGGGCTTACGATCCGGAGGTCCTGGGTTCGATTCCCAGGGGGGAACACAAAGTTAATATTTGCCAATTTATCACTTTGTGAGGTTTTCACCAGTTTGGTTAGGACATTGCGGGCTGAATCACCTGATTGTCCAAAAAGTAAAAGGATTTCGTGCTTCGGAGGGCACGGTTCCGATCGCTGTCTTTGATAGTGGTCGTTACTCAAATCATTAACTGCCTCCGTAGTCTAGTGGCTAGTGCCATGGACTCCTGATCCGGAGGTCCTGGGTTCGATTCCCAGGGGGGAAACACAAAGTTGATATTTTGGGAATTTATTACTTTGTGAATTTTTCCCCAGTTTGGTTAGGACATCGCAGGCTGAATCACCTGATTGTCCGAAAAAGAAAAAGATTTCGTGCTTCGGAGGGCACGTAAAGCCGTCGGTCCCGGTCGCTGTAGTTGATAGTGGTCGTTACTCAAACCAAGTCAGAGGCCTGATAGTTGTGCTACTAGGCGGTTTAAAACCTCTGACACCAGGGTTCATCAGGTCGATAGACTCGATACCCACACGACAGAAGAAGACTCAAATCATGTCAGAAGCCTATTAGTTGTGCTACTAGGCGGTTTGAAAACTTTTGAGACCAGGGTTCTTCGGGTCGTTGTTCGACTTGAGAATCCACTCGCTAAGAAGAATGGTTAATATTAATGTGTTGCTCTATCTATATCGAGATCAATTACAATACAATACAACATTCTTTATTGCACAAAGAAACACATACAACAGAAATAAAAAGGAACAAACGTGACAGTACAATATAGGCGGCCTTATTGCTAAAGCAGCAATTTCTACCAGTCAACCAATTACTTTCGGTAATACTAATTATTTATTCTGGTAATATGGCAACAGGCTAATCAATGAACATACAAACATACATATAATCACGCCTTTATCCCTAATAGGGTAAGCAGAGCGTAAACGACCTAAACAAAGATCGTTTCGCCACGTCTGACAAAGTTGTAATAGTTATTTGTTCAACTAGAGTGCAAAGTCGATTTTTACTGCGAGTGCTGATTTTGAATCCTTAGGTAGCGAAGGATACTAAAATAGTATCCTGAGCTAACCAAGGGATTCAAAGCACGAGATGTAAATGAATTTGCTCTCGTGTGATACATACAACTTTTCCCTCTTCCAGTGAGAAAATGTTGAGTTGTGAGATTGAAACATAAGATAAACTTAATATGACTATATCAATTAAATTTATTAATAACTAAATAAAACAAAATAGAATTAATACAAGAAAATAGAATTAACAAAAATAAATTAATTAATATGTTTTTATAGAGACATTCCCGCCATATTTTTTTTCTAAAATTAGCAATAAATGTTGTTTATTTTAGCTTTTAAAAATAAATATTACAGACGTCATCATAATTTATTTGAAAAAAAATATAAACAATATAACAGAAAGTAAAACGTAACAAAAAAAAACCCTCCAAAATTAAATTTTAGGCTGAAACTGAGCCGTACCTTTGCCTTATTCAAAAAAATTAAAAAGCTACTTTGCCTCTCTTAAGAATAAAATGGGCTTTTACCCATGGAATTTAGGCGCGAAATGAACTCTTTTCTAGGTGGAAGTGGGAAAAGGTTATTTAAGATAGCTTTGTAGGTATTGCTGTAGTAACAGGTTGTCAGCCCGCTCAGCCGGTTTATACAGCATGCCCGGGAGGAAATACATCTGGCACATTCTATGTTTTTCTCTCGCTCCCAGGCTAGCCTAGAAGTGGCTGATCATGTATATTATAAAAGTGATGGCTTATGGAGCAGACAAGTCTCCAAATGGCGACCACGTTTAGGACTGGAGCGATGGCCTAACTACTGGTAGTTGACAGTAACTGATCCGAAGAGCTAAACAAACACCTTGGGAGAAGCTTGTGTCCATAGATACAAAGAAGGTTATGAAGTAGACTCATACAGGCTAAATTAGTTTACTTACAATTAATTCAACAAATTATAATACAGACATACAGACAGATGGATGGACAGTATGGACAGTTAAGTCTTAGTAATAGGGTCCCGTTTTTCACTCTTTGGGTACGGAACCCTATAAATGTGTCCTATATCACTTTAGACAAAGCGGTACGCTTCTACATTTTTAATGCGAACTGCCAAAGTGTGGAACTCCCTGCCTGCGGATCTATTTCCGGAACGTTATAACCTGGGCCTTTTCAAGGCGAGAGTGAACAGGCATTTTCTAGGCAATCATGCTCCATCATAGTCTACATCATCACTTACCATCACGTGAGATGGCGGACAAATGATTGCCTATCAAATATTAAAAAAAAAAAAAAACTCTTATGATCTTAGACTCAGCACTGAATTGTGAACAGATATTGTACTAAATATATTATATTGTGTATATTAAATTGATCCACAAAATATCTAGGATGGCGTAATGAATATCATCATATATATATACTTTATTCCATAAACACAAAAGAAATGTAATTTACAAATATAGTGTGCAAGGGCGAACTTATATCTATGAAGAGATCTCTTCCAGCCAACTCAATGGTAGTAAGAGAAAGTGAATAATTTTGAGGGGACAAGAAAATGCAACATTAACAGAGACTAGACTCATATCAGTATTTTTAATTCGAAAAACACCACACTGAACAATCAATTATTACGTTTTACTAATTTAGACTCATACCGGCGAAATTAGTTTACCTACAATTAATTCAACAAATTCTAATGTTCTGATGTTACAAGCTGATGCAATTTAGTAGGTGGTAAGTATGTATATTCCACGATTTATCACACCCACACATTTACTTAATCGCCTTCAATGAATGCGGTAATTAGTCGTATTAAAATGGGATTAACACTTTCTTGGCGTTACTAAGATGGCATATCTGCTTAGTGGTAACGAAAGCACAGATGCATCTACCGGTTTAACTTGAGCCCTCCCATCTTGCAACCAGTTCTACAATTATGTTACACCAGCTTATAATGTCAGGGGTCTAAAGTAAATGGTTAGATTGAACCTATAGTGAGTTAAGTAGACCCGCAGGTCTTCGTACCCTAGGGCCCTTAATCGAATGAGTTATGCTTAGTTTCTCTCTCGAATGCAGTTATCATAGTTTAGCTAGTTTCGGCTCGTCTAGTTATTAATAGAAATGTTTGCTGTCACCACCCCACCATTATGCTGTCCTTTCGTGTTAAAAACCTAAATTGTGTGTTACGAATTGTATTTTATAGCATTTATAGTGTTTGAAGACAGACACCGACGAAGTGTTTTTGGTTTTATATTGATGTTATGCTGGCTTGAAATTTCTATTGAATCCTTTGGTCAATTTGAAAACCTTAGTAATGAGAATAATGCGCTATCGATGACACATCGAATACCTAGACTTATATTTTTTGTAGTGCTTGTACCTACTCACTAGGTACATGAGTAAGAATACAAGTAACATAGCAAGTAAGAAAGTGAAGGATAACATACAAGCTGTTCAAAAAGAGCCTTATTTTGTACCGATCGTAAGTTATCTCCGTTTTGTTTTTGTTTTTTAATATAGCTCAAGTTCAAGTTCATATTTACTAGTATAATAGCTATATTAAAAAACAAATATAAAACGGAGATAACTTACGATCAGTACAAAATAAGGCTCTTTTTGAACAGCTTGTATGTTATCCTTCACTTTCTTTCTTGCGATGTTACTTGTATTCTTTGCTTGATTAATTACCTAATCTTATTCCTGTGCACAGGACTTAATTTTATCTGTGTTCCTTTAAAAATAAGGTCTCAATTTTATTATATTATCCTTTGAACTTAAACCTGTCACACACAACTGAAAGCCGCGTCATAACTTACAATGGCATATCGATACAATCTGAATAGCTGAATGCGATATCGATATCGATGAATATCGATTGTCGATCGAACGAGTGCCGTGTTACCCTTATTGTCCTGTCGTTGGGCTCTACCCCTATCTATCAAAGATTACAATAGTTCAGAGACGTACAGATATGACAAAAGTTCATGGCCGTTGTGTGCGTACCTACTACCTACACCTCATTACTTATCAGTAGTGAAAATAAGTCATTCATCCTAACCAAATTATTTTCAAGGTAGTATTGAGTGATTTGATTATTCTATTGTACTGTTTAGTAACCTTTAGCTTTATTGATGCATAAATTAAATAATAATGTATTTGTTAATGGTTTCTTAATACATTAAATCTGTATTAATATTTTATAAGTATGTGTACAGATTTTTGCTCAAGCAGTTCCTAGCAGAAAATTTATATTTGGTTAGGTATTAAATAAAGTTTACCTTTTAAAAACAAATACAACACATTTAGTCTCATTTAGTTTTATTTTTAATCTGTTTCTCCAGGTCTATAATACCACACCGGATACGCAAAATAGTAACCTCTTAGCTTGATATCATTATGTAGCTAGATATCTTGATATATTATACCTAAAGTTCCTCTAGTCCGAAGTATTTGCATCTTGTTTTCTTGATGTCCCACAGCTGGGCAAAGACCTCTCTCCACTCTCCTGCATCTACACTGCTTATTCCTTGCCATCATAGGATGATGGTAAACTAGGCGTGGACGGGACAATAGCTTTTATCCTTCGCCACTCGCGTGACATTATCCTACGGGAAGGATCCAACATCGATAATTTATATCCTGCTCTCAATAATATGTATAATAATAACCACATTTCTAAATAAGCCCCAACTACATTTAGTATTTTATTATTTCAGTTAGGCATTAAACCTACTAATTGTAGAAATTAACAAAAAGTTCTTCAACACCTAAATAAAAATAAGCTCATACTGATCTCACAAAAGCTTACAATATTTTTCAGTGATGACCACGGAAAGAACATTTCATTAACAAAAAACTAAAAAAGAAACTTCGTTTTACTTACCAGTAGATTATGCTTAGGTTAAGTAAGTTTAGTAAGGTTCCTGCTGAAAACCAGCGCTACAGTCTTGAACTGTAACACATGCTGAGTTTGCTGAGCTAGGAACCTTTTCGATATCGATTGTGACTTTTAGGCTATTTGGGTTTAAGTTAGACAATTGTAATAACTTGTACCGAATAAATAATTTTCTTTCTTTCTTTCAATAAGTAGTCTTTGAAATCAAACTTGTCACCACCAAAATAATGACCAAACAATAAACATTCAACAATCCTCCTTTAAGTTGTACAATCGGTTACGTGCTAACAAAGTAATCTTATATCAAAATAAAATTGGGCGCTAAAGAACATGTTAGCCGAATATTTATGAGGTGAAAAAATATGATGTTAAAAGGAAGAGTTCTTTTTGTCGTCGGACCAAAAGAATGAATGAAATTCTTCACGTGGTGGCGCGTGCGATGACCCTATTAAAAACCAAGACATCCTTTTAAGATTTTATTTTATAGTTGACCAATTAATTTTATAGTTTTTATTGCTATAAAGTAAAAGAAGTGGGCTAAAACTTTTTGAGAGAAGGTTTAACCGTTTAAATTGTAGTAAGAGTTCAGATCTGTTCTTTTAAGGTAGACATTTGAAGAAGTTTTATGTCTTAGGTCTTAGATGTGGAAAACAACACTAAAAAGTAGGTATGCCATTATATCAAAACGACACAGTTGAATTTAAGGCGTATCCCAACGGCAGATAAGCAGGTAGACTTGAAGATATGCAACTATCGCCCGTAATGCCTTAGAATATCGTTCAAATCAGCGCGCTTCGGCGTGGCGGTTACGTACGTCCGTGGCCGCGTCGAAAATGTGCGAAAAGCGCACAAAAATGCTATTTTCATAAAAAAACTACGAATCAGATTTCAAAAAACTATGTTGCGATTATAGATAATCATAAAACTGATATTTTCCTAAACGAACCGTGAGAGCGCTCTGAATAGTCTAGAAGGATTATCACATTTACTGATAAAAACAGCTTTAATTTCAGTTTTTTTTAGCATACTTAGGGTCTCAAATATTTTTGAATGTTGCAGTTGCAGGCCATGAACTTATTTCTTAGACATATATTTTTTTAAGAATTTTCCAATGATTCGTTTAAGAGAATTAAGTTCTTAAACACTAATAATGGGGTACAATTTCAACTTCCACGTGTTTGCTTCACATTACACTAGGCCAGCAGTCCAATCCAAATCCAGCAAACACTTAGAGGGCACAAGTTTGAAGGATCTCTCATTTCTCATCGTCGCGATTCGATACGTCGATCCATCGATTGTCGATACTTGAACGACGTAGACTGATTTTATCTAGTAGACATGTAATGATACACATCAAGCCAATGCTCAGTTTGAGTTCTTTTCCTGTGTGGTTATCAGATGGACGTTTCACTGGCAGGTTGTTGCGGATTTGATAAAAGTATTTTTTTACTGTATACGGTGAACTGTCGTTAATTTTGAAGTCGAAGGGGGACGACTCTACTTATGAAACTTAATAACTTTCTCCAATGACAAGGTTTAGTCTTCTTCTTAGCGTGTCGATGGAATACGAGAAAAAATACATAATAAGGTGCCTAGAATTCAGCTACTTGTATTGCGAATAAGCTGCCGTCCGTTAAATCCGGTGGCGTCCAGGTGTTGGGGCACGCCGGGCACGATACCAAATGTGCCATGGTTTGCACTGCACCGGAAATACAGTCTACATCGGCGCTCTCCGAAAATCCCCACCTGACCATGTTGATACATATTTCGTCCAAACGATTTCCTCTCTTATCATCTAATTCATTTTAATTTCCGCCATGGTATTATAAATATATACATACAAACATATAATCACGCCTTTATCCCTAATGGGGTAGGCAGAGTGTAAACGACCCAAACGAAGGTCGTTCACCCACGTCTGACAAAGTTTTGAGGGTTATTTAAGATAGATGTGTAAGTATACGGCTATAGTGACAGGTTGTCAGCTCATAGCCTAAATTACAGTATACTGAAACTCTCGGATCCTTTAAAAATATATAAAATAACAATTACTAATCCGTAATGTATCCTATCAATCAATAGTCTGTATGCGACTAGGCATTTTCCGTATTCATTATGTTTCGCTACTAAGATCATTGTTGAACAAAATCAAATTAGTCAAAATGTGCCACTCAAATATGTTTTACAACCTAAATAAAAGAAATATAGTCCAAATTTATACACTTTTCACTCAACAAACAGCAAAACGTAAGTTGGTTTCCATACGATGATGCAACAATTAATTTCCGGAAGTGCAGATGTGACTTTGTGTCCATTGAATGGCCGTCACATTGGAGTTGGGCATCGACCCAATGGCCAATAGTGACAAAGCAATATAAATCAAACTACAATCATAGGGATTAGTCGAAGAAGATTTAGGGTAATAGGTGTATTAAATAGCAATAAATTTATAAGCAATTGTAACTAGCAGCTGTGTTGTGATGGCAATGACAAGAAGTTTATTTACTTAATAAAGTACAAATAATAATATTTTTGCATAAAAGTGACTAATATTTTGGCAGTAACTGGAATAAAAGGGACTTTGACTCAAATACACCTGAATTCAGTAAATAATGACGTGTTACTAGGATTTGACCCTAAAATTTAAATCTGTAAAATTTGCAAAGGTCATTAATAAATGAAGATTTGTATCATAACATCGTAGACGATTCGTCAATTGAAAATGAGCAATCCATTTAATTTGGGTCTCATTTATCATTCAGAACACTTGTTACTGATGTCAGCACTCAAATCATGTCGGACACAATAATTTCAAATTAAAATGTAAGCAGTTTAGACAAGGCAGATTCGTTACAATGGGCTCGATTCTAGATTTGCTGGCTAAAACTAAAATTAAAATCTATTTGTCACTTTCAGACTAACAACATTGGAAAAGGATAGGAGAGCTATTCTCTCCGGTTTTAATTTAAAGTCGGTGGTTTTATGCGTTATCTGTCATTTTTATCCGCCGTCATATGATATGGCGGATAAAATTGACAGATATACTGGGAAAACGTACAAAAGCACGTCAAAATCTAGCGGACAAAGTGTAATACCATAGAGTATAAATCTCCTGTCCTTTTTCAATTTTATTATTTTGAGAGTGACAGATAGATTTTAATTTTAGTTTAGCCGGCAAATCTAGAATCGAGCCCAGTCCTTGTCTAGCTATCAGTCAAAAAATTAGAGCTTGCGGCTGTAGACAGACGATGGTCCATTATCAATGAATGAATTTGTATGCTGAGTTGACACAATGCAATAGAACTATAGATTTTTCTTTGTTTACTAATTTTAACTTTATTTAACAACAAACTAGGCGCATACTTGACCGAATGGCGAGAACTGACACTAGGTTAAAAAAAAAGAAAGAACGGAGAGGGGTCTTTGCCCTGCAGTGGAACACCACAGATTCATAAATGAATATTAATAATCAGATATACGTATGGTTCATATTCGTTGTCAATGCAACCCCTTTGAGTGCGCATTGTAGAGAAAATAACATACATACTTATAATTACGCCTTTATCCCAAATATGTTAGGCAGAGCGTAAACGACCTAAAAAAAGGTTGCTCCGACACGTCTGACAAAGTTTGAGGATTAAGATAGATTTTATATTGCTGTAGTCAGCCCATCGCCTAAATTGCAATATACTGAAACCCTCGGATTCCTTAGCTGGTTTTTACTTTGATTTTACATGAACACCTTGTCGATATTTAGTAGGACATGAATATGCTGTGGTATGATGCTTGCTTCCAGCCAGATCACAATGCAACTTAATTCAATATCAGCTTCAGGAGGTCAAACCTCAACCTCAGAGTGTTGTGGTCGCGGCAAATCGGAACAGGATATCACAAACCTAGATTTCTTGATTTACCTGCAATAGTTTAGTTACTTGTAGTCTTAAATGCTAGCCTGGGAGCGAGAGAAAAGGATATAATATGCCAGCTGCATTTCCTCCCCGGCATGCTGTGCTACCTAAGGGATCCGAGGGTTTCAGTACATTATAATTTAGGCGATGGGCTGACAACCTGTCACTCAAAACATTGTTGACGTGCCGGAATGACCTTGGTCGTTTACGCTCTGCCTACACCATTAGGGATAAAGGCGTGATTAAATGTATGTATGTATTTCAGTTACTAGGTAGTGACTGCAATGTGAAACATAAAGTTAAGCTAAAAGTTAAAAATACCGCCCAGTCGACTTCAAGAAATCAAATTTAAATAAGTGAGATGTGCGTGTGTATTCTATATGCCTATATCCAAAAGAAACGAAAAAACAACGAATGCAAGGTGGCCAATATATACGCTATAAAGACGTGATCAAGCGAAATCTTGTGGCTTGTAATATTTCAACAGAGAGCTGGAAGGGTCGCGCACAATTTAGACCGGAATGGCCACAAACTGTTGTTGTTTTGAAACTAAGCGTCTAAAAGATGGCCACGAAATACGCCAAATGCGGAAGACGAGCAAAAACCCTCCTACACTTGCACTACTAAATCAGCTGGCCAGTTATACTGTTCTTCTTGAAACCGAATCTTTAAGACAAAGTTCGGGTTTGCAAGCCACATCAGAGCTCACCGCAATAAAGACCTAAATTAAAAACGTATAGGAGTCGCCATCACCAGATACGGTGTGGACGACATGATGATGATGGTGTGCATTCCATATGCCTATACCCAAAAGCAAAAAAAATTATCTATTTTTATGGAGCAGGCAGATAATACCTACATCATTCCCCGTGCTACTCGTACGATTCGTACAAACTTACTTTCACTTCATCTACATTAATTTAGCTTTTCATTGTTTTCTGGTTCTCATGACCTAACCTTTATTCAAGAACGTCCTGATACCTTATGATAATTTTAACTTGATACTATAAGATATCTAGAAATCTATAATCGTTCGATTCAGCATTAATATTTATCTATGTCGCAACCAACCGATAATTGGCGTGCCTTGCCAAAAGAGTCCGACCGAATAGCGTCACGTACTAACCGACCAATTAAATACTAAGTCCAGATCATAGTCGCAAATAGAAGCACTAGATAGCTAATTTATGAAAGCCATTATTTACATTATCACTGATTTGAGCAGCCATGTTTCTTTTTACGATTATGAATGGTTGTAGGTATGGTACATGAGCTGCTACGGAAAATATGACCGTCGTCGTTAAAACATTTTTTTTAAATTTATCAGGGGTAAACTTGTCTTTTATCACGATAGTTACTTTTTTACGTAGGTACTAAAATTACCAATTTGTCCTTAGAAAAATGCTAATGATGAAAAAAAAATGAATGTCGCTTTTTGTACTGATCTAATGTTGTCATTGCAAATAATTTACGTACTTACCACCCCTAATGTGTCGGTGATACAAAGACGCCGGCGCATAAATTGTTTACCAAAATGCTTTCAAATCGACCGCCCACGGAGCTTGGAGTATTTCGGTGATTTGGCGACTAAAATGCTGCTCTCAAGCAAGCCATAATCATAATGACTACGATTGACAGAGTATGGCGCCTGCTAATCGAACTTTGATGACGCCGTTTATAAAGAAAAAATCTTGGCATTACAGCTAAGAAACTAGGTCCCTACGTAGGAAAAGGACCTTACAAATTGACCAAGTATAACATTTTAATCAAACGTGCATTCCCGACCTTCTCCTGTATTTTGAGTTTGCTTTATTATTTCTCGTCTAGACCATGGTAGACTATGTCGGACACCACTACTGCAGTAGTAATATAGAGTCCACGATGGAGTATGAAAAACATATAACAGCTGTTTGACTATGGGTTTCAAAAAGAGATAGTCGCAATCCAGGCACATGCGCAACCTTTACTAAAATGCTCCATCTTGTGACTTAGAGATCTTGTATTGTACTGTACTCTTGAGTCTTGTAGCGGCTATTAACAAGCTCGCTCTTAGCGCTTTCCTATCCAATTTAAGAATGAATCTATCTCAATATTGCAATTAATTTACAGTAAGGCGCCGGGATTGTAGCAACTCGGCTTGTGTTTGTTTATGACGCGGCGAATCAAAGGCAGAGGCAGATAACACTAAATGGACCCCATAAATAACCTAAACATGCTAAATTGGACCTATTACTAAGTTATTATTATGAATAATGCATGAATGGGTGTTGTAATAATAGTTGTGAGATAATAAAATGTTACATGTCTGTATACCTAACTACATCAAATAATTAATAATATTAAAAATTATTAATTTTATCAAAATTATTTAGATTTTTATTACACTGACTTTATGGCTGTTGTATTTATTTCGATCTTCAGCTGTTATAACTCCCTCTAACCCTGATACAGATATCAAAGCACAGCATCTGCGTCAGATACCTCCATATTGCCGATAACTGTCATCATGCCTCAGCCCCAGACCATCGACAGCTATAAAATATAATTTTCAAACATATCTCCTAGGTTTTCTACGAATAAACAATGCATAATGCTCACGACCGCCTGAAGCCAGCGGGAACAATAGGTAGAATAAGTGTGACCATCGCCTTATGAAAATGCTGTCTAATATCCCCCGAAAATCTCACGATAATCTTGTGCCAATAGCCTTCCTATTACCTAGATTGCTTCTGATCTGCACTTTTTTCCTAAGTTATTTATGGTTATTTAAAAAAAACCGTGGACCAAATAGGTAGTATTTAATAATAATATTTAAAATAAATATATTATCTGTCAATTGGGTCCTTGGGAAAAATACATTAGTTTGGTATCCACATTTGTAAATCTTATTTATCTACATTTTACGTGATATTACTACCTATTTGGTCCATGCAACAGCTGTTTTCGCACGATAATGTTATCCATTCTATGCAAGTTTTTAAGGAACTTTTAGAATTAAACCCAAAATTATGGCACATTTTTAAATCGATTTAGATCAGAATCTGCCAGCAGCGCCTTAAAAAAATATTATGCCAAAATAGCAGAATCCTGGCACAGTGGCCACACTGGGCAGAATGTGCCTTCGATAAGTTAGATCCAAAACAACGGGACACTCTACTTAGATTTCTAAATTCTATTTTATAAGTTGTGGGTGAAGTAAATAATATTCTGTGGTGGAAAGCTTACCGGGTGGTAGGGAAATTATTGCTTGAATGTGCGATTGTGTTTCGAAGATAGAATCTATAGCACCTGTTTCTAGACCTTTGTTACAGTACACTCTTAATTTAAAGATATGGTCATAGCCTGATTTCAAATCGTTTAGGTATTATATATTCAGAATAATGCAGGAAGCCGTTGGTATTATTATCTACAGCTTATGACTTCATGTATCTATATTACATGAGGTCAAACTCTTTTGTAATGATTTATCATCATTTGGGATTAGTAATCAGTTTCATTTTGTTACATTTTAGTAAAATTTCTACTTAAAATATTAGAGTAAAACTTACAACAGTTTCAGTCCCCTAAAAAAAACCTTTTTATTAGGCCAATCAATACAATGAAATCGGAAATGAGACTAAGACAAATAGGGGAGAGAGGGGCTAGTTGACTCCGGCCACTGTAAATGGATCTGTTGTGGCGGTCTTGCAGTTATCTTGTTTGAGGCACAATTAGGTGTCATCGCCGCTTCTCACTTTATGGAACGGAGTATTGAAAGATGTAGAGTTTCATTAGAACAATAAATACAAAGAAATCGGAAGAGGAAACTTTAGTAGTTAAATGATGAGGCCAGTTTGCCAAGTGATGATGGATGGGAAAAGTGTAGCTACCTGTCTGGTCGGGTGTTGTGATGTGACCAGGGGACTGAAGTTCAACCGGATAGGTTCAAATTTGTATATCTAAAGATAGCTGAGAAATCTTCGATACCGCGTTTCAGAACCTGTTTTTCTTGATGTGGTGCGATCTATCGTAGCTACTAGAACCAAGCAAGACAAATATGGAGGGGAGAGAGGGGCTAGTTGACTCCGGTCACTGTAAACGGATCTGTTGTGGCGGTGTTACAGTTATCCTGTTTGAGGCACAATTAGAAGTTATTGCCGCTTCTCACTTTATGGAACGGAGTAGGGAAAGATGTAGCGTTCAATTTTTTTTATTAAAAATATGGAGTAAAAGTACTCAATGAAACATGATTAGTGCTTTTTTTAAATACGTGGCATAATCGCTTCTCACTTTATGGAACAGAGTAAGGAAATATGTAGTTTAATTTGTGATAAAAATTTGTGCAAATTATCGTGACTATGCATGAGTGACTGATTGAGACAGAAATAGAGTCGTAGATCTCCAAAAAATCTACAAAAAAAGGTAATGGCATTTCTACACACGATGGAACACGAAAGTCTGCTTGATGCCAGAATCTGGTGATGATACAATTCGTTAGATACACCCAGTAGTGTTTTTTTCCCAGTGTTCATAAAAATATACGTACAAATCCATCTTGAATAACCCTCAAAACTTTGTCAGACGTGGCGGAACAACCTTTGTTTAAGTCGTTTACGCTCTGCCTCCCCCATTAGGGATAAAGGCGTGATTATATGTATGTATGTTCATAAAAATGGTAATGTCTACGTCTACGATTTTAAAGCCTCATCATTGTTTTAGTAGAAAGACGTCGACTCTACAGTTACCGCTGTCTTCGACGCGGGCGGCGTCACAGAGGCGGGCCCTCTGATGTTACAAGCTTTCGCGATCCCGACACGTCACCGTGATGAGCTATTCATACTTCATAACCACACACTGAGACATACTTGCACTTAACATACAAAACAGTCGGATAATATCAATGAAAAATTTGGTACTATTATTTCTGAAATTTCTCTCTTCATAACCGCTCACTGAGCTATACTTGTGATAAACAAGTACAAAATAGACAGAAAAAAAAACACAATCAAAATATTTCTACCATTTTTGAAACCTCTTACTCTTTATTCTTTAGAACAAAGTGGTCGACTCTACAGTTTCCGCTGTCTTCGACGCGGGCGGCGTCACAGAGGCGGGCCCTCTGATGTTACAAGCTTTCGCGATCCCGACACGTCACCGTGATGAGCTCTTCACTCTTCATAACCACACACTGACATACACTTGTAGGTACTATTATCCTATACACGTATAACGGGTGTAGGGGTCGGCGTACTAGAAACTGATAGGGGTTGCTCTGTCAATGAACTGCAACATGACAACAAACAGCAAATGATGATCCCATACAAAAAAATCAACTTTGATCAGACAATTTGAGTGGAGAAGCAAAAAAAAATCGTTTCCTGTATGATTTTCCTTGGCGAACGTTGTTCAGTTTCGTTGACTAAGCAACGCCTAACAGTTTATGATACGATGTCCTTTATACCCGGTATATACGTATATGTCTAACAGTAGCTCGGATGTATAAGTCTCCTCAATTGAATTGTCCTTTGCGATGCAGTGGCGAGCGAATGACTTCCTTTTCAGACGATGAGAGCATCCTTATCCTTATGCACAAACGTATACAATGCGAAAACATGTTTGTTTCTCACACAAAAGGTACATTTCACACACCTAAGCGTAAAAAAGGTACCTAAAGAAAGTTACGGTAAAGTAATGTAAAGGTACTTAAAGAAAGTCACAAAATATGTCGTAGAGTTTTCAATAATTGGTTACTTTCTCAGGATAAGTTACCCAATTCTTGTCACCTTGTACAGTTTTTTTAGGATTTTTAGCACTCACTATGCTATTTTTATTCTTAATTCTTAATTCTTTATTGTACACACAGATATTATTAAAATTAACTTAATCTAGATACATTATGTACAAAGGCGAGCTTAACTCAAAATATTTGAGTTGTCTTCCAGCTTACCGTTCTATATAATATGAAAAAAAGAAAATAATAATTTCGTTTCTGGCAGGACCCCAACCTGCGTCTCTGGAATGCCGGTCCATCACTCTACCAACTGAGCTACAGAAACGGTAGCGAGAGTGACGAGCCATGTAGTTTAAGAACTAAACTTTAAGAACTACATGGCTAGATGTCGCTAACGTTGCTATGACGTATGCATAAGAAATACTATGATTAATTCGTTACTCCCGCTTGTACAGAATTTAATGTTTACTTTCTAATCACTAATCAACATCAAATTCCTTTTCGTACAAAACTTCTGATTGATTTTGAAAGCTTTTCCTGAAGTGGATTTCGGTCTTCGGTGGCGAATGACAAATGATATCCCGGGTTCGATTCCCGACCTCGGCCCGGCGGCGGCGGCGTGAGAACGTCTCGTCTTTGGACACGTTCTCGAGTTACCTATCCTCGTGTTAGAAAGGCGATGCTCCGCTTGGCTCTCGGTGATTGAGCCCATTGTTACTCAATAACACTCGGTGATCAAGCTAGGTGGATTCTAACATGTATACCTAAATGCAATTCTATAAACACAGTTTTCTACCATGCTAGACTGGGAGCGATAGGAAAACAGAATGTGCCAGCTGCATTTCCACCCGGGCATGCTGTAAAAACCAGCTAAGAGATCTGAGGGTTTCTGTAAACCTGTCCCTACAGCAATATACCTACAAATCTATCTTAAATAACCCTCAAAACTTTGTCTGACGTGGAGGAACGACATTTGTTCCTCGCGACTGGCATGTTCTCGCGTGCGGACGAGTCAACCTTGCCGCATATACACGGCATAGCACCCCAACATGCGAGACCTCCGGAAGGGAAAGCCTACCCTCGCGAAATAATGACTCCTGTCGCCGTGTCGTAGCTGGATCGCTCGCCGGGTCTCCCCGAACGGGGTCGCCCCCGGCGGGCTTGATCGCACGGCACGGCAGAAGACAATTAACTCGGACATGACCTGGCTAAAATAGCCCAACCCCGGAAGTGACACTAGGGATAATATCCCTCATCCAATGATTACCCCCCTGTAGTTACAGGGGGCCTGGAGACCACAGCCGGGCAACATAATGTTGCGATGCTGTCTCCCCAATGCGCCTTCGGCGCATTGCGAAGAAATCTCGATCGCGACATTTGTTTAGGTCGTTTACGCTCTGCCTACCCCGTTAGGGATAAAGGCATGATTACATGTATGTATAAACACAGAAGGTACATAATACTTTAATTTCAGTCATCCTACTGTAAAACCTTAAGAGAAATCAGGGTTTTCAGTTGATTACAAATTTATGTGACGGGTTGTACCCCTAGGATGGGTTACAGTTACAAAATCCTGCGATAAATAGTCGTCAGATCGTGCGTCTGACGCTAAGAAAGCCTCAGAAAGAAAAAAAACATTATACTTACCATCTAACACAAACTGACAACTTCTATGGGCACCTTAAATGATACGTACAAACATGATTTTACTTGTTATAATTTCAACTTTAATAATAACTATCCAAACAAACCTGTTAGTGGTTAATTAATCTTTTTACCATTTGAGAAAAAATAATCGAATTGTGAAAAAAATGTTGAATTTTAAATTTGCTTAGTAGGATCCAATCTTTGAAATCAAATTGGAACAGGGCACATTTTCTGCGCGCCAGTAGGTGTGTGTTTTCAGTGTCAAATGACAATCAATTATTATTGTCAAGAAAAACGTGATCGTTTGGTGCTCAGATTAACTTACCTTTCAAAACGGTAGTCTTTTTTTATTATTATTTATTTCTGGTGAAAAATGTTTTGTGAAATTAAATGACAGTAGCTTTCTTCTGTATCACTCCATAGTATAAAACAAAGTCGCTTGCCGCGTCTCTCTGTCCCTATGTATGCATAGATCTTTAAAACTACGCAACGGATTTTGATGCGGTTTTTTAATAGATAAAGTGATTCAAGAGAAAGGTTTATATGTACAATGCATGCATTATATAGCAGAAAAGCACTGATAGTTTTCGTGCGAAGCCGGGGTGGGTCACTAGTTTTATTATAAAAAGGTAGGTATCAGTTCTTCTCAGAATGTCGATCGCAGACACTGCACTGTCTCAGCTGTATTATTTTCAATTCCTAGTTTTTATATTTCATATCCTTGTTACGACGTAGCAAATTCAAAAAAGTAGATACAAAGATAGAGAGCGGAGAGAGGCCTTTGCCCAGCAGTGGGACATTAAAGGTTATACAAGACAAGACAAGATAAAATTTTTATAATATTATTATTTTTAGAAATGTTAAAATATTTACATTTCAGCATGATATTTATTATATTTTTTTTTTTATTATTATACCTACAAATGTATCTTAGTTATTTACTTTGTCAGATGTGGCGGAACAACATTTATTTTTTAGGTCGTTCACGCTCTGCCTACCCCATTAGGGATAAAGGTGTGATTATATGGATGTATGTCAGCATGATATTTGCATTCAGGAGGAGGATTAGGTACATTTTTCTAGATAAAGCAACGCTATGATAACTATGATAATGGGCTCGATTTTAGGTTTGCCGGCTAAAACTAAAATTAAAATCTCTCTGTCACTTTCAAAATGATATAATTGAAAAAAAGACAGGCGATTTATCCTCTATGGATTTAAACTTTGTCCGCCAAATTTTAGACGCGCTTTTGCACGTTTCGGGAAGTTTCACGACAGCGGATAAAAATGAGAGATAACGCATAAAACTACCGACTATAAATCAAAAACTGAAGAGAATAGATCTCCTGTCTTTTTTCAATGTTTTAGTCTGAAAGTGACATATATATTTTAATTTTAGCCGGCTAATCTAGAATCGAGCCCATTAGATAGATAGGGAAAGTAAAAGATATCAGGAAAACACAGGATTAGGCTTTCACTCAAAATATTATCTATCAGCTGTCACGTTTATCTATTCATTGCCTGTCATTTACAGTAAATGTCAATAACCGATTGGCGTATAAATTCATAATCAATATTTTAATGCAAATCTTTTACAATTTTTTTTTGTTATCTACCAAGAGAATACAATACACTACGTTTTAAGAGTGAGGACTTCCTTTGTGGCTAGTTGTAGCCAATAAGATCAATTTACATGGCATTTTAATACCAACAGAAAAGCAGAAGAACGTCAAAAGTCAATACTACCAACCTAACAGAAGTAACCGACAGAATAGTGCTGTCACTTAGTGGTTACTAGAATTTTATCGATATCGATAAACGGACCCAGTGTTATGGCAGTTCATAAATTATATTTTTTATGATTTTTAGGACAGAGTCAGCCAAAGCTAAGATGACGGAGGTAAAGTAGCAACTCAAAAAATAATACAAATAAATGCCAGTTTCGATTGGAGTTGCTATTTTTCTACCGCCAACTTAGCTTTACCCGACTTAAATAAAGAACACAAATGTGGAGTAATAAATTTATATTATTTACAATTTATATAATTTATATTATCCAGTGGTCCAGTTCGCAAACGGTCCAATCCGTAGAATTTAAGGCGGCGCTAAGTGGTGGCCCCAAGTAGCAAGTAATAGGTATGGCAAGGTGGGGTAGAGTGGGGCAAGGTAAGACAGCGTGGGGTAAGGTGGGACAAGTTAAGGTAAGGTGGGGCAAGGTAGGACAGCGTGGGAAAAGGTGGGACATAGTGGGTCAAGGGCGCTCTACAACGTCCCGCCCCACCCTGTCCCACCTTGGTCCCCAGAATGGGGCAAGGTGGGACAGGGTGGGGCAGGACGTTGTAGGGCGCCCTTGCCCCACCCTGCCCCACTATGTCCTACCTTACCCCACCCTGTCCCACCTGACCTCAACTTGTCCCACCTTATCCCACGCTGTCCTACCTTGCCCCACCTTACCTTAACCTTGCCATACCTATTACTTGCTACTTGGGGCCACCACTTAGCGCCGCCTTAAATTCTACGGATTGCACCGTTTGATTTAATTAGTATTTTTAGACGCAATGTGCCCAAACGCTTGCGCATAAATTAAATATTGAATATTCTTGTGAATGTTAGAAAAAGGGGCGAGTGGTCCTTATCTAAGTTCTCTATTTGAAAATAGTATCATTATTGTAATCAAAATATATTATTTTGCTGTACCCTGTTGTTGTGCTTTCTTAATAATTTCTGCTGTTGTCTCTTCAGATTTAGCAAAAGACAAATTGATCCGATTACATTCATTCCGTATTAACAGTTGAGCTAATCGAACAAGCAATATGTGCAGTAACCGATCTTTGTGATCACCACATATCCACAACAAATTGTCACATTTTGCTAAAATCATTGTCACCGCTTGCTGACAAACATGGTTTTCATGAAATTTTGGTTTAATTTCATCTTCAAAGCAAGAACTCCCTATATCTACTAACTTGCACAGATTCCATGTGGGATATGTTAAGCTTTTTTTATCTTGCCACCACTCTCGTAATTTTATGTAACTGTACATACGTGTGTCATGTACGTTTGGGTCATCAGTTTTTAAGCTTGAATTGCATTCGTCACATTTCCATGGATTTTTTTTAAGGACTACTGAGGCCAAGTATCCCGCAACATATACAGTTGGTTGTTTTTCAAAACTTTCGAACATTTTTTTTTGCATGTGCGAGTACTCGGCCTCATCATCTGGAAACGCAAAATCGTCGGGTAAATCATCATTTTCCGTTATATGCAAAATAGGACTTTCAGATTCGTTAGGTAATTGGTAAATTACAGGCGGATCAACGTAGCTTTTTTCCATTTGGACATTTTCTGTTTCGATGTTATGGAAGAAATCATCAAAGTCAATTATGGCTTGGTTGTCATCCTCTTCACAGTTGGCGCCTCTGCCAACCGGTGAACTCAGTTTTGTTAAAATATTTGATTTTAACGCCGCGGTGAAGTGGTGGCATGTGGGGTTCCGGTTTGTCGGGCAATGTTGCCTAATCATACCAAACAGATTTTCAAGGCTGTCCTGGTTCAACTGCCGAAGATTTAAGTATTTGAATCCTTTTATTTCAACGGTTTTCCAAATATCTTCAAGAGATGATAGGGAAGTTTCATATCCTTGGACGCACCTAATATTTTTCAATCTCAAAAAACTATCTTTTTTTAAGAAAACCATTGTCTTAATTTTTTCTTTATAATTTCTCCATTGTTGAATATGGTTGGTTTTCTTTGAAACATTTTCTCGTTTGTCTTTTATTACATCTTTTCTGGATGTAGGACCGTTGGTGCAGTCAAAAAGGTTATCCATATCTTCTACAATATCAGCTGTGTCTGCAATTTCTTTAGCCTTGACATCATCGCCAGCTGCTTGAAGATTTTCTGACAAACATTTTAAAATAGCGGCTACGGTGTTGCTTAGCACTTGTGCAGCCAGTTTCACCTTCATTTTGGTTCTATATGTAGGGTTGACATGAAGGGCTGTCAATTTCCTGAAATGTAATGTTCTTTCATTTTTTTCAGCCGCTTCTACGAGGTGTGACCATTGGCCCCTCTTCCCATCAATTTCCACAACTCCCCCATTGTGGAAATTATTTCTCAGAGATTTAAAAAGATGGGGAATATCAAACATGATATATATTTTTTTACTATCCAAAAGGAAGAAATTTGAGGAAGCTGGGATGTTGGACCACTCCTTAAGAAGATTCAGGCTTCCAATATTTGTTGGGCCCTGGTCGCACACTGAGTTAATTACAGTAAATCCAGTATCAGCTACAGCCCTAATATTTTCTTTAATAAGCACTGCGAGGCTTTGTGAAGATATAGTACCTTTAACAAAATAGTATGCTATAGGCTGTTTAAGTTTTTTGTGCAGACCTTGCAGCATAAACACCAAAGCATGATCCGCGATATCTGATGACCTGTATTGGTTTTCACCCAAATCAACGAAACCCTCTATTTTATCTGATCTTTGGTTGTAAATAAGACGCTTCTTGAGCGCAATTTCGTCAAAGAGTAGGGCACACAATTTATCTTTCTCATTCATTTTTTCAGCTTTTTTTTTCAGGTGTTGTAAAATTGTTGGGCTAATGCCTGGCTCTAAGACAAAAGCTTGTAGTAGTCCTTGTAGAGTTCGAATGCTAGGTAAAGCTATTATGCGGCTTAAATGTCTGTATGCGCGGGGTGATTTTTTATAGATAGCAATAGCCAAGGCTTTTTCTGTAGATGTCCATCGTTTTCCTTGGGGCTTTCTTCCGTGGTTACGTATATATGCTCGTATTAAAGTTTTTAAAGCTATGGACTTGATACGTGCCATTATATCTCCCTTTCGCAAAACATTTATTTTGCGTTTGAATAAATGTATTTTTTTAATTAATTTTCTTTTCCTTGGTGTTATTTGTAAACTCGGTGCTTTTGAATCTGTAAATAAAAAGTTATTTAAAAATTATATACATTTTGTCCAACACACAAAATTTTAAAACAAGTACTATATAAAAAAAAAAAGATTGTTTTATTTACCTGATCCACACTTCTTTTTTATTGTTTTTGTTTGAAGTGTTTCCTCTTTTTGTATATAATAATCATGGTCAACTAAGCAACTAAGCGACTGTCCCAAATGAGATGGTACTGCAATTGAAATCATAATTAATAGTCAAAATGGTGATAATATCTAAAGCAATATAATACTGTATGCACTTTAGTTTTAGGAGGATACCTTTTTATTTGACCCGTATTTACTCATCTATACCTATATCTTTTTAAACTCAGAGCAAGTATTTACAGTGAAACTTACCAACTTAGGTACTCAATATGGAAAAAAAATTGGTGTCCCATACAAAGAACGAAAACGAATAGTCCACTCTAAGAAGCGAACCGCGAACCGCCATTTTGCTCGAGCGTACATTCATACATTACTAATGATTACTAGTTACTACACACAGAATAGACTGTAAAGTTCACCTTTTCTTTTTGCCCTTAACAGTTTTCTTTTAATTGGTTGAAGGTGTTCTTCCCGTTTTGTGCAATAATCGTGGTCAATTAAGTGCGGCTGTTCCAAATTGGATTGTTCTGTAATCATCAGAAATAGAAAATCAAGACAAGAATAAAAATTTGGGTAAACACTGGCTGGGCATCATATATATCTCATGGAAGCGTGCTGATGAACTTTTTTAGTTTAATAAACTGGGTAAATCACTAGGTACATACTTTTCTAGTTAAGCCTAGTTTAGTTATTCGACCCTTAGTATTAAATTTATTTACTTACCTAAATGTAATAATCGGTAATATCTAAAGACTACTCCCCGTGTGGCCAAAAAAATCTAAACATTGTAATAAAACAGCAACTAAACTGTCTGTACATTGAATTGTTTAAAAAATATGTTTGTTTCTTATTGTTTTCATATTACAGATCACAAAACAACAGTTATTTTTTTTAAAACTACTTACTACTTTGGGAAATTCTTTAATTTCAAAATTTGCAAAAATAAAGCTATAAAAAGATAGGTATATTACCAGAGTTACAGGGTCCCACGGTTACTTCATCTTCGCA
Source organism: Scrobipalpa costella (assembly GCA_949820665.1). Classification (NCBI taxonomy): domain Eukaryota; kingdom Metazoa; phylum Arthropoda; class Insecta; order Lepidoptera; family Gelechiidae; genus Scrobipalpa; species Scrobipalpa costella. Next base: position 10,872,856 of record OX463312.1, read on the forward strand.
TTGAAGGGTTGCATTTTCACTCACTAATACTTCAGGTACATTGTCAATTGTAATTTCAAGGAGCCCTGGCACTGGCATACATGGTTCTTGGGAGACATTGTAGGAGACATCCATGCATAAACTCTGTGTACTAACTTCAACCTGTCTTTGGCTAAACATGTCTGCAAATTGTTGTAAGTTTTAAGTTATTTTGTAAGTTTTTAATGTTAACACGACTTACTTGTTTATTATTTGTTTGTGTTTAAATAAGTTAGTCACGTTGACATTTAAAATGAGTGATACTTGTTCGTAAAATAATAAAATTATATTGTACGGTTGCCATGTTTCCAAATAAAGATTTGAAGTATTACCAATATGACCGAATTCAGTGCTTGCTTCAACCTGGGGTATTGAGACTTCATTTTCACTGAAGATATGGCAGGGAAATTCAAGCAACATAGCATCAGGGAGTGGTTTGAATTTTAAATTTTTTGATGGTACAGCAGATTTTTTGAGCCGATTATTTTTCTTATTAAATGCTCTTCTTTCAAAATGATCGCAACATACATATTTCAATGCATGTAATTTTTCTATTGGGACATATACCAAATCTTCTTTTCCAACGTATTTCACCCACTGCCGGCATCTGATATTTAAAAAAAACATTGTTATCTGTTGAAGAAGGATTATGTCTGAATTTTATGCTCATGTCAGTAATACCATAGCCATAGTCAGTTTAGTGTCCTGTGTCATGTCATAGCTTGTGACAAAAGCTAGCTGTTGATTATGATTGTCACTGACTGTTGTGAAAACCTTCTGTCTGATGAGTGAATAGGCATTATCTAGGCAAGCATGTACTATCATCGTCTGCAGCGTCACTTACCATTAGGTGAGATAGTAGACAAATGCGGACAAATGACGAATGATATTTTGTATTAAAAAAAACTAGGTCTAAGATAAACCTGGGCATAACTCAGCCTAGGTGCATCTTAGCCTAAAACTGAATAGGGTAAAAAGTGTTTGTATTGGACCCTTCTATACGTTTAAAATGAAAAAAAAATATATAAAAAAAAATACTAAGTCCTAAAAAAAAATCATCTAAAAAAAAACCGTCCCTTATTTTTTTCTCGTCCTTTCAAAGGGCTTCGAAGCGTATACTCCAACTCCCGTCTCGAAAAGTATAGATCCCGACTCTTTATCGATAGTTTTAATGGACATCACTATTTCACAAAGTAAGGACAAAAATTAAATATTGTTTGTATGTGTGTTTGGCCTGATTACATGCTGCTTTTAAACTTAGTAATGACTATTTAATTATTGAATGCTTACCGAGACTCATCCAAAGGAAATTTTGCCATAAACTTTCTTTTCTCACGGTCACGGCGACATATTCGTTCACCACATATTTCACATGATAAGAATCGTTTTTTTGGGGGCATTTTTGCTCCTCTCCTTCACTGGTAACTGATTAACTAAAATCACGTGAAAATTAGTATCTTTAACTCCTACTTAATTTTTAAATCGGCACAAAAATTGTAAACCACTCAATGTTCAAGCTTTCAAACAAACAACATGGCCGATCTGTCAATAGAAAGAGAAACTAAAATTGAGCAACTGAGACAGCGATATCCGCCATTATTTGCCACGCAAACTCCATAGATCTGTTTGGATGTTCCTAGTTGCACTAGCCTGGTTATCTAAATACATTTTCATAAAAAGATGTCGCACGTACAGCCAACAGTCAAGTCACATTATTAAAAAAAAACAGTTACTGACCAAATCATAATACAAATAAAGGAGTTCCTATTTAGACATCATTTTTGTCACAGAATATCGATTAAAAGGTGTTGTTCTAAAACGATGGAGGCGTATTTGTATGGAAAACATTCATGGGACGCTGACGGATGAAAGAGAAAGGAAATGGGAGACTTTTCTTGTCGTGTCGATCGTTTAAGCGTTTTTATATTAATTTTGACCAGTACTCTGCCAAAGGTACTGCGACGTCAGTGGCGTTGTACAGGTGGGAGACGTCCGCACTATAGTGACACCATTAAAACTCGAAATCTGAACAATTTTCATGCACAAACTGTTATCGTGGAATCGAATACCTACCTAAGTTTTTTTAAGTGAACTTGATACATTTAATGGGAAACAAACCATATTTAATGCTCTTTGTTGCTCTACTCTACATAATTATTAAAATGAAAATTTTATATCAACCAACATTTAAAAAATATCGCAAACATATAATACATAAGATAGTGTATAAGTTTACTTCCTACAAATCTGTTTACTTTTGTACCCATGTGCGAAATCCTGGTATTTATTACAATATATATTAATTTCAATAGATTTAGAATTCATAATGAATTTACTTCTATATATCTTTCACATAAAGTAAGGAATGTTAACAAATCTAACGTCTTATTTATTTCCACAAGTAGCAAGTCAAAATAAAGTGTAACGTACCTAATAGTTTATTTACATTGAGTACATAGCGCCGGTAGTAAAATTCTAGTAGAATGTGCCGGTCCCAACATAGTCGGGAGGAAAGCACGGCGCGATCCGGACGCGCCACACAAATCGCCGCCGCCCGTAGCACGCGGTCAATCGCGCGGGAAACTTCGAATTTCGAACTTGAGTGGAAAGAAAAATAAAACTACTTCTGCTCTTCATGAAAAAGTAAACTTTCTTTTTTATGCCAGGTTTCAACCAGCCAGGAACTAAAATAAAATGCTGTTTGTTTTGTGAATGAGATAGTGAATGATTTTCCAGTGACCCACGTTGCTAAGGTTAGTATGGGATTTTATTACGTGATCTGTTTTATAGAGTGCTATTAAAATTATCGCAGCATATCGTTCAGGCGCCATATGCACTCAATCCAGAGTTCAATGGATTAACCTTAACCCTTGTAGTGGTGTGAAATTGTTTATATGAGATCATCATACATACATAAAATCATGCCTTTATCCCTAATGGGGTAGGCAGAGCGAAAACGAAGGTCGTTTTACCACGTATGACAAGTTCTGAGGGTCATTACAGTAGATTAAGATGTATATTTCTATAGCAAAAGGTTGACAGCCTATCGCCTAAAATTGCAATACACTATAACCCTCGAGTATTTTAAATGGTTTGGTTTTTCTGGTTGGTTTTAGATCAAGTTTAGTCTTATAAAAAGATTTAAAAACTCTTCAGATGGGTTTTGAATCTTAAAATTGTGTTCATCTATCATGATTGGCTTGTCTTTTTCCTAATTTATTTGTGAGTACTGAAGTACGCAACAAAATAGATTGGATAAAAAGTTCTTTTAACTTTCACCTTAAAATCTTTTTGATTATCAAATCGTTAATCTCTGTTATCTGTATTGACAAGATAAGAAATCAAATCGTATAAATATTACCTACAGTTAAGTCATTCAGAAAATTTTAAATTTTCATTCTTCACTAACCAAGTACGCAAATTTATCAACGAATCAGTCAGTAAATAATTAATGAAATTCATTCATTAAGTTTAATATATGCAAGCGACTTCATTTGCTGACATTACGTCGAATCACTCGTCTTTTTTTTATTGATTTTTTGCTCGTGATCGATCGATGGAGCTACTATTTTCTATACGATCTCTTTTATTTGCGAAAGAAATCAACATTTTTAAGTTGTCACTGGCCAGTGCTTTTTATAATAATCATTTCATGTCATGATTCAAGTTGCTTGAAGAAGATGTCACACGAGTTTTTATTACGATAGTTTATTGAGTTAAATCGATTTTCGATGTAGAGCTGCTGATGTTATCGATAAAAAGGTATGAAAAGTTGTATTTACTATTTCAATACGAACCTAAGGAGATAACTGTTATCTCCTTGCTCATATTTTTGAGGGTTTTTTTTTACAGTTTGCATGTCACTATAATAGCAACCTAATTTTGAGATTTTTGATGTGCAGCGGATTATTGCAGATGGATAAACATTCTTTCTTGTTTTAGTGTAAGTAGTAAGTGGCACTAAACCACGGAGGCAGTCTATCATACATATTACATACATACATATAATCACGCCTTTACCCGTAATGGGGTAGGCAGAGCGTAAACGACCTAAACAAAGGTCGTCCCGCCACATCTGACAAAGTTTTGAGGGTTATTTAAGATAGAATTCTAGGTATATTGCAGTAGTGACAGGTTGTCAGCCCATCGCCTAAATTACAATACACTGAAGCCCTCGGATCCCTTTGCTGGATTTTACAGCATGCCCGGAAGGAAATGCAGCAGGCACATTCTATGTTTTTCTCTCGCTCCTAGACCAGCATGGAAGAACATATATACATATTATATGAAAAGGATGTCGTGCTTTTGACGCCAAGTTATCGGACCGTGTCACTTTGTCGGTGGTCGTTACACAAACCTTTTCAGGGACCTAGTAGATGGTTTAAAAACTCTGACACCAGGTTCATTTCAATCAAACTTACTAATGCAATGCAATGCTACTTAGGCTCGTATTAATAATCAGCCCTTGAAACTGACAGCTAGTTTAAGTTTGTATCAGAAATGTCATTTCAGTACATAATGACCTGTCAATTCCATACCTAATACTGCTCTCAATGTTGAGATCGCTTTATAAATACGGGCCTTAGTTTTAAACTAATTCTTGTATAGTTATGTATTTCTGTGTCATAATAATTAGCATACCAATATGACATGAACGAATGAATGAATGAATGGAAATTCCGTTCTCCACAAATATTGAAATGTAACGACCCTATTTGCATCAAACATCGCTGTTCTATGGTCTAAGACCATTTGTTATAAAAACTCTGCTCTATATTTTAGCGTAGGAATTTTTATTTCTTTATTTACTTAAAAGTTAATAGACTGTTATCTGTTGGCTTTTAGTGAAGAATGACTCATGTTTTGTAAGAAAACAAACTGCTATAGGATTCAGCTTTTACCAACTTATCATTAGGCCGTAGATGTTAGATGTAGTACGTACATCCTAACCTCCTCACATTCTGGTTGCAAGCTAGAAAATGAATCAAACTTAAGCGTACCTAGAAACACACCGGACAAAACGTTTGGCGAGAATATTTCCCTGTTTTTACCCATTTCAGCATATATAGGCAACATATTATATTTATTCCATGCTGGCCTGGGAGCGACAGAAAAACATAGAATGTGCCAACTGCATTTCCTCCCGGACATGCTGTAAAAACCAACTAAGGGATCTGAGGGTTTCTGTATATTGCAATTTAGGCGAGAGGCTGACAACCTGTCACTAAAGCAATATACCTACAAATCTATCTTACCCTCAAAACTTTGTCAGACGTGGCGGAACGGCCTTTTTATGTCGTTTACGTTCTGCCTACCCCATTAGGGATAAAGGCGTGATTATATGTATGTATAGAGAACATTAAAGATTTTTTATGAGATTTTTAAAGTCTATCGGGTACGAGTTCCGGACGTAATAAATTTGTGCCGTACGACAAGACAAGTACTCATACATACATACATATAATCACGCCTTTATCCCTAATGGGGTAGGCAGAGCGTAAACGACCTAAACAAAGGTCGTTCCGCCACGTCTGACAAAGTTTTGAGGGTTATTTTAAGATCGATTTGTAGGTATATTGCTGTAGTGACAGGTTGTCAGCCCATCGCCTACATTACAATATACTGAAACCCTCACATCCCTTAGCTGGCACATTCTATGTTTTTCTCTCGCTCCCAGGTCAGCATGGAAGAACAAGTACTCATACCTACATAAAAAAGTCTGTAGCTACTATGCCCTTAAACGGCAGTTGTAGAAGTTTATTTCGTCACTGTCACTTATTGCAACGTAGTGCAATAATCTTTGAGTACTTATTTATAAGTGACAATAGTACATTACTCTAACGGCCGAAAAAAAGCAATATATGGTCGAGTAAATTTTTAAGGCCGAGACGCAGTCGCTCATTTTTTGAAATTTTCGCCGTTTATATTTAAAACAATAATATTGTGAACTTCAAAAACACCTTATCCATACTAGTGTCTACTAGACTTCGAAGACTTCGCGTAGCGCTCGGTAATGGTCATTATTGTCGTTTAGTGAAATTGCCGGCCGCTACGAAGTCAAGTACCAAAAATGGTGAATGTATGCATATTTTCTTCAAAATAAGGAAGTTATTTCCGAGCAAGTGGGAGAAAAGTATTTTTTAAAGATCTCGAATTTTATTAATTTTCCATCCGTGACGAACATTATTTTATCATAATTATAGTGTCAATTTTAAAGGTATGTCAAATTGATAAAAAATATTGTAGTAAAAAATATTGTATTACTATCAAAAGAAAAATATATAAGGAAGAGGAAGACCTACATTTGCTAATTGTTGTTGCATATTTTACAATATTTCAGCTCGATTTCCTTTACTTCCGGTGAACACTGAATATTAATACTTTGTGTGATGTAGAGTTAATTGACTTGCTTTCGCCAGAGAAGAGTCATTTATCAAAATTATTTTTAAGAATATGTAACTAATTTTCATTTGTGGTGTTTGTTTCAAGAGAAAACTAAATTAGCTTGGTAGTAGTATTTTTATAAGATGTAGAGTTTCGTTACTTTACTGAGTTACTTCCATGCTGGACTGGGAGCGAGAGAAAAGCAAAGAATATGCCAGCATTTCTTCCTGGGCATGCTGTGAAAATTAGCTAAGGGATCCGAGGCTTTCTGTACATTGCAATTTAGGCGATAGGCTGAAAACCTGTGATTACTGCAATATACCAACAATTATATGTTAAATAACCCTCAAAACTTTGTCAGACTTGGCGGAACGACCTTTTTTTATGGATAAAATTTGGGATAAAAGCGTGATTGTATGTATGTATGTAGAGTTTTGTGAGTAGAATGTATCGATCGTGGCTATCTTCGATTGTAATAATCTAGTAGGTACTTATTGCTTGCCACCGTTTGAATGTATTTATCATATTTCCTTTTAATATAAGAAAACGAAAAATGGGCTAGGGTAGGACAACTTGATAGACTAAATGATTTTTACTAGTTGTCGTCAAGGTTAAAACACCCATAGGTTAGTATTGGCATATTAATGCCAGCGTCTTCATGTTTGTAGTATTCGCTTTTCAAGAACGTTTAAGCTACCATTTTCAAATACACGTAGTTTTTAGTTTTTACTCATAACGAAAGAGGCGCGACAAAAATACGTGCGCCTTATCGCCGTCATAACTCAACATGACCTACATGCGCAGGAGTACACTCTAACCCAATGCCCAATAGAAAAATCACTCGATTCAAATATGGAATATTGGAACCGCTAAACCATCCGCGATACCTTATCGCGCTCCGCACCGTGTCAATCGAGACAATTTTGAATTTAGAACTCGTAAAAGCGCGTGTCAAAGTGTCAGCTGATCGAGAGGGACAGTTTGCATTGATAATAGAATCTTGTCTTCAATGCGAGCCGTATCTTTAAATCACTCGAATCAAATTCGTAAACGAAAGTCTTACATTCGCATGGTAAATTGTACGACATGTAATTGTTTGCATTGTGGACTGGGGGTGATAGAAAAACATATAATGTGCAAGCTGCATTTCCTCCCGGGCATGCTGTAAGATCCAGCTAAGGGATTCGAGGAGCAATATACCTACAAATCTACCTTAAATAACCCTTAAAACTTGTCTGACGAAGCGAAACGAGCTTTGTTTAGGTCGTTTACGCTCTGCCTACCCAATTAGGGATAAAGGCGTGATTATATAATTGTTTGTATGGATGGATTCATTCAGCCAGGTGATCAAATAAGTTGTGTTTTTTTTCATACTTTATTTGTCAGAAATTGAAAATAGATATGTAGGTACTTCAGGACTACAATATACAATGATAAAGATAAAATACGTTATTGTTACTTCCCCATGTAAAACTTTTCTTGTGCAATGATTTATCTACAACAAAAACCATGTACAAACAATTCTCTATTCTTGTAACTACACCTATATTTCGCAACACTATGTCTGTCTGTCTGTTACACGATATTTTTCACAATCTATTTGTTTGTGGCAAGATGCGAGGGCTTACGATAACCTAATTATTGTAGAAGTAGAACTAAGTATGTAAGCTTATCATGCCCAATTGTATTAACTACGTTTTCTTATATGCTCATGTGATAAGAACCATTGAGAGGGACCTATTAAAAATACATATTTTTTTTGGTAATGTTTTATAATCTTCCATGCTGGCCTGGGAGCGAGAGAAAAACACAGAATGTGCCAGTTGTGTTTCCTCCCGGCATACTGTAAAAACCAGTTAAGGGATCCGAGGGTTTCATTATATTGTAATTTAGGCGATGGGCTGACAACCTGTCACTACAGTAATTTACCTACCAACCTATCTTAAATAACCCTCAAAACTTTGTCAGACGTAGCGGAACGACCTTTGTTCAGGTAGTTTACCCTCGCTCTTTAGGGATAAAAGCGTGATTGTATGCATGTATTTTAACTAAATATCTACCTATGTTTAATGTGTAGGTGAAAAGGTATAAGGTACTTTTCCTAAACTAAACGTATACATTATTAAGTGGCTGACAAGTACTACGATCTACGTCCAGCGTCGTCTAGACCGTTTCTACTTTTTTTTACTATCACCTAAATCCAAGCGTAATGATAGAATTTAAATATATTACTTTAATTAAAAATAGGTTACAATAAAGTGACCTGACTTATATTGACGTACATTATAGCTACTCTAACTTTGCTACTCAAAATCGCAAGTAATAAAAAAAAGATGGCATTGTTAAAATTTTGCGAGAATTCGATTTGATACTTTGGAATTTTTTTACATGCATACATATAATCACGCCTTTATATTTTCTATTAAATGATGTATGTTTTAAAATTGTTTAATAATATTTTAAAATTTATAACAATAGGTAGTACTCGTACATTTAAGTTAAAAGATAGCAGATATCCAAGCGGTTAATACAAATATTTTTATGTCCTAGTTTGACCCCGTGGGGAAAAACTAACAGTAGGCTCTGCTGTTGTTTGTCTAAAAAAACCTAACTTACTAATATTACCTAATATAGGCTTTAAATCGCTTGACTAGTATTAGATGAGTATTAGAGTATGCCATGTCATAAGAAACGAAAACGACATGGATGGAATTTCTCTTATAAAAACATAGTTTTCGGTAGTACTGTGTCCCTCTTACGTTGAACAAGGCCGATTCGAGATGTGGTGCTGGAGGAAGATGCTTCAAATACCGTGACAGCTTGCCATACAAACAAATGCAACTATTTTACAAGAACTCAATATTAAAGTTATGCTTTCCACTGTGTGTCTGCGAAGAATCCTGGAGTTCTTTGATCAAGATTAAAATCGCTTTTGTTGTTCCTGATTTACGCAATTGCGTTTTTCTTAATAACGGACAAAAGTTTCAGATTGGTCCAGTAGTTTTTGAGGATACCGTATGAATAATATCGCTTACGCTTTCTGTCTCCCAAGATACAGGTTCTAACCTAGTTTGGGAGCCAGAGTTTCACAGTCACCTAATCTTGTTAGTTCTTAAATGTTTTTAAAAACTATGTAACTAAATGTAAGTGCATTAGGTTTTTTATATTTTTTGCTTAAATAAAACTTTTTATTATATTATTAATATCTATAGTGTGTGTGTGTGCTTATAGACGTGCATTAGACTTGTACATTTCGCGGACTTGCAATTTGTCAATACTACTACTCTGAAGGGTTTTTTACAACGCCCATTGTCCGAAATAAAAGGATATTTCTTGGATTGTCAGTTTAAAATTCACACTCCTTGTAGTATCACTTTTTCTCGGTCAATGAGCGAATTAGAGGTTGTGCGTAACAGATACACTACACTAGATAGAGTTTAACTAGACTAGATAGTTTTTGAGTTTTGTAGGAGCTTAAATAAAACACAGATTCACCTTAAAGTATTATAATAAACCAAATAAAAAACATAAAAAAATAATCATTAAAAGTCTGGTAAAGTATCAAAACATTTTCAATGGAGTACACGGTGTTAATCAAAATAAAGTATTCTTTTTTTTTATTTAGCACGTATATTCTATCTTCCTCGATTTCTACCTGAATATATATTAATATTTTATTTATTTATTTTACAGGATCTTAACCCAATTTTTTACATATATACATTTACATTAGTTATTAAATATTATTCAATTGAAAAACAATTCAGTGCTGTTTCTGTGAACTTCCGCAAAGAGCATAAAAAACAGCAAAGAGTAGGTATATTAATCATAGTAAACTGCACTCCCCGGATGCCACTTTTTATAATATTATTATCCATTGAATTCTCGGGAATAATAATAAAATAATAAAAATAAGTACCCTGCGGTTTACAAAACAGATACATTGACAGTAGTTTGACAAACCATAGACAACAAAAAATATTGCCTGACAGTAACATACTTAGGCTGGCCAAAATATACCATCTATCGATCTTTAATCATTGTGAGACTTATAATAAAACCAAACTTGAAATTCTGTCAAAAGTCATGGAATTTTTGTTATTGTGTAACCTCGTAAACTATTATAATAACATCGTACATTTACAATATTATACATTTTGTATATTATATACACAGCGGTCTAGTTAAAAGCATTCACTGTTTACTTTACACACAGAGCCGCGCGTGCGACGATTGCAAAACGCAGAGATAACACAGCGTAATCAACGTTATGTAATCGGCCATTGATACTAGCTACATGCAAAAAATATGTAAAAACAAAACAAATAAAAAAACTGAGTAGAATTTAAACCAGCGACCTTGGTAATACCCTCCCATTGCTCTACCAACTGAGCTACCGAGGACATACCCTGACTGGCGACTATAATGAAAAGCATTCTCTATATACAGTACACAGCCGCGCGTGCGACGATTGCAAAACACAGAGATAACACAGCGTAATCAGCGTAATCGGCCATTGATACTGGCTACGTGCATAAAATATGATTCACCTTGTTTTAAGAGCGAAGCTAATTATTCATGTATTATTTTTAAAAAAATACGCCCCTGTAAATACCGAGTGTAAGGGATAAGGCGTCCCGTATTTCTGATAGGGGTTGCTTAGGCAACAAAACTGAACAACTTACACCGGGAATTTCGGGAGATGAAAAAGAAAATTGACCTTCCCATACAAAATTAACAACTCGATCAGACGATTAGTATGGAAAACCGAAAAAAAAACACCTACTGTAAAAAAAAAAACCTGCTGGCAGTTGTTCAGACAGACGGCGGCGTGGCCGACCCAGACGCCGGTGACGAGATGAGCTCGACTCCTTCCTCGAGGTCTGGCCGGAGGAGGCACAGGATAGAGAGCCATGGAGAGACCGGAGAGAGGCCTTTGCCCAGCAGTGGGACATTAACGGCTAGACAAGACAAGTTGTTCAGTTTCGTTGACTGAGCAACCCCTATCAGTTTGCATGACGCTGTCCCTTACACCCGTATAAGTATTTTTTTAGCAATATTTCAGTACGTCACTTATACGCTCGTATTTATAATCAGCACTTGAGACTGACAGTGAGTTTGAGTTCGTATTAGAATTGTCATTTCAGTACATATTAGCCTGTCAAATGCTTACTTAATGTTGCTCTCAATTTTGAGATCGCTTTATAAATACGATTTATAAATACCGCGGAAAATTAAATCTTTTACAAAATTTTCATTGTGCAAGTTTAGGTAAAACTACATATTTGTGTGACGTGCAAGAAATTGGAAATAGCATTAAAACAAATACCAAAATCACTCTTCGTTTGGACCAATTTCATTTTGATCAGAGTCCAAACTACACTCTTAAAGTTTGTAAAGTACAGTTTCTACACTAGCAAATTACAAGATTTTTGTACTGTAAAATAATATACCTTTAAATAGCTTTAGTTCAAAAGTGACTGCTTTAGCTGGTAATTTCCTTGGATAATTAGAAATGGTAATAAACTAAGAATATGTCGGTTAATTACATACGTATGAGTCTTAAACTAAACACACTACTTACTTACTTAAATATACTTAGATTAGGTACATGTGCTATAGTCAAGTTCAAACTAGTAGAGCAGTGTGCCCCAAGATTGACAAGAATAATAACCTGAAATAAATTATTTTAATACATAATTATAATACATACATATAATCACGACTTTATCCGAATGGGGTAGGCATAGCGTAAACGACCTATACAAACGTCGTTCCGCCACGTCTGACAAAGTTTTGAAGGTTGTTTAAGATAGATTTGTAGGTATATTGCTGTAGTGACAGGTTGTCAGCCTATCGCCTAAATTGAAATATACAGAAACCCTTGGATCCCTTCGCTGGTTTTTACAGCATGCCCGGTAGGAAATGCAGCTGGCACATTCTATGTTTTTCTTTCGCTCCCAGGCCAGCATGGAAGAAATAATTTATAAATTAATATTCTTTTATAATAATTATACAAATACATGTGATCGTATAAAAGGTTAATTTTCAGTTTAATGTGAGAGCTATTTAGGACACCAAGCCAAAGAAATAATTTATCATTACCACAATAGCTTTCTATTATGACTTAAATAGTCGCATTATTTAACATGTAAATTGGTTCATGGCAGTTCATGCTAGTGTTGTACATCGATATCATAAATTGTTAGCATAAGAAGCTTCATTGTCGATGTAGGAAACTAAATTATCATGATTAATTTTGATAGTGAAGTAGCTATCATTAACAATAGTTTAAAAAATAGTTAACAATCTCGACTTGACCCTACAAAAATATTAGGTGTCATCATATTTCGAGAACTTCTGTTTCGGTTTTACCACCGAATCGAAACTTGCCAACATGAATTCTCAGTTCAATTTGTAATTAATCGATTATATTTTGGAAACTCGATGGTGTACTGGATAGGGCCGCTGCCTTCTGAGCAGGAGATCGTGGTTCGAATTCCATCACGTACCAATGTGTTTTTCGGTGTCAGAATTTCATATATACGTTTATTCGGAGCATTTACGGTGACAGAAAAAAACTTGAGTTGTTGTGTGAAGTCAACCAATCCATACTGGGCCTACGTGTTTGACTAAGGCCCGATCGCCTTGTTCCAGGGTAGGCTCGTGCACCTTGATAGGGACATATATGCCCTGATGATGACGATGCTTATGTCGAAGAAATATTTATTCGTTTAGTATGGAGTACAGTGTTTTAGGAGATGTCCATAATAAACTATCGAGACTTTGACATCCTTAGTCCAAGTTAGTTCAGTAGACTTGCTTAGACAATTGTTTCCACAAATACATGTGGCACCATTTCTTCCGATACCGGTCACCAAGAAACATGTTCATTATAATATCGTTAAACTATCGATACTTTGACATCCCTAGTTGAAGTTAGCTCAGTTGTCTTGCTTAGACAATTGTTTCCACAATGACTCCTGTACTATGTGGCACCATTTCTTCCGTTACCGGTCACCAAGAAACATGTTCATTATAATATCGTTAAACTATCGATATTTTGACATTCCTAGTTGAAGTTAGCTCAGTTGTCTTGCTTAGACAATTGTTTCCACAATGACTCCTGTACTATGTGGCACCATTTCTGCCGATACCGTTCACCAAGAAACATGTTCATTATAATATCGTTAAACTGTCGATACTTTGACATCCTTAGTTGAAGTTAGCTCAGTTGTCTTGCTTATACAATTGTTTTCTCAAAGACATGTGGCACCATTTCTTCCGATACCGGTCACCAAGAAACGTGTTCATTATAATATCTTTAAACTGTCGATACTTTGACATCCCTAGTTGAAGTTAGCTCAGTTGTTTTGCTTAGACATTTTTTTTCCTCAAAGACAACTGTACTATGTGGCACCATTTCTTCCGATACCGATCACCAAGAAACATGTTCATTATAATATCGTTAAACTATCGATACTTTGACATCCCTAGTTGAAGTTAGTTCAGTTGTCTTGCTTATACAATTGTTTTCACAAAGACATGTGGCACCATTTCTTCCGATACCGATCACCAAGATACATGTTCATTATAATATTATTGAGAAAAGTGATAGAACATTAACCGGCCAATTTATCAAGTATGATGACAATTATTAACCTATAAATTATTATGCGTATCTGTTACAATCGCTGTGTCTGTCTGTGTATCAAAATGCTAATAATATTATTGTTAGAGATATTATTCGTTCATGTTTTGAGCTCGCATTTCATTAATTAAATTTTATTTAAATATTTTGCAGTTTACAGAATAATATGGTAGAGGCCTAGAGTATTTTTTTAATTTTTTTAGTAGCATCTATGTCCCATGTGGAAAGTTGTACGGTTTCATGTGTAGAATCCTTCTCCTACATCTTTAAAAGGAATGACGTCTTATGCATTCATTCATTCATTCATATAATCACGCCTTTACTCCTAATGGGGTAGGCAGAGCATTAACGACCTAAAAAAAGGTCGTTCCGCCACGTCAGGCAAAGTTTTGAGGGTTGTGTAAGATAGATTTGTAGGTATATTACTGTAGTGACAGGTTGCCAACCTATCGCCTAAATTGCAATATACAGAAACCCTTAGTTCCTTTAGCTGGTTTTTACAGCATGCCTGGGAGGAAATGCAGCTGGCACATTCTATGTTTTTCTCTCGCTCGAAGTCCAGCATGGAAGTACGTCACGTCACGGGCACGTCTTATGCACGCAAATCATATTAGGATTTACAGTCAAAATCGAGTAATATCTACTAACTGTGACATCTTTTGGTTAGCGGTAGAACTTTCACGTAACTATCAAAATAAAAAAAAACATTAAAAAATCAGTAATAGGACAATTTGTTATACAGTTCCGTTACAAAAATAAACACAAAACATTATGATTAATATAGTTCCGAAACACGACACGATGATACACACATCAAAGCGAAAACAAAACTAGAAGACAGACAAGACAGGTTGAAGATTTATTACTATTACTGTGTTCACGCATTATCAGTACTTTTAAATTTATTAACGGGCTTCCGATCGTATAAACAAAGGGATAAGATTAAAAACGTGTCAATATTCAAATTGAAACGTCAGAAATATTGATTTGTTATACGACGCCTAAGGTCGGGTTACGGGAGTGAAATTCTTTGGCAGCTAGTTATGTTAGTTGTTTATTGAGTTATATTTTATTACGTCACACGTTGTGAGAAATTGTTTCAACTCTCTATACATGGGCATCCCTAGTGTAGAGTTATAAATTGTTGGCGTTCAGTTTCGTTCTGTCTAATAACAAATCATCTCCCTAGCCTTATCCCGTATCTCACGGGGTTGGCTACCTAATCTAGGGGATTGAACGAGGGTACTGGTTATTACACAGAGCGACTGCCATCTGACCTCCGCAACCCAGAAGGGAAACCAACCCAATCCTAGATTAGGTCAGAGTTTTTCAAGCCTACAATGCTTAGCATTGGCCTCTGTCATGGCTTAACGACTAATATCTATGGTATTTAACGATATTAACCGGGACCAACGGCTTAACGTGCCTTCCGAAGCACGGAAAAAAGCGCCGAATAAACGTACATATGAAATTCGAAAACCGAAAAACACATTGGTACGTGGTGGGATTCGAACCACGGCCTCCCGTTCAGGAGGCAGCGGCCCTATCCACTACACCATCGGGCTCTAAATCTGTCTAATAACAAATAGTACCAAAAAATATTAAGTTTAACGTTTTCGACTTCTATGTATTGATTATTGCTTGCTATTTTTGTATCTCTGTACTCTTATATTTGCTTAAAGTTGTCCTTTAATCTTTGTTAGCTAACATTTTTTTGCAATCTACTAGATCCAATTAATTTAGATTCGAGATACCATGTTATTCATTATCACTTATGATTTAATTTGAATATCGCGTGGGACGATATAAATTATTGACGGCTCCTAAATACAGGCCTATTTGAAAGATAGAAAATATTGTAGTGTCAAAAAAACAGATGGACAATAAATTCTGATTTAAATTAGGTATGGTTGATTTAAATGTTAAATACAGGGTGTATTTAAAATATCACCAGAAAATTCTTTCAGGAAATGAAAATAATGAAATCCGTGATCGACTCGAGGTAGTCATTTTAATGGGTAAGAGAAAAAAAATCATCTCCTGAAATAGTTTCCCGGTGATAGTTGTTCAGTTTCGTTGACTGAGTAACCCCTATCAGTTTTCGGGACGCTGTCTGTCCCTTACCACCCGGTATACCGTAATTTGTATTAATGTTAATAATTCATTAATAAATAATGTTAACAATAAGTTATCCTAAAGTAGTCCAGGAGCTAGACGAAACGACCACCCGTGAGAGAAGATAATGCAACTATTTAGTTACTGGGAGTCCAGAAATAGCGCAGGGCTCCGTTAGTCGTCTGGTCCACCTGTCAGGTGTCCGCCGTGTCGTGCGACAGTCGTCCGACTTATCGAACAAACGGGGAGAGGACAGATCGTGCTACGCTCGCCTGATATGTCGTATGACAGTACGAAGCTGCAGGAAGTTTTGTGTTTAGAATCACGATTTTAGCAAGCCGACTCCTTGACAAAGGTTATTACGATACTTATTACAAAATTGCGAAGTTTATTAATGGATGTTTGGTTTCCCTTCTGGGTTGCGGCGGTCAGATGGCAGTCGCTCTGTGTAAAAACTATCACCCTCGTTCAATCACCTAGATTAGGTAGCCGACCCCGTAAGGCTAGGGAAATGGATAAATGGTCATCATTAATGGAAAGTCTTCGAAACATTTTTTTCTTATATAGTACCTAAATACATACAAACATACATAAAATCCCGCCTTTATCCCTTACGGGGTAGGCAGAGCGTGAAACGCCTCGTAAAAGGCGCTTCCGCCACATCTAACAAATATTGAGGGCAATTTTAGATTGTAATTTGTATTGCTATAGAGACAGGATGTCAGCCCATCGCCTAAATTACAATACACTGTAACCCTCAAGTCCCTTTTGCTGACTTCTACAGCATGCCCGGGAGGAAGAGCAGCTGGAACATTCTTTGTTTTTCTCTCTCTCCCAGTCCAGCATAGAATAAAAGTACCTAAATAGAACACGAGTATCCTAATTAATCCACTACATCCTATCATAATAATAGCAACACTTTTGAAATAATTGCATTACAATTCGAAAGCCTTTTAAAACTAGCATCACATTGGACACTAGATAGGGGAAGTCAAGCTTTACCTGTGACAGTTTTATCACCTAGCACCACAATTTAGTACTGAAATAGACCGCCACAAACAATATTTTGTACTTAGCATAACATAAAGGTACTTAACTTATCTGTGAGAGATCACTAATGCTATACAGCAATTAGAAATGCATTAAACGTATTAGTTGAAATATTTAGCCTTTGGCATGTTAATGCAATTTGTGAGGCCTACAAACAGCTATTTCGATTTGTTTATACGTGTATATTACTATTAAAAAATATTAGTTTTGAAATGGTACCTACATAATTTAGAATTTTCGTTTTAGGGGTTCAGTGGTACTGAAGTAGCTCGTATTTCATTTCCACTTGCTCGACAGCAGGCAGGCACTACAAAGAGCCCAGATTGACGACCACTGTTCAAACAAATTATTATGGTGGCAAAAAGTTTTTTTGGTGATCGAGTAATTATATCGGTCCTCCTATTTCATTTATCGTCAAGAATAATACATACATATAATCATGCCTTTATCCCTGATGGAGTAGGCAGAGCGTAAATAACCTAAGCAACGGTCACTTCGCCACGACTGACAAAGTTTTAAGGGTTATTTAAAATAGATTTATACGTATATTGTTGTAGTGACAAGTTGTTAGCCCATCGCCTAAATTGCAATATACAGAAACCCTTGCATCCCTTAGCTGGCTTTTACAGCATGCCCGGGAGGAAGTGCAGCTGGCACATTCTATGTTGTTCTCTCGCTCCCAGGCCAGCATGGAATTGAATCGTTTACCAAATATTGTGTTTATCTTATCCACTCTACATACTGCAGTATTTATGTTACGGCAGCTATGAGGTACCAGTAAGTACTTCCATGGGGCCGCAAACCTCGTTAGCACGTAATTAACTTTTTAATCAAAGCGTTAGTTACCACGTGTTGAACCACGGTAGGCCATAATAGAATGGGCGTTTCTCCACTAGACGGCACGGCAACGTTACGATACCGTGGAAGAGATAATGTAAATGTGTAAAAAATAATTTAAATATATGACGTCACGTTTTTCCACTTGTCAGCACGGCACCGTTGCTGTCCAACGGCACCGGCACGGCATAGATCCCCACCGATATGTTCACGGTATCGTCGTCGATGCATGCCTGCCTGACAAGCTGCATGTGTTTTGTACGCAGCTTGCGCGCGAGCGAGTGCGTGTGAGTGTCAGTACTATCCTCGAACCGTCTGCCAAAACCGTCAACAATACCGTCCCAAAGGAAAATCAAAGTTACGTTGTCGTGACATTACCGTGCCGTTGCCGTACCGTCTAGTGAACAAACGCCCAATGAATAGTGAATCATCGGCGCATGCCAAATGCCAAACTTATTGATACGGTTTTTTTTACTTTCAATTCAAACGATTGTCTGGTTTTTGTTGGTATGTTGGTTTAGACACTTTAGACTTTAGATGGTGATTTGGACGTAATGCGATGACAGTGCATATCTTACCCAAAGTATTAGCGATTAAGTACTTCAAATTACTTAGTAACTTCAAGAGGCTTTAGTGTAGAACAAATTGGTGAATCTTTCATGCTGGACTGGGAGCAATAGAAAATCTTACATGCTGGACTGAGAGCGATAGAAGAACATAAAATATTGCAGCTGCCCTTCCTATCGAGCTTGTTGTAGAAATTAGAAAGAGATTCGAGAATAGGTGTATTGGTAATTTAGGCGATGGGCTGACAACCTGTCGCTATGGCGATACAGAATCAATACTATCTAAATCGCCCTCAATATTTTGTCAGATGTGGCTAAGGCGCCTGTTACTACACATTTTACGGTTTCCCTACCCCGTAATGGATAAAAGCGTGATTGTATGTACGTATGTATGTAAATTGGTGAAACAGAATGTTTGATAGGAACAAATTTCAAGACATTGTATTGTAATAACAAGAAGTTGAATTTAATAATTTTCTAATATTAACGCAATGTTGCTATTTCGTAAATACTTCCTTTAACCTTACCATTTGCTTTTGTTTTATCAATAAGTACTTCCTTTCAAAATAACCTGTTCGAAACCAGATATTTCACTTCCCTTTTAATCTAAGTATTCATATACATAGGAATTCCTTTCAAATGGTATAGTCCTTTTAGTTTATAGCTCCCTTGTGGTGCTAGATCAGAATAGCATCAGTTCTCATTTCGTTTTATTGAAGATTGAACCAGTCATCTTCTTAGCGAATGGATTCTCGAGTTGATAGACCTGATGAACCCTGGTCTCAGAGTTTTCAAACCGGCTAGCACAGCTATTTAGACCTCTGACATGATTTGAATAACGATCATTATCAAAGACAGCGACCGGGACCGACGGCTTAACGTGCCCTCCGAAGCACGGAATACTCTTTCTTTTCGGACAATCAGGTGATTTAGCCTGCAATGTCCTAACCAAACTGGAGAAAAACTCACAATGTGATAAATTTACAAGTATCAACTTTGTGTTCCCCCTCTGGTAATCGAACCCAAGACCTCCGGATCGTAAGCCCATGGCTCTGACCACTAGACTACGAAGGCAGAATAGCATCAATTCTCATTTCCTCGTTAGTTTTAGTGAAGATTGATCCAGTAAATAATAGGCCATATAATTTTCTTTAGATATCATGAAGTAAATTTTAGATATTCATAGTTTTAAAGATTTTTTTACGTTGAGTGAAGTTTTTTCCAGTGGAACATAAACTCTAACATAAATTTAAATTACCTAACACCACAGTTAAGATAATGCTGTAATTTTAGTTAATGCTATCGATTAATTGAGAGCACGACTTAACTAAATTTTGTCAAAAAATATGTTGTCCCTTTCTGTTCTCTCATGATTGAATATATAGATATAGCGATTTTAGTCAAAATTTAGTGACTATGTGCACATAGAGTATAAATTGTCCCTAGTGATTGCCAAAAGAAGGATCTCCTTCGATTGTATAACAGTGGAAGATTATCCAAATCCTAGATTATAAACAGAGCTATAATATTCGGTGGATCTGTTCAAATTTGTTGGCTCGTGGGAAGGCTGCTCTCCAGCGAGACCGATGCACGATTTAGTACCGAGTTATTTGTTCTACGTCAAATCTTGATCGATCATTGGCGGTCGATCACACAGACCTAGATAGAAGAAGAGTCTGCAAGTCAAGCTACCGTGGGTGTACAACCCACTGAATACTTATCGACGTCTTCAGCCAAGCTGTTGGCTTTAGTTTTAGTTGCTGCTTAGAAAATTTGTGTCGATCGGTGAAAAAATGGTTTATTGTGCAATTTATTGTAGTATCACAGTTTCATGAAAACATGCAAGGTCTAACACACTAAATACGCTTCTCGGCGCGCAGGGGCGGATCTGCTAGCTCGCGCGTGGAAGCATGTTTGGCGGTGGTCACTATCCGTTCTATGTATTTGTATGGATATAATTTATAAATATACGTAATTTAGATCATAAAAGTATAAGTATAATGTTGATAACCATCCAGGATTCATCCATCAGGAGTATGAAGTCGCGGGCACAGTTAGTGTTTCATAAGTGTCATTAGAGTAGCCTACAAAAACCGTTCAAGAACGCGTGCCATGCGTGGTCTATTCCATTGAAGATCTGTGTTCGATCATTTCTTCTATTTTTGAATCGGTCGAGTTGTGCGTATGATCCAATGTCTGGGCTCGCGATCACGGTCATGGGTATTCTCAGTTCTTTGGTACATACGGTGATGTCTGTATTGTATTAGGTCGTTTGTGTATCACTTCCTCCTTCTTCCTCCTTGTTGGCCTGGGAGCGAGAGAAAAGCATGGAATGTGCCAGATGCATTTCGTCCCGGGCATGCTGTAAAACCAGCTAAGGGATCCGAAGGTTTCAGTATATTGTAATTTAGGCGATGGGCTGGTAACCTGTCACAACAGCAATATACCTACAAATCTATCTTAAATAACCCTAAAAAATTTTGTCAGACGTGGCGGAACCACCTTTATTTAGGTAGTTTACGCTCTGCCTACCCCATTAGGGATAAAGACGTGATTACTTGTATGTATGTGCACTTATTTATATTATATCGGAATCCAATTCTTATCAGGAAAAAATATTAAACGTAATGACTGCACAAGCTGTTATACAATTACTAGGAAGGCCAATTCGGGTACGAAATGGATTCAGATTTAAAATGGATGAGTGCACAAACGCTCATGATTTAAACACAGGCAAACACGGGCATTAACGATTTAGAAACATTTGTCAATTTTTGTTTTCAAGGTACTTCCAGAATTTCTCTCTTTCTTGACGGTTTCAAGTCGATTGACGACCCGTTGAACCCTGGTGTCAGAGTTTTTAATCCGCCGTATAGCACATTGTAGTGACAGCCCGTCGTCTTATAATTTACTGTCATAATTTGCGAAATAAGCTTAGGCTTCTTCGTCATTTATGAGGCTTCGTTTTATATTCTACCACCTTCGCCTAACTACGTACTTCAAATTAATTTGATTATGTTACGACATAAAATTTACAGCCTTCCTAGGTACCTTCTTCCATACTGGACTGGGAGAGAGAGAAAAATATAGAATATGCCAGCTGCATTTTCCCCCGGGCATGATGTAAAAACCAGCTAAGGGATCCGATTATTGCAACTCGATCTGTTTATTGCAATTTAGCCGATGTGCACATGTACATATCTATTTTAAATAACCATCGAATCTTTATCAGACGTGGCGGAACGACCTATGTTTAGGTCGTTCACGTTCTGCCTACCAATTTGGGGGATAAAGGAGTGATTATATGTACCTATGTATGTTCCTAGGTACTTATGAAAAACTATTAAATTGATTGATTACTACCATGCTGGTCTGGGAGCGAGAGAATAACATAGAATGTGCCAGCTGCATTTCCTCCCGGGCATGCTGTAAAATCCAGCTAAGGGATCCGAGGGTTTCAGTATATTGTAATTTAGGCGATGGGCTGACAACCTGTCACTACAGCAATATACCTAGAATTCTATCTTAAATAACCCTCAAAACTTTATCAGACGTGGCGGGACGACCTTTGTTTGGGTCGATCGCGCTCTGCCTACCGCATTAGGGATAAAGGCGTGATTATATGTATGTATGTATGTATTAAATTGATATAAGTACTTGGAACGTCAATACTTAGTAGTGGAACTATAACTGTTCAGACGAAAATAATGTGATATTGTACTCTATCACCTCGATAATTCTGCACATTTAGTTCACATGAACCATAAATCAGCTGATTATGAAGTAGGCGTAAACTGAAACAATAATATAAAATAATACATAGGGCAGTAAATATTATGAATAACAGGTCTATGAACACGACTTTAATATAATATAAATTTTTTTTTGGTAGCCTATAGGTCGCCCCACTGCATAATTTAACTAAATCTTAATAAACCGACTGATCTGGTCTTGTCTATTAGAATATTATTTTCTAAAGGTTGTACGAAACTAATTACGGTTGTTTGATTGACTCTACATAAAAAAAACACCTTTTATATCTTTTCTTATAGGTATACTACCTGTTCTGGGAATATACTTTCATTTATAAACTAAGTTTAGAAAAAAATAGGTCGCTATCTCAAATTAAAAGAAGACACGAGTTAGGATCGATGATACATCCTGCCGACATTGTTTTTTTTATATTTTAGAAAATTAAATGTCTTCTTCTGTCGAGTGGGTATCGAGTCTATGGACCCGATGAACCCTGGTGTCAGAGTTTTTAAACCGCCAAGTAGCACAACTATCAGGCCTCTGACATGGTTTGAGTAACGACCACTATCAAAGACAGCGACCGGGACCGACGGCTTAACGTGCCCTCCGAAGCACGAAATCGTTTTCTTTTCGGACAATCAGGTGATTCAGCCTGCAATGTCCTAACCAAACTGGGGAAAATTCACAAAGTGATAAATTCTCAAATATCAACTTTGTGTTTCCCCCCTGGGAATCGAACCCAGGACCTCCAGATCGGGAGTTCATGGCACTAGCCACTAGACCACGGAGGCAGTAATTAAAAGTAATTCAGGCATATGTTAGCCAGAATTGGGTCCATTTTTGTTATTCTTATTATTTTTTACGTACTCTATACTTAGGTAAAGGTGCTATTTTTTTGTTAACTTATCGTACGTTTTCTTTTTACAGATTTTCGACGGAATTTCGAAAATGATGGGAGTGACGTAGGCAAGTCATGATGGAACCGTATTTAATCTACTATTAAACAACTACATACAATTATCCGTACAGTTTTTAAAACAGTGTTTGATCTGTGAAAAGATTAATTAAGTGCAAAGATTTTCTATGAAGTGATATTTTCGTGTGTTTTGTGAATATGGTGCCAAGAAACATGGTGTGTCGGAAGCCTTATTTACTCTACTCGTTTTCAGTGTAAGTACCTATTATTCATTAACTGTAATGTCATTGTTATCATTATGTACCTGATATTTATGAAATGTTTATGTCCTATTTTATGTTGAAAACATGAAACTATTGATCTTTAAACTCACCGATATATTTAGCTGGCCGGGGTAGTTTGTCCTTGAATTAATTGTAAAATTCTTAGGTATTTATTTGATTTTTGTGTTTTCATGATTTGAGTGTAAGAAGGTAATGGGTCGATTCTAGATTTGCCGGCTAAAACTAAAATTAAAATCTATTTGTCTTTCAGACTAAAAACATTGAAAAAGGACCGGAGATCTATTCTCTCCGGTTTTTGATTTATAGTCGGTTGTTTTGTGCGATATCTGTCATTTTTATCCGCCGTCGTATGATATTGCGGATAAAATTTACAGAAATACTGTAGAAACGTGCAAAAGCGCAAAACCATAGAGTATAAATCGCCTGTCCTTTTTCAATTTAATTATTTTGAAAGTGACAGATAGATTTTCATTTTAGTTTTAGCCGGTGGTATCTAGAATCGAGCCGAATGTTATTTTGTCTTAAACTAAACTCTTAAATAGATCTCACACATCTTTATGAAACAGGACATCGTAGTATAATAAAAAAAAACTTTATGGTCCTTCTAGAGTAATGAACTTTCTTCTATTGATCTTCATTTTATGGTCATGGTTCGACCAACGAATGATCCTGTTGATATGATATAAATCTAACCAGAAGTCCCTAATTGACTTTTACTACAAAACACGGTCGTAAAATCCAAATTTAGTTGAATTTAAAAGGCGGTAGTCATCACGCCCTTTAAGGATTGAGACCTATAAAAGTCCTGGACTGGAATATATGACTAATACATACCTCTAAGTTACCAAGTATTGGTAATGAATAGAAATGTCGCACTAAATTTGTAGTCCTTTTTACGTATACCTTAAAACTTGATATTTATTTTCGTACCTTATTTGAATCCTCTTTATTCATCTTCTTATGCTAAAAATGAAAAGTTTGATAAAGTCTGGTTTTATAGCTAAAATATGATCAAATATTTATCAAAGAAATTGGATGTCTCTTACGATCAAGAATCAAATTTTTGTCTTAAAAAGGATTTGGTACCTGAGATATTTTATATCAAGCTAATAATTTTAGCTCGGTATTTTTATTCCAATTAGGAGTCCAAACCAAAGTCATACAAGGATTCGTTAAATACGTCAAAATCTGTCAAATAACCAGTCATCCGCATTGTCTCATACAAAATTTATTGCACGTCATAAAATTTATGATTCAGATTTACGACCGTAAACTATTATTTGTTCTACCAATAAAATGGATTGAATTATAGTTCAGAAACATATTAAGGATACTTCCTTCAATATAGCTATTAGCTTATATATTGTCTTTTAAAATAACCTAAAGGCTTTGCCTTAAGTACAGATTTTAAAAGTTTGCTTGTCTGACGAGATGAAAACTCTGAAAAGTAAAAGGCATTAGGGGAGCGATAGCGGCTTCTTAAAACAGTGGATGAAAGACACAAAATTATAAACAGAACACCTTTTTCTGTCTTGAGAAAATTTTAATAATTTACCTTGATCTTCAAATATAAGAAAGTATGCGAAATGGTTTATATTACAAACTCTCATCTGTATCTGATACGGCAAATGAGGCAATTATTGGTGTCTGTTGACATTTCGAAAGCAAATTACGCAATTTCAGAAGGTACCGTAAACCACTCTAGTATTTTGAGGAAACTATTTTCCGACGAAAATGACCGCTACTGCTACGTAATAGGAGTGTAAGCTAAAAACAGCTGTTAACTGTACTATTACCACGGACGATTAGCAGACCACCAGGAAACCAGGAATACATCAGAAGTCGTTCAGTTTAGAGACAAGTTTTCAGATGTCCTCCGTCTGTCCATTTCATATGGCTTGAATAGTCCCCAGAAACTCTATAATCTTCAGTAGGTATACTTTAGTCATCTGAGGGTGGCAACACACCTTCGGAGAGTTCCATGCAGATGCACCAAGAACGACGTAATACTTAATCCGCTAATGCAATGTCATATAAATTATTTGTATTCCGATTTTTTTTTGTAGAGTGACCACCTCTACTACCCTAGTAAATAAAGTCCTACGCTCTTACCTTTTCATCTATTAACAAAAATAATACTAAAAAGTTATAAAAATACTTAGTTTCCCCATCCTTAACTCAGCAATTCGAAGATCGCTCTACCGAATCGCAAGCGCATCTATTTTGTCACCGGCGGCGACGACAGACAGGCACTTGTTGACACGGAATTCGGATCTGGATCGCCCACTAGCGGCAACTACATAAATATTAGGCTACCTAACTACACTAGTAGATGACGTCACAGGCTTTCATCATCTGCATCAGTCCGTACAACTCTACAAGAAATCTTAAAAGCTTAGTTTTCCCATCCTTGAATCAGCAATTCCAAGATTGCAAGCGCATCTATTTTGTCACCAGCGGCGACGACAGACAGGCACTTGGTGACACGGAATTTGGATCTGGATCGCCCACTATAACTAAGTAGGTGCATAAATACGAGATCTGCGCCGGCGCAATCGATCGATTAAGGTACAGCTGTTTAAATAGAATTCAAGGGGAATTAGTTAATTTTAAAAAGAAACGTGAATAATTGATAAGAATTGGTTCAAACATACCTAGTTGGTTAATAGTTTTTTTAATTACACCACAAACCAAAGCCACAGAATGCCAGTGCTTCTAAATTATACCAGATTGTTTTCTTAAATATATATTCTTTATTGCAATAAAACATAAGAAATTAAGTTTACATAAAGGTATGCAATGGCGATCTTGTTCTTCACAGTCACGAGCCGATTGCGCTTTTTTGGATGAGAATCAAATCTTTTAAATAAATTCAAATAACTTAATACATACATACATACATACAATCACGCCTTTATCCCTAATGGCAGAGCGCAAACGACCCAAAGAAAGGTCGTCCCGCCACTTCTGACAAAGTTTTGAGGGTTATTTAAGATAGAATTCTAGGTATATTGCTGTAGTGACAGGTTGTCAGTCCATTGCCTAAATTACAATATACTGAAACCCTCGGATCCCTTAGCTGGATTTTACAGCATGCCCGGGAGGAAATGCAGCTGGCACATTCTATGTTTTTCTCTCGCTCCCAGACCAGCATGGAAGCACAAATAACTCAAAATCTAAACAAAACTTAGCAACTGACTCTACATTAAAGTTAAAGTGAACAGGCAGTCTCTGTTGTCTAGAGAGAGAGATCTCGACCTAGACTAGAGTCAAGAGCAAGTCAATATCCAGTAAAAAAAAATAAAGTATTTTTTATGTTTTCTTCTTCATTGCACTAACAGTGCCTTAAGTTAGTACTGTCTCAGCAAAAGCAACCAATCGATAGCTGACCGTTTAAACAACCAACGGGATAAATACTGGAATTATTGTGTGCAAACTTGTCAAATGCTTATGATAATGTTAAGTGCTGCAAAATGCTTTACGAAGTTGCGAACGGCTTCGTAAATAGGTATTATGAGTAAATTACGACAATACGAGTATAACTTCACGCGCGATCTAAGATATATTTATACACATCAGTTACCTTAATACACATCAGCTACCTAACTATACAAAAAATATCTTAATTTATTATCGTTTTTATCGAAATATTTGACGATTCTATTAATGCATCAGTAGATATTTACCGTTTCGTTTAATTTGGTCTACAGCAGCAGTTTTCTCTATAAGCGTACTTATAAATTGAAATACACATTAAATTGGCTCTTTAGTATTCTGTCTCAATAGGCACGTCGGCAAGCTGTACTAACTTTAAATTAATTTCCGTTACCTTTAATTGAAACGAAAGCGGATTACCTAAATAAATGTTTGTCAGTAACTTTGGCCGAGTGTTTCCTAATACGGGAAATTCACTTGTCGCCAGAAACCGGTGGCCGGCACCCACTCACAGAAAATTACTCACAAATGTCCACAAATACACACATACATACATATAATCACCTTTATCTATAATGGGGTAAGCAGAGCGTAAACGACCTAAACAAAGGTTCTGCCTCGTCTCACAAAGTTTTGAGGGGTTATTTAAGATGGATTTGTACATATATTGCTAGCCCGTCGCCTAAATTACAATATACTGAAACCCTCGGATCCCTTAGATGTTTTTTTACAGCATACTCGGGAGAAAATGCAGCTGGCACATTCTATGTTTTTCTCTCGCTCCCAGGCCAACATGGAAGGATAAACACCTTTTGGAATAAAATAGACTACTATATACCTATTAGAATACAAACTTGCTTTCTTACCCACAGTGTACAATCTTTTCGTACAAATCTTTTTGCAAATTGTATTTTATTATTAGTATCATAATCGTAGCAAACAGCTACGTTTTGTCTCGAAGACTCTCTATCAATATCGAAAGATGCAATTAACAAATAAATCAGGTCTTAAGATGTATAGATAGAAATGTCATTTTAGCATTATTAACTAGTACGTACTATCAGTCTTGAGATTGATTCATTATTACGAACTATTTTTGCATTTATACAGGGTATAAAAGAGTTGAAAAGAAAAATTTTCTCTTCATAGCAGTGTATGAAGTGAAATAGTTCCTTTTTATGGGTATTCGCTACTACTTACAAGCATTATAGGGACTATTATGTGTCAAATGTTGACCCTAGGAGGTCAAATTACGCTGAACTCTGAAGTTTTTGTTTACTTACCTAAGTTTATTTTAAATTAATATGGGTAGGTACCCAAAGGATAGTTAAATGGCAATTAACCCATACAATTTTCCGACTCAGTTTGATTGCCTTTATTCTAAAATTAGTTGGAAATACTATAACACCCTATATTATGACGGAACTAAGTGATCAACCGGGTTGTAAATTATCTTAAAGGCCCACTACTTAGCGACAGAACCTTTCACATAGATAATATTTATTTGACCACTGACGGATTGATAAGGTCTAAAATTTGTTTTATGATAGTGTCAGATTTAATGTGCTGAATTTCTCTATCGTAATGAATGACAGTTGGCAATCTATCTTATTTTTTTATTAACTTATCATAATATTATTATCAGACATTGATCTAAGCACGATTATATTTCATTGAAAAAAGTCTAGTCGCAGATTTTATTAGCGATATTGCTGATAGACTTCTGCACATTTGTTTTTTTAACTGATCCCAGATATTAGAGAATAAATTAGGCTCGTATTTATAATCAGTTCTCAAGAGTGACAGCGAGTTTGAGTTCGTATTAGAAATTACATTTGAGTACAAAATGGCCTGTAAAATCCATTCTTAATTTTGGTCTCAATCTGAGATAGGTTTATCATAAATATTAGCCATAATTATTTACGGAAAATAGAAAAATTACAAAGTTTTCTCTGATTAATACAGCATTTCTTTATCAAGATCAAAACACGACTATCTAGTTTAATAAGTCTCAATAATTATAATTTTCTACTTGTGCGGGTTCCAAGTCACATAGAAAACAATTAGTCCTAAAATACTGTACATCATTTTAAAAAGCTAACGAGGCGTGTTTTAATTATCCTAGATCTACAGTCAATACAATCAAATAAGGTACGGTCATTGCCAAATACCTACTACAATAGATTAACAGATCTCTTGTCACAGAATACATAATAGTTACTAGTACCTAGTATGCTTAGTACTGTGTTATTCGTAATTGATTAGGTACATTTCCTGTCCGTTATACACAATAGTTCTTTTACTATTGTGCTTGGAACATCACTTATATGGTAGCCGTTTATTAAATGGCTTCGGATAGACATAGGTTTCCATAGAATAGGAATTCAATTCAATTCTTAGGTTATATGCATAGAATAGTATTTAGGTAAGTAGTGGCCTCGAACCTATATTCTACCTGCTAAAACTAAACTTAAAATCTATTTGTCACTTTCAGACCAAAAACATTGGTCAAAAAAAAGGTCAAGAGATCTATTTTCTCTGATTTTCGATTTAAAGTCGGTGGTTTTATGCGTTATCTGTTATTTTGGGACACTGGGGAAACGTGCAAAAGCGCTTCAAAATCTAGCGGACAAAGTTTAAAACCATAACTACAAAGTATAAGACAAAGTCGCTTTCTCTGTCCCTATATCCCTATGTATGTATACATTTCAAAACTACGCAACGGATTTTGATGCGGTTTCTTTAAATGGATAGAGTAATTCAAGAAAAAGGTTTATATGTATAATACATGCATAATATAGTAGAGAAACACTGATAATTTCCGTGCGAAGCCGGGGCGGGTCGCTAGTAGAGTGTAAATCGCTTGTCCTTATTCAATTTAATTATTTTGAAAGTGACAGTTAGATTTTAATTTTAGTTTTAGCCGGTGGAATCTAGAATAAATACATACATATAATCACGCCTTTATCCCTAATGGGGTAGGCAGAGCATAAACGACCTAAACAAAGGTCGTTCCGCCACGTCTGACAAGGTTTGAGGGTTATTCAAGATGGATTTGTACGTATATTGCTGTAGTGACAGGTTGTCAGCCCATCGCACTACATTGCAATATACTGTAACCCTCGGATCCCTTAGCTGACTTTTACAACATGCCCGGGAGGAAATGCAGCTGGCACATTCTAAGTTTTTCTCTCGCTCCCGGGCCAGCATGGAATCTAGAATCGAGCCCATTATATATGTTAAGGTTCTAAACCTATGGTAAACCACAAAAACATTTTCAACTTAGGTAGGTATGTTAAATAAATAGATACACTATTAATAAGTGGGTACTTTAGGTGACTTTCCCACAACGATCTATTTCGTTTTTTTTATATATATAGAGACTCAGATAAATGTATTCTGTAACAAAATATACGTAGGGAAATAAAAATGTTACTTCGTTGCTGAACATAGAATGTGCCAGCTGCATTTCCTCCCGGGCATGCTGTAAATATCTGCTAAGGGTTCCAAGGGTTTAAATATATTGTAATTTAGGCGATGGGCTGACGACCTGTCACTACAGCAATATACCTACCTACAAATCTATCTTAAATAACCCATAAAATCTTTGTCAGACGTGGTGGTACGACCTTTGGTTAGGTCGTTTACGCTCTGCCTACCCCATTAGGGATAAAGGCGTGATTATATGTAAGTATGTAAAGTAGGGAATAGCTCACTCCCAAATCCCCACAAAATGTTGACTGTATTCTATACCTATTTTAATGTACATTTCTCAAATAGATAAGTTATTTATTATCCTATTAGAGATACAAGGCACATCTTTGTTGCTAATTATATTCATAACGTAATCTAATAATAAGCTTGTTGTTTAGCTAATTATATCGGCATTTTCTTATCATTTTCAACGTATGTGGTCATAACAATATGTCAAATATATTCGCATTGTAGTAGAAATATGAATGACCTCTCGTCTGTTTACTATGAACAAGATTATATTTTTTGTTTGTTTAATTTTGTGAATGGTTTTATGATAAAGTTTGTTTCGAAGTTCATTGACATGCTAGCTTGTATAGGAATACCACCATGTACAGCAAGAATAAGAAAAAAAAATGAAGAAATAATATATACATACATACATATAGTCACGCTTTTATCCCTAATGGGGTAGGCAGAGCGTAAACGACCTAAACAAAGGTCGTTCTGCCACGTCTGACAAAGCTTTGAAGGTTATTTAAGTTAGATTTGAAGGTATATTGCTTAGTGACAGGTTGTCAGCCCATCGCCTAAATTACAATATACTGAAACCCTCGGATCCCTTAGCTGGTTTTTACAGCATGCCCGGGAGGAAAAGCAGCTGGCACATTCTTCGTTTTTCTCTCGCTCCCAGGCCAGCATGGAAGAAATAAATAGTTGATATTGTAATAATTAGGATTCTTTTTAAAAAAATCACATTTAATGTTAGACCACACTATGGCGTAGCTGCAGCGGAGCAGCGCGACACTGCGCGACAAAATCTGTCAAAATGTATGGACATTGCCGCGCCGAGAAGCGTCGTGAAGCGCCTCGCATCTCCGCGGCAGCTCCAGTGCTGCTTCAGTGCGGTACCTCTCATACATTCTCATACAATGAATCATTTGTCACGCAGTGTCGCGCCTCACCGCTTCGCTGCAGCTACGTCCTAGTGCGGTCTAACCTTTAGGCATATTTTTTTATTTAATAGGTATAGTTACAGATACCAGACTAAAGTGTACACTAAAATAATAAAAACTTAATCTAATACAAATCTGTTATCCAATTAAAACTATACACAGCTTTCACTTAAAAACATACAGAGATAAAACGTAAGTATTTTTAAACATATAAGTGCAAAAAAAGGGATAAAATAACATAATTATTGTGAATAATTAAAACAAGTTTAGAATTCTTGGTGAATTGAACGTTTGAATGAAGCAATATTAGAATCGAAAATATCAACATGAGAACAAATATCATTATAATAACTGCACATTCTTATTAATGGATTATTTTTTGAAGTATTCTTATTAGAGACTGGAACGGGTATTATGCATAGTACTGTTATTTTTAAAAGGTTTTACGACATTTTCTTTCAATTCAAAATAGTCTAGACTTCAGACAGCAAAGTAGAGTAGATTGCAGATCAAAATATATTTTATCCCAAGGTCATAAAGCTTATACGACATTTCCTTTCTATTCCAATTCTTTCTAGTCTAGACTTCAGACAGCTTAGACAGCGACACGACAAAATGGTAGAGCAAAATAAATTTTATCCCAAGGTCATAAAGCTTATCTTTTCAAAGCACCTGTTAGCGACTTTCCCATACTTGTAAAATGCATTTATTCGCTATCGGCAGTTATTAAAGTGGCTGGTTAGATTGTATAACTGTCGCGGCTATGCAGGCGCCAGCTGAATAGGTGATAAAATTATTAATTATAATAATTAAAGGCTAAGCGCGGTTTGATTAATGGGTCCGCGATAACCGAGCCTCGTAGCCAGTTGGAGAGGTTCATGCATGGTGTAGCTAAGGAAAGAAATGCTCTTTCTTTTATACAAGCTCTTGCTCTTTTTTTATATGTGTATTAGTATTACTATAATCATATCAATTTGTAATTAAATTATACTAACTGTATCTGTTCCCGTGAATTTATCATCTTTTATCCGCATTAGGTTGGCTGGAAGAGATCTCTTATAGAGATAAGCTCGCCTGTTGTTTAAGTTTTTAAGTAGAACTGTATTTTTAATTTTTAAAGCAATAAAGAATACGTGGCGGAACAACCTTTGTTTTGGTCGTTTACGCTCTGCCTACCCCATTAGGGATAAAGGCGTGATTATATTTATGTATAAAGAATATCTATACAAGATGAAGTAAAATTTTACTTCTTTGTATCCGGGAAATCTTCATATTCTGTAGTAATTTATATTTTTTTTAACTCGTAAGTTAAATTCTAATTTTAGCTTTCTGTGAGTGAATCTGGGCCCTAGGAATTAAACCATATTTATTATTAAATACGTCGCGGTGCTCTCAATCTAAATATTAAAATAAATAAAATGTACCTTAAATTGCGTAAAGTAGAAATTGTGTACTGTACTCATTTACAACCATCCAATATATATTCTTTATTGCATTAAAATACAAGAAATGAAGCTTACAGAAAGGTATGCAAGGGCGAACTTATCTCTATGAAGAGATCTCTTCCAGCTAACCCACTGGCAGTTAAGAGAATGAGAAACATTTCCAATACGCTGATAGAATCTATATTTTTATTTTACATACTCTACTTTAGCCAACGTTCATGTGCATATTTTATATCCTTAAAGTACATGAACATTTTTTTCTTAAAAGAGCATTGTGTTCATAACAAGGATGGTTACTTTCTACCGACCACGATCCTCGAAGTCGGAACAAGATAATAGTGTTAATTTGGTAAACAGCAGCGTTGTTTAATAGGTACAATGGTACAAAGGACCCGGTATAAGAGCGCTGCTTTCCCGGTTCGGTTCTATACAGAGTGGTACAGGCGTTACTTTCTAGGGCTGGTGATACCTTGCACACATGTTGGCCATATTAAGAAAAATCTTGAAAGCTCCAGCCATGAGACAGTTCCTGCAGCAAAATTTCTCGAGTGGGAAAACAGTAAATTTAAATTTATTTCGGTTTTCACACCGCTCGAAAAGCTTCATTTTTTTTGCAGCCGATCTGCAAAGATAAGGAAGGGAATTCATAAAAAAAACATTCATGAACGTCGTCGGACGCGTACTTACTGGATACCTACATATGGTTGCTAATCAAAAACTGATTCATCGTGTGGACTTACTCGAAAAGAAGTTCAAAAACTGATACATACATATATATTATCACGCCTTTATCCCTAATGGGGTAGGCAGAGCGTAAATGACATAAAAACGGTCGTTCCGCCACGTCTGACAAAGTTTTGAGAGTTATTTAAGGTAGATTTATAGTTACATTGCTGAAGTGACAGGTTGTCAGCCCATCGCCTAAATTGCAATATACAGAAACCCTCGGATCCCTTAGCTGGTTTTTACAGCATACCCGGGAGGAAATGCAGCTGGCACATTCTATGTTTTCCTCTCCAGTCCAGCATGGAAGAAAAACTGATAGAGGTCAAAAGTACTTTGATATAAAATTAAAGTGTCAAGTGAAAAAAAGTGTCCTAATACTATCTATAACATATCGTAAAATGAGTTTGAAACATAGTTACATTCCTCGAATTAATTTATGAGTGGCAACCCTGTCCTTGGCGAAGGCATGCAACATGTTCGTTACACCGGGATATAATGCTGCTAATCCAGTGTACAATCTGTACACCATGACAGATAATTAAGCTTTGATGTGTCCATTGTGGTGGGAAGATACTTCCCGCCGCTTTTTTAGTGGGAAACTGGGAAGCGGCTAATTGGTCATGATAGGTTGTGGATTCTTGGGAAATGGTAGTATCCGAAATTAGGTAGTGAAGATCCTAAAGGCATTGTACAATCTTTATTTATTACTAAGACGTGAACTAACATGGTGTGCCCTCTTAAGGTGTATCCCAACGGAAGACGAGCAGGTAGATCTCAAGATATGCAACCATAATGCCTTAAAATATCGTTCATATCAGCGTGCGCTACGGTGTAGCGGTTACGTTTGTGGCCGCGTCAAAAATAGGCGAAATACGCTAAAAAAGTCTTATTCGTTCCTTCTCCTTGTCGTGTCGATCGTTTAGGCGTAAAAGAAGAAGATTATAAAAGCTATGTTACGATAATCATAATACGGATATTTTCCCGAAGGAACTGCAAAAGCGCTCCATCGTTTTGAAGTAATATAAAATTTACTGATCAAAACAGCTGTACTTACAGTTTTTTTAGCATACTTATTTATGAACTAGAATATTTTTAAATGTTGCAATTGCAGGCCGTGAACTAATTTTAGTAGAAGTTATTTTTTTATTTTCTAATGATTCGTTTAGGAGAATTAAGCTCTTATAAGAACCATTTGCCGTTAGGAGTCACCTTAAGTAGTGATTGCGCTGGGCAGCTGCGTCATAAGTTTGCCTATGGATAAGTCTGCTTGAATGATTCCACATAAACAGTAGTAGGCCCGAAGCTCTTCCTGGTTTACTTATGAATGATAAAACCTCCGCAGTCCAGTGCCATTATATTCTTTATTTGAGGTTTCCTGAGCAAGCGCGGTCTATCTTTTATACTCTGTCTTAACTCACAAAAAAATTAACCCGTAAAATGTAGGTTTCTAAGGCCCGTAAGTAGCAAAGCGATCTCAAACTTGAGAGCAATATTAAGTATGGATTTGACCTGAAATTACATTTCTGATATGAACTCAAACTCACTGTCTTTCATGAGCGCTGCTTATAAAAACGGCCCTAAATGCATTTGGTTTCTAAGTTCGAATAATTCTGGAAATGGATACATACATACATATAATCACGCCTTTATCCCTAATGGGGTAGGCAGAGCGTAAACGACCAAAACAAATGCCGTTCCGACAAAGTTTGAGGGTTGCATAAGATAGATTTGTAAGTATATTGTTGTAGTGACAATATACTGAAACCCTCGGATCTCTCAGCTGGTTTTTACAGTATGGTCGGGAAAAAATGCAGTTGGCACATTCTATGTTTTCTTTCGCTCCCAGTCCAGCATAGAAAATTCTTACAACGTGCAACAAGAAAATTATACAACGTGCAAATAAATATCTTCCATGCTGGCCTGGGAGCGAGAGAAAAACATAGAATGTGCCAGCTGCATTACGTCCCGGGCTTGCTGTAAAAACCAGCTAAGGGATTTGAGGGTTTTAGTATAATGTAATTTAGGCGATGGGCTGACAACCTGTCACTACAGCAATATACCTACAAAAATATCTTAAATACCCCTCAAAACTTTGTCAGACGTGGCGGAATGATCTTTGTTTAGTTCGTTTATGCTCTGCCTACCCCATTAGGGATAAAAGCGTGATTATATGTATGTATGCAAATAAATTGACAGAGCAAAGAGAACCATATCATTCGAATACTTATCTTCAAAGCTCAGACAGTTTAGAATTAACCCTAACCTTTACAGTTACACTGAAATAATAAAGTAGATTAGCGAATTTGGCACGGCCATAGCACTAGCTTTATTTTGTACCGCTCCAACGTTATGTCCGGAACGATTTCTACCGGCTGACATTTGATCGTGACGCGATGAGTTAGGTCCTGCAATAACAATAACTGAATACCAAGGAGCAACGAGGGTCTTCTGAAACACTGGATTAAAAATTAAAAAAAGAACAATAATATTGAATTAATTTACAGCTACAGACCTCCTGCCGTCGTCCATACGTCGAAGTAGTATTTAAGTTTTTTATAAATATGTATGTTAGTCTGTAAGGTATACATTCTATGGGCCTTTGTTTATATTATTTAACATCTACTTATGTAAATATTGCCTGAAATAAAATTATTTATTTATTATTATTTAAAGAAAATTAAAAAAATCTTCAAAGAAATGTGATATGGAATAGGAACGAGAGGATTTGATATTTTGATTGAAGCTGCTATAACTTTTTGTTAATTAAAATTTTCAACTTTATGTTTTGATTAATTCGATGGGTGCCTGGAACAAAACCACAATAGCCATAGTGGCAGTTTTCCTATCATGCCATTTTCATAATCTATGGATCCGAATACACCTCGTGTATTTTTTTCACGAATATTAAATGAACACTGGCTGATTTAGCAAAATCGTTATGGGTATTGTCTCGATATTCCTTATTTAGAATTTGAATTTTGTTTACTGGAGTAATGGTGCTATGTACAAAGATAAAAGTTTTTTTCAATGGTCTACAGGTAACAAACATTACAGCTTTGTTCCCCGAAATAAACATGTATGCCGATTCACGATCACCATTACTGTAAGATAGTCGCTCAAAACCTTTACACAATATATTTAGTCGCTATGACGAACACATAAAGAATAAGGAAAGAGTGCGTGAGATAAAAGATGCTGAAAAACAAAACGTTACTGACTTGGAGACTATAGCAGATTTTGATCTTGAGAAGGTTCTTTACATTCCAAGGTCAGATGTTGGGGTTTTCTATTACAAAAGAAAATATCCCGTTTATAATTTTACTGGTTCGGTTACAGTGTTCGATGCAGGCCGTAAGCTGGGATACTGTTTTATGTGGCACATGAAAATAGCGAAGCGAGGAGCTATTGAAGTCGGGAGTTGCTTATTAAAGTTTTTTGAAAATGAACATAAGCGCTCGGTTTCCAAAATTTCACTGTATTCAGACGGTTGTCCCGGGCAAAATAAAAATCGATTTATATTTGCACTGCATTTGTATGCAGCTTCAAAATATGGAATGACAATCACGCATCGATTTT
This sequence comes from Scrobipalpa costella, assembly GCA_949820665.1. NCBI lineage: Eukaryota > Metazoa > Arthropoda > Insecta > Lepidoptera > Gelechiidae > Scrobipalpa > Scrobipalpa costella. The sequence continues at coordinate 10,910,261 of OX463312.1, forward strand.
TTGAAACCAGACAAGGACACAACGAGGGTGATTCAATGCATGCTTGCATAGAGCGTGAGCTAAAGAAACAAAAAAAATTGTACACGCCAGAACAAATTTATGCTGTTGCAATGAATGCCAAAGTTAGTGGCGAGATGGCTCAATCTGACTTTGTTGATATAAAAAAGCTCATTGAAGGACGAAACTGGATGCATGACTCAGAGGGAAATAAGATATTGTGGTTCAATGTTATGGAAGTGGTCCCTTGTCATACTCATGAGGGCATTCTACTTCTTCTACTTCTTGGTGGGACGGCTGCGTTGCACGCAGACGGGTGATCAGCTCCTGATGTTGGAACCATTTCACCCAATTCCCAGTGGTGGAGCACTGGGTTCACTGGTGCTCGGTCAGCGTCACCTCCTTGAATCTACCAGTGGCCCTGCAGAAGTGCAGAATGTCTAGTAAGGAAAAGATAAGAGTCGTTGGCGTAACCAAAAAAATGGCCTACCTCAAGGTAGTGTTCTCGCGCCTACACTTTTTAACATCTACACCAACGACCAGCCATTAAGCCCTAACACGTCACGTTTCCTATATGCTGATGACCTGGCCCTTACTTCGTGTACCGCAACTTTTGAGGAAGCCGAGAAAAACCTTTCAGTCGCACTCGAAGCATTATCCGTGTACTACGAAGGAAATGCCTTAAAGCCAAATCCGCTTAAAACCCAGTCTTGCGCCTTCCATCTTCGCAACCGGGAAGCGGGTCGTCATCTGGATATCACGTGGCGAGGAGTGCCGATTGCCCACAGCGACCACCCGAGATATCTTGGTGTTACACTAGACAGGTCACTCACATTTAAGAAGAACTGTGAAAATGTCAAGCAGAAGGTATGTGCTCGTAACAATCTTCTGCGAAAACTGACAACTACTAAATGGGGTGCCTCACCTACGGTTCTGCGGACAACTGGTCTGGCGCTTTGCTATTCGGCGGGCGAATATGCGTGTCCCGTGTGGGAACGCTCTGCTCATGTCAAGAAAGTGAATACAGCACTCAATGAAACGTGCCGTATTATTACAGGCTGCCTTAAGCCGACCCCGGTACAAATGCTGTATCCACTTGCAGGAATAGCGCCTCCAGATGTTCGCAGAGCAGCATCTAGTTCCACCGAGAGGGCAAAACTGGAAACAGACCCACTTCATCCGATGCACAATTACAGTTTTGTGCCTCAAAGGCTCAAAAGCCGCAAGAGCTTTATGAAGTGTGTCAGTCCAATTTCTGAAGAGGCCCCGCAACAAGCTAGATGCCGGTTATGGAAGGATAAAGCTTATCTGCCTTTGCCCTTTGTGCCGCTGTCGGAAAATCTCCCGCCTGGACACAATCTGGCGAGGCCGACTTGGAAATCTTTAAATAGGCTCCGAACTCAAGTCGGCCGGAGCAAAGATAACCGCTTCGGGTGGGGATTTACACGTGACCCCGACCTTCGGTGCAAATGCGGAGTTGACCCACAAACCATTGCCCATCTAATATCGTGCTCTATGTGCCCTACCACCTGTACGAGAGAGCAATTGATGCAAGCCACAGCAGATGCGGTGAGAGTTGCCGACTACTGGGCTAGAGTAATTTGAGATGGGGTTTGACTTGCCGTCGACTCGATAGAAGAAGAAGAAGTAAGGAAATGTTTTCTAAGTCCTTTGTCTCTAGTTTGTCAGTTCCTAAGTATTCCCATCTTGGCAGTGAGTAGCTAGGACATTCGGCTAAGAAGTGGAGACTACTTTCCTCCTGTCCGCACTCAAGGCAATTTGGGTTATCTATTAATCTCATAGTGTGTAGGTGTTTGTTCAGTCCGCAATGTCCTGTCAGTAACCCTACCAAGAGTCTGATATGTTTTTTACTAAGTTGTAGCAATCTACGCGTTTTTCTAAAATCTAGGCATTTTATGAAAAGCTTAAATTGTCGACATGACTGTAGGTTATTCCATCTACTGTTACTATCGTTTTTAATTTTTATATTAATAACGCCTTTTGTTGTTTGGCCTGGAATTGGTAGACATGGTTCAGGGCCCATGAAGGTTTCATCTGCCCCGGTCCTGGCCAGTTTGTCTGCTATCTCGTTTCCTTCGTTGTCTTGGTGCCCTGGCACCCAGGCAATTGTGATACTAGTTTTGGTACATAATCTGTTTAGAGTCAGTTTGCATTCCTTGACTAATGCAGAGGTTGTACAGGTTTTGTTCAACGCTTTTAATGCTGCCTGACTGTCACTATAGATTATGACTTCTGGTGTCAGTTCTAAATTTTCTAACTCGCCGGCGCACTCCAGGATGGCCTGCACCTCAGCCTGGAAAACACTGGCGAATTTTCCTAAAGGTATTGTTCTATACAGACGTGGCGAGTTTTCTATGTAAATGCCCGCCCCCGATAATTTGGTGTTTTCTTTCCTAGATCCGTCAGTGTAACAGATCGTTATCGGGTTGTCTGTGTGGATTTTCCATTCATCTCTTGAACCTATGTGTATCAAATCGTTATTTGCAAGAATCATCGAGATATTTTGTCCTATCACCGAGTCTATCTTGACGTGCCCTTTGTCCAGATGGTTACCCTTCCAAGATTTAAAGGACTTCATTCTAAACCATTGTTCTAAGGCTACCTTCTTCACCTGTAGGTCAATAGGATAGACCCAGGATCATATTTAAGGCCGCTGTGGGAGTTGTTCTCATGGCCCCAGTGATCATCAGTGCGGCGAAGCGTTGGACCTGGTCCAGCGCTGTTTTATTCTTGATGATTGAGGCTCTATGCCACTATACTATTGCTCCGTAACTAATTCTGGGAAGAATTATAGCTTTATAGATCCATAGGACTATATGTGGCTTTATTCCCCATGTCTTACCGACGGCTCTTCTGCATTGCACTAAAGCCATCTTTGCTTTTTTGCTTGAGTTTTCTATGTGTGTGTTAAAGAGTAGTTAGATCAGAAACTATATTGTGTTCATACTATTTACAGTATTCACGAGTACAGTTTTCAATTATATTTTAAAATTCATGTAATAACACTGCAAAACCCTTTTATTGTTTTCGCGATACAAACTTCAGAACTGCGCAGAACGTTGCAATACGCTATTGCTGTTTGCTTTCCTCGCAATTTTACTGGAATAAAACCACAATGAACTCTTGCGGTAACGAATTTAAGTGTATGAAACGGCATTATCGTTTTTATCGTTTTATTAATAATTACGTAAGCACTAGATGTTTCTTTACTTGATAAATTACTCCAGAAAAAATAATACATCGATTAATATTCAAACCGTTATAATACGCCTCGTAGCTTAGTACTTATTCAAGATTTTCACTAAATCTTTTTTCCTGAAAAATTATGTTTTTTCTATTGCGGCTTTGTTCCAGGCACCCATCGAATTATACATTGATTCGTGCAAAGAAAACGTAAATCGATCTATTTTATTTTTGTTACTTAACCCCACCAAATATAGTTATTTGGATTTAAAAATAAAATAGATGACTTAGTTTTGATCATATCTAGTATCTTATTACGTGTGATTATTTCTTTATTTAATTTTTTATGTGCCCTACTAACAATTATTTTTAAATGTGTTGTGTTTTACTAACAATCTATGGATGAAAATCGGACAATAAAGTATTATTTATTATTATATGTACGTCCATGAAGGAATTAATTAAGGGAAACCTTCCAATTTCACTAAAAAGAAAACTCGTTGACATGTGTATCCTGCCCATCCATGGTCACTGACACAAGCACAGAAGTCCAAACTTAAAGTTTGCCAACGCGCCATGGAGCGCAGCATTCTATGCGTGAAGAGAACTGACCGCATAAGAAATACAGCTCTTCGCGAAAAAACTGGCATTGCAGACGTAGGCAGAAAAACCGCCAGACTAAAGTGGGATTGTGCCGGACATGTCGTCCGCATGAACCCTGAAAAATGGTCTAACGCTGTCACTGAGTGGATCCCGGAGGATGGTCGCCGACGACAGGGAAGACCCCGAAGAAGGTGGCGAGACGACCTGGATGGTTATTGCGAACAGTGGCCGACAGAAGCTGTAAACAGAGACGCCTGAACAGATGAAGGGGAGGCTTTTACCCAGCAGTGGGACAATATATAAGCTATTAAAAATAAAAATATATATGTAGAAAATCATTTAGTTCTGCAAATATTTTTCTTATAGATTTTATAATTTACTGTCAAATTTTGTATGACCCTATATATGAATACCTCGGAAGGTCACTCCTGTGGCTACATTCTGTTATACGCAGTGGGTGGTACATACTTCTCCTAATAGAAATTCTTAAATGTCTTTGCCAAATTTTGCATAATGTTTTTGGTGAGACTGGCATGTACAAGTTTAGTCACGGTTTTTTTGCTCATTTGGTTACATTGAGAAATGTTTTTTTATAACGAACACATGAAGTAGGTATTTGTTTGCTATCTCATCAAAAGCAAACATCCAAACATGCGAAAATTCTTCAAGAATTGTGTTTTGTCTTTTCTGTAGAGTCGCATCATACGATTTATATTTCCACGCAATTTGTTCTACTTTTAAAAATATATAATTGCATTTTCTTGAATAGAGAAATGGAGTCCGTGCTTGCCAAAAAATTAATTTAGTTACATTTTATCACTTTTCAGTCATTTAACAGTTCTCTTCTTTCCTAATGAAGATTCTCGTATAGGGTCAAAACGTCGAACAGTCGAAGACTATCAAATCCACGAGTGAGTAGCCGTGTATAAAACAAACTCGCTTTCTCTGTCCCTATATCCCTATGTATGCATAAATCTTTGAAACTACGCAACGGACTTTAATGCGGTTTCTTTTAGTGGATAGAGTGATTTAAGAGGAAGGTTTATATGTATAATACATGCATTATATAGTAGAGATACACTGATAATTTCCGTGCGAAGCCGGGGCGGGACGCTAGTATTTTATAAATGTGCTACATTCGCTCTCTATGTCTACCCGTTGGAATTTTCTACTATCCCACGGGTAGTAATACTTATTAATTCCACGTACTACTCAGATGTCTGATTCCTGATGGCAAGTTAAATTTGCAAGCCAATATGGGAAGATGGCAGATATTTATAGAATTATACGATATACACTCCTGGACGGGGAGTATGGATTGGTATGACCTATAAATTAATAATTACTTTATTTATTAATTATAAATATTTTTTTATTACTGCAATTTGTCTTCGAATTTACTAGCAAAAAATAAATACGGCCTTGAAACTGGAAGTGAGAAGCTCGCTTTACAGTCTGACAGAAATTAGAATGATGAAACGTATTTTTTGTGTAATCTGTGGCACCTTCTTTATTACTGCAGTAGTTTTTTATCCTACTTATGTGATGCAAATATCTATTAACACCAGCTTTTACAACGGTTAACTAGGGTCAACAGAGATGTAGTACAGTGCCTACAAGAATCAACAAAACAAGAGTCATAGTACACTGCCAAGTTTTGTGCAAATATTGACAGCCATCATGGTTCCAGGGTACTTCAAACACGTAACAAAGGATTGCGTCATCAGAACATGATTTACATGAAAACTTTTATCATACGGTAAGAAAACAAGAATGGAAGGATGTGATCTCTGCCTACCCCTCCGGGAAAGAGGCGTGACGTTATGTATGTATGTATGTAAGAAAACATTGAAATCCGCAATTTTCATTGCCTTTTCTGACGCAGATTGGTATTTCCTTTGAATTTTGTGGTTGTAGTAAAAGTTAGCTCTTGGCCTGGTGTAGGACAAACTAATCTGCAAGAAATATTAGTTACCTAACAATTGCTTTAATACACAGTAACTGGTCCCATTTCTGATTCTCACGGTCACTGGTACATTGTAATCTTTATCATAACTAGCCAAGGAGTATTCCCAGACCAATATTCATACACACATTCATATAATCACGCCTTTATTCCTAATAGTAGGAAGATGGGAGGAAATGGAGCTGACATATTCTGTGTTTTTTTCTACCTCCCAGCTTGTAAGGAATATTCACTTCTCATAAGCCAGTGCGTATAAGTACTATAAGTATAAGTTAATAATGTTGATATCTAATTATTATGTGGTCAGATACTTAATCAACTTTGACTAATCCAGCACTTAATTAAATATTTAAAGAGACCTAAATTAAATGGTAAAGGCTTGTTTAAGAAAAAATGTCCGGCCATTCACATATCAACTTAAAATTACGAGAAGTTCGTTGGCTTAATTTTTTTCTCTACTTCACGCAACTGCTTTAGGCACGTAGGCAGTAGTAGGCTTTAGAATCAATGTCATTCACAGAAACGTTGTGATTGAGTCACAAGTATAAAAAATACACTTGTAAGAAGAATAATAATAGGGTTAAAAGTACGTAAGTACCTACTTAGTTTTTCACGCTGAGACTGCTCTTGAACAGGCTTTGAAATCTTTTTATATCTGCCGAATGTTTTTTGTCCGCCTTCATTGGAAAATACCGGTGGATAATTTAGATTATGATAGAGCATAATTTTTTACTTAATATAATACCTAAATGCCTATTCACTTTCACTTAGAAAAGGCTCAAGTTTATACATCTTCGGTAACAGATCCGCGGGCAGGGAAATCCACTGCTTATCCATTTTCGATATTATTATTGTTTTTATTTTGAGCGAAGCCTTTCTTTCAATCATGAAAAAAACTCCGAGTAACAAAATTCAGAACTATTAATGTTTACATAGAGAATGTATTCGTTTTTACAATTGACTGTCGTCCATGATGTTTTAGTTAACCTCAATCTCGTGAACAAACAGTCTTTGTCAACGCATTCTTTACATAAGTACATGCGTTTTATAGCAAACTGAGAAGTGCGTGTCATAACATTAAAAGGGAACTTTTGTCTAGTGTAGTGAATATTTATACACCAAAGCTCCGGCGATTTCAAGTACTTTTTATTTTTGCTAAAAATAACACTTTCTGTTGAAATAAACTGCTATCTGTGTCATTCACGGAAAATGACAGGTTTTAATAACCATGAACTCTACTTAAGAAAAGGTGTTCCAATAAAATTACGATACAATAAATACTTCCATGCTAGACTGGGAGTGAGAGTAAAACCTAGAATGTGCCAGCTGCATTTCCTCCCGAGCATGCTGTAAAAATCAGCTAAGGGATCCGAGAGGTTCAGTATATCGCAATTTAGACGATGGGCTGACAACCCGTCAGTACCGCAACAAATCTATCATAAATAACCCTCAGAACTTTGTCAGACGTGGCGAAACTACCTTTGTTTAGGTCGTTTACGCTCTGCCTACCCCATTAGGGACAACGGCGAGATTATATGTATGTGTGTATGTAGTAAAGTGACCTTTTAGGTACAGGTGCTTTATTTATACTCTTTTCTGTTCAGACAGAGTGTTCTTGAGTTTCAAGCAAGTAAGTAATCTCAGAATAAGTAAGTTTGGAAAGAACTGTGCGTAACGTTGTTAACTAGAATTACGTACAGTACCTACCTTCACTGAACCCCTGAGATTTCTTTACTGGCTTTTACCAGGGTCAAAATATATTTTATTAATAACTTGCAGTCCAACATGAAAGATAAGTCGTATCTAATTTAGATTATTCGCAATTTCTTACAATTATAATTGACGTGAGCTTGTAATTTTCGGATTTTCACAGATACATTTGACAAGTATATTTTTCTGTACTTAACCTAGGTACCATATTTGGTGTCCTATTTCGCGACCCGATGAAGCGGATCGCTGCGCCCGCGCCGGTTGCGACAACTCACCACAAAGCACAAAGCGCCACTGTCCGCTTTGTCATCCGAACCTCACAGGACCTACTCATTAAACGGTGCCGTCATACGAGACCAGATGAATTAATTTATCAAATTTTCCGACAAGTTTGTTAATGAGATCAAAGTGCTTTTGCAAAAAGAGAACAGGACTATAAGTAACGCCACCGTCCGTGTTTTCTTTCATCCGACCCTCAGAGCACCTACTCAAGGTCACACGAGACCAAAATTATATATTCTTTATTGCATAAATTTCAATACATTGTTTAAATCTTAAAAGTGGTTGTTACACAAAGCCATGTCCGAGGACTGATAGTTGTGCTACTAGGCGGTTTAAAAAAACTCTGACACCAGGGTTCGGGTCCATAGAGTCGATACCCACTTGACAGAAGAAGAATCTTAAAATTAAAGCAAAGGTGAGCTTATCTCTATTAGAGATCTCTTCCAGCCGTCGTAGTGGAGATGAAAGATGGGGCTTCACTTACCTAGCTAGGAATGATAGGTACAAAGTTTTTTGAAGAATTCAGGGTATTATGACGTAAATTTAAAATTAAATATCTCGCAGGGAAGTCGCACTGAACCTTTCGGAAATATACTCATTATCATTTATTTGAACTTCTTCTTCTTCTTCTTCTTCTGTCGAGTGGGTATCGAGTCCATGGACCCGATGAACCCTAGTGTCAGAGTTATTAAACCGCCTAGTAGCACAACTACCAGGCCTCTGACATGGTTTTATGTAACGACCACTATCAAAGACAGCGACCGGGACCGACGGCTTAACGTGCCCTCCGAAGCCCGAAATCTTTTTCTTTTCGGACAATCAGGTGATTAAGTCTGCAATGTCCTACCCAAACTGGGGAAAAAATCACAAAGTGATAAATTCTCAAATATCAACTTTGTGTTTTACCCCCTGGGAATCGAACCCAGGACCTCCGGATCTGGAGCCCATGGCACTAGCCACTAGACCACGGAGGCAGTTATTTGAACTGAAAACAAGTAAATTATCTTCTGGCAATTTCCTGAAAATATCATCCTAGTCATAATCACAGCTAAATCATCAAAATTTAATTCATTTGGCCGGAGACTCTGCCTACCCTGTAATCGAAACCAGATAGGAGTATTACTCATTAAACGGGGCAGTCAGCCTTGTCCTGTTTACTGGTGGAGATGATTAACTAATTTTCAGGCTAGTTTATTACTGGGCCTATCTATAAATAATTTTGATACATGTTGCAGACACTTCTGTAAAGCTTCTGTATAACTTCAGCTTAGATTTAATATCTCTAAAGACAAATTTATAACAATCTATTTAGATACAAACATAAATACCAATGTAGTTTATCAAATAAATCACATGCTAGAATCATTAATATATCTCCTCATAATTACACTACAAAAGATGTGTAGCCAAGTCTCGCACAAGACATTTAGCTTTATTATCATCGCACTTACAATAATCATTTGTCATATAGAAAGACACGCCATCCATCCAAGTCATATCAAGACGCTAATCAGGAAGCAACAAAACTTGAGAGCACGTGTTTTGCCCATTCATACCGTCAGATGTCGACACTTACCAGATAATCAGCTTACTCCAAAGATGTACAAAGTTAAGATGGCTTAGGGTACCTCGACTATGCAGTGATTGATCGACAGTAAAGAAAGTATCCCACGGAAATAAGGGTGTTAAATGGCGGGCCAAGTTCATCCATGAAAAGGATTGACTTACTCGTACATAAGTCTATAAGGATTAACTTATAGTAAAATCAGTTGTCGCTTCACTAAAAACTCTTAATTCCACGAAAAGTCAACATCATATTTCAGCTAGAGAAATGTCCATTTAGTTAAAAATCTAGCTTTGCTTTATCAACTTGCATAACAATTTGAATTCTACCCTAAAGGTAAATCTATATGAGTAGGTACTATTCTAAGCGACTTTTATTTATCTGCAAGGTACTGCCACATTGCTTACGGGATAAAACATAAAACTCCGTATTGGTCTCGCGTGAAAGGTGACGTGGTAGAGTTCATGTGTATCTGCACTTGTTTGAATTGAATTTGCATTTGAATGATTTGTTTAAGGAGATTATTTTATTAAATGAGTCACTATTTTTAGCTTAGATGTACCTATTGACGACACCACTAGTGGTAAATTGCATTGTACTTATATTCATATCTACCACCTGCTTTACATGTAATTATGGTATAAATTATTTGATTTGTTTTAACTTGGCCTGTACACTTTCTTGCGCTATGATAAGGAAGATGGTAATAGTAAGACAGGGAATTTCTCAATCAAATTGTTGGCTTTGTCGTGATCATTCAATATTTGATGGCGATTAGAATTCCGAAAAGTGCACGATCTTGTGATTGGTTATTCTTTGGCTTCCTATTAAGGAAATAATCGTAGTTTCAAATTGATTGTTAAAATGAAAATAGGGCTTGTCAATTAAATCAAGTACTTTGACATTGCTAGTTTCTAAATGCACCTAACACCTAGCATTCGGTTGTATAAAATTGCACTTATTAAGGGTACTAGCTTTCCGCTTGCCGTTTCACCCGCGTTAATTGAGTTTTCCCGCGGCAATGATATATTTTCCCTCGGTATAAAGTACCCTACGTCCATTCCCATATTTTTTTTTATCCGTTTAGCCTTTTTGGCGTGAAAGAGTAATAATAGTCCTCACACCGATTATAATTTTCGGTGATTGCACAGGACTAGTTTTTAGTGCCCAAGTGTTTGCGCTCTCTATTCCTTTAATCTCTTTTTTTGATGGGACAGATTGACTGACACGACCAGAGAGAAATCTGGCGCAGGACCGACTGACTGCATGACCATCTGAGAGCATGAGATCATCTTACTATTCGGACAATCAGGTGATCAGCCTGCAATGTCCTAACCAAACCAGAAACAAAAACACAAAGTCATTGTCCCCCGCCGGGAATCGAACCTGGGTCCTCCAGCTCCGGGTCGAGAGCCCATGGCTCAGACCGCTATACCAGGAAGGCAGTTAAGGGCAGTAAAAGTGTAGAGTTACTTTCGCACTTATAGATTTTAAAGGATTAAGAATTAGAGCAATTGTCCAGAAACCGTGTAAAAATAATATAATATCTACAAATCGATCTTAAAATAACCCTCAAAAGTTTGTCAGACGTGGCGGAACGACCTTTGTTTAGGTCGTTTACGCTCTGCCTACCCCATTAGGGATAAAGGCGTGATTATATGTATGTATGTATGTGTAAAAATAAAAATAAACTCCTGCTAAATAAGGTGCTTCTACTGTTTGAGGACTGAAATTCTTGAATTATGAAACCCGTTGTAAATAAATACAAAGAACTATCTATTCTCACTCCACCAGTTTCTCTTGTAAGTATTTATATCCCGCAAATGCAAGTACGAACGCCACCAAATAGAATAAAATGGTCGTATAAACATGGATTCGTCGTGTAAATATCTTGGAGTTACGACATATCAAACCACAAAATATATAGGGTGTTAGGAAGGGGGTATAAAGATTTCAACTATTCACTGAATATGAAAAAAAAACTTTTACCGAAACACTCGAAATAACGCGAAAAAAACTTAATCCATAGGTATGTTTATTTATTTATTTTTTTCATGATAGGGAAACATACAGCAATAATATTGACATAAACTAATATAAGTAACACACAATTAAGTTTCCACCAATAAATTAATACATATGTGTCGATTTTGAAAAATAAAATAAAATTACATATTATATTCCAAATTACCAAACCAAACAATAGATTTGATAAATTAAAGCTATGTAATGAAAAGTGACAAATTTTAAATTATGTTAGAAAATTATATTATTATATTTTATTGAATTTATTCTTGATTGCATTACTAAATTTTTGAAACTTTTCACTAAATATATCAATATGACTGTAGGATTCATTGTGTTTATGACATGTTCTGATAATGAAACGGTTTTAGCATAATTGGTTTTACAACATTGTGGAGCAAATAAGTTTTTAGAACGGGTGTTGACTCTTGCACATTTCATCAGTTATTTTAGATAGATTTGTAGGTATATCGCTGAAGTGACAAGTTGTCAGCCCGTCGCCTTAATTACAATATACTGAAACCCTCTGATCCCTTAGCTGTTTTTTACAGCATGCCTGGGAGGAAATGCAGCTGGCACATTCTATGTTTTTCTCTCGCTCCTAGGCCAGCATGGAAGAACTCTACGTTACACCCTGTACTAATACTTTAGTACCTCAAACGCCGCTTGCGCATGTCCTTTCGCACTCCGCTACTGGATTGACAGCCGGTTATACAATAAATCACAAACTTCTGGATGGGACCTGACAAGCTCTCGCCTGGGTGAGGTGGAAGTGATAAATATAAATATATGGGGAATAAATATTATATGTACAAAAAGTGTAAATTACAGAGAACAGGTACGTTTTACAAACAATACGGATTTTTTGTTATGGGGGGGTTTCACTGTACTTCCATGCTGGACTGGGAGCGAAATAAAAACATAGAATGTTCCAGTTGCCCTTCCTCTCAGGCATGCTGTAAAAGTCAGCAATATGGATTCGAGGGTCGCAGTGTATTGTATTTTGGCGATGGGCTGTGTCACTATAGCGATACACATTACTATCTAAAATTGCCCTCAATATTCGTCAGACGTGACGTACAAGCTTACACTAAGCGTTTTACGAAGAAGGCGTAAATTTATGTATGTATGTATGGATTTCACTGTCCTAGGCCCTAGATCACGCAGCAGACCGAAGAAGCGCTGGCTAGACGTCGTAAAGCAGTATGGAAGAGGACGAAGGAGAAAGTTATGGAGGTTTCGGTAGTTACTCTACCAACATCCTAGTTTACTGATACTATAACCTATACGATAAGATATGTCACTTATTGACTTTTACTAGTTCAAATCAAAAACCTAAGAAGGTAAAACATTAAATGAATTTCGTGTAACACGTTGCGGCATTTAAAGCTTTACCTAGGTACATAAAAATAAAAAAAAGCAAGTGAAAATAAGCTCGTGCCTGACTGTGAAATACCATGTAAACAGTAATTATAAGATTCATGCCACACCTGAAGTGTGTACAGACCTCTGCCCTTTAAACACGTTACATGTTAACACGTTCTTGTACACTCACCTTTATAACAAAGCCAGAAAGTGCACTAAGGTAAAGCTTCTTGAAAGCTTGATCGTATTTACTTGACGTAGCGCGTGCGCAAGTTGTAATAACACGACTGTTATTAAAAACATTGTAATAGTCTAATTAAAATTCTTATGCGACGGATATTGTGTGTGTTATTGTATAACGACGAAAGAAACAATAACATTTTGTTGTTGATTTATTATTTTGCAAATGGTAAATGTTCTTTATGAAATCGTAAACAAGTGGCAAATATTTATAAGCATAATTATAGAGTTAACCCTAAACCGACAAGCATGTAAGAAAAGATTAATGAATGTGGATGAAGTGAAAAAAGTATGCAAGGATCGTAGCAAGTGGAAAGATGTGGTCTCTTCCTACCCCTCCGGGAAAGAGGCGTGATTACATGTATGTATGTATGTAGGTATTATAGAGTTATGTTTTTTTACATTTTGCATAGTTCGTTCTAAATATCATAGTTACACGTTTGTTTGTTATCATTGGCCATAACCTATTCGTGTTTCGCTTCATCTGGATGAAAACCATCAGGCCTGTCACGTCATCAAAAAAATATCGTAATCTATGCTTGCTTATTTACCCCACATATTTACTCTACCTATGATTTTACTCCTGAAACATTCATTTTTCAATCTACCGAGATTTATTTTACTAAAATCATTGGTCTAAGCATGAATCTGGTAGAGCCAAGATAATAGATGACACAACAATTTGACATTTCTTTAAAATTTTAGTTAGAGGGTTTAGATTCTTATACCGGGTGTTAGGGACAGCGTCTCGCAAACTGAAAGGGGCTGCTCAGTCAACGACGACACTGAACAACTTCCACCAGGAACTTTTTTCAGAAAGTAAAAAAAATGGTTTTTCCATACAAATTGTCCGACCGAGTTGTACATTTTGTATGGAGAAGCCATTTCTTTTTCACTTTCTGAAAAAAAAAAACAGTTTGCGGGACGCTGTACCTTACAAATGGTATATTTTTACTTAATAGTAAGATATAGTATATCTAGGTTGAGAGCTATCGAATGTGACCTCATCTAGACTCTAGGTACTAGCAATATTATTTGTAAGTAGGTATGTTCTTTCTAACACAAGTAACAGCAGTTTCAACTAGGCTCATCCTTAAAACACTAGAGTACATTTCCTTCAGTTTGGACACTACATGGCTCGCAACATGTCGGAAATGTAAGGCTTTCCAGCTAAATCCTCAAACACAGCTAGTTCGAAAGCTAATGTTGATTTTCCTACAATTGTGAATCAGAATAACTGTGACTGTTCCTCCGAATGAAATAATACTGTTTTTTTTTTAGGAAAATTTGTTTGTTTCCAAAACAAGGCAGATTTCCAAACAGTTAAAGTAGTACTCCTGCGATACAGGTTTATTCCTAGTGCGGGGTCCGTAATTAAATGTTAGTTAAGTGTTATTTTCAATTATGGAAATAAATAAATTATAATTACTAATTATCAAAAACTACGCATGTTTGTCGTTTGATTGTGGCAAATTTAAGATTAAATACATACATATAATCACGCCTTTATCCCTAATGGGGTAGGCAGAGCGTAAACGACCCAAACAAAGGTCGTTCCGCCACGTCTGACAAAGTTTTGAGGGTTATTTAAGATAGATTTGTAGGCATATTGCTGTAGTGACAGGTTGTCAGCCCATCGCCTAAATTGCAATACACCGAAACCCCCGGATCCCTTATCTGGTTTTTACAGCATGCTCGGGAGGAAATGCAGCAGGCACATTCTATGTTTTTCTCTCGCTCCCAGGCCAGCATGGAAGAATTTAAGATTAAATAAGTAATGTGGTTACCATGTTTTACGACTAAAAGATTTAAAAAATCCTTGACTTTACATTTAACAATAGTCAATGCTCATTGGTTAGATGATGAAGACGTTGGCTAATTATCAACTGTTGGAAAAAAATTACGTCTGCAAAAACAACGTCAATTTGATATAACATTCATAACTTTATCCCACAGAACCAGTAGAATCTCATGAATCTATTTTCGCTTCACGCAACATTCGGGCAATTTCGTTTTCATATAAGGAAGTCTTCTAAACTTGGACATAGTCGATCAGTTTATATCTTCCTGGAGTAATCTTTATAACGCCTAGAATATAAACAACGTCGTGCAACGTTCGTCGTACCGAAATCATTTGATCTTAATAACTGAGCAAACATTCAAAGTGGTTCCAACTAGAATTGGGTGCTGTCCGAATGATATAAGTGATAAATTCTCTATATTGCCGATAGGTGGCTTTTCAAAAGATGAACTGTCAAAGTCATGCTTTTTTCTGTTTGATTTGAGATTTTATACGAGCATTTATTGAAAACCAATCTTTGTCTATGTCAAATATACGTATATTGTTGCTATAATACTTTTGTGATTCTTTTTATGTCACGTGAATGTTTTTGAGAAAAATATAACAATAAACTGTTCTAGCAACTTTTTACAAAAAAGAATAGGTGCTTAATAGTTCTGCCGTAATAATATTTATAATGCATGGCGATCGTGTGAACGTACCCAATATTTTGACAGTTCATGTACAGCTAGAGGCATCTGATGGAGCTTTTAAAACTATTAAGGTCACCTTGAAAAGACCTTATTATATTAGCTTTAGCAGTGCTAGTATTTATTGTAGCAATATAGAAGTCGGACATTCCAATCAATAGGTACATGATATGGAAATTTCTTTTCGATGGTCAAGTGGTTTGAGCTAGGGGCTCCCAATCCGAAGATTCTGTGTTCGATTTTCAGGGATCATCGATTTTGTTACTTTGTGAAATTTTCCCCAATTTGGTTAGGATAATGCAGGCTTAACCTGATTGTCTGGAAAAAAAAGATTGCGAGCTTCGGAGGGCATTTTAAGTCATCGGTCTCGACAGCTGCCTTTGATAGTGATCGCGTTACACAAAATCATGTCAGAGGTCTGTGCTATTAGGCGGTTTAAAAACTCTGAGACTAGGGTTCATCGGGCAGATCGATTCGAAAACTCACACGAAAAGAAGAAGAAGAAGTGGTATTATTTATTGAAGCAATGTAGAAGTTGGACATTCCAATAGATATCATGGTATTGACCTTGCAAATTGTAGCTGATTAACATTGCTATTTGAAGAGTTGTTGTTGAGTGAGAAATTATACGGAGCAGCATTCCACCCTGGAATGCGAGTAGTTCTGATATTGTAATAAATACATACATACATATAATCACGCCTTTATCAATAATGGGGTAGGCAGAGCGTAAACGGTCTAAACAGACGTCGTTTTGCCAGGTCTGACAAAATTTTGAGCGTTATTGCAGATGATTATGACGTAATGTTGCTATAGTGACAGGTTGTCAGCTCATCGCTTAAATAGCAAAATACTGAAACCCTCAGATCCCTGAGCTGGTTGTTACAGCATGCCCGGTAGGATATGCAACTACCACATTCTATGTTTTTCTCTCGCTACCAGTCCAGCATGGAAGTAATACACATTGTAATAAATGTGCTTCCATGCTGGACTGGGAGAGATGGAAAAACATAGAATGTTCCAGCTGCCCTTCCTCCCGGGTATGCTGTAGAAGTCAGCAAAAGGGACTCGAGGGTTACAGTGTATTGTAATTTAGGCGATGGGCTGACAACCTGTCACTATAGCAATACTAATTACAATCTTTAATTACCCTCAATTTTTGTCAGACGTGGCTAAAGCGCCTTTTACGAGGCGTTTAACGCTCTGCCTACCCCGTAAGGTATAAAGGCGTGATTTTATGTATGTATGTAATAAATGTTTCATTTTAAATACAAAATCTTCTCTTTAGCAAGTGGTTTCTCGAGACGAATGACCCGAAGAATCCTGGTGTAAGAGTTTTCAAACTGCCTTGTAGCACAACTATTAGGCCTCTGACATGGTTTGAGGTATCAACGGCTTAACGTGCACTCCGAAGCACGGAATCCTTTTTCTTATCGGTCAATCAGCTAAGTCAGCCAGAAATGTGCTAACCAAACTGATGAAAACCTCATAAAGTGATAAATGTCAACTTTGCGTTCTCCCACTGGAAATCGAACCTAGGACCTCCAGATCGTAAGCCCATGGCTCTGAACACTAGACAACGGAGGTAGTTGGTATACATAATGCAGAAACATTTTTCCTTCTAGAAGAAGTGACGAAACTGAACTTTACTTTATTTGCTCTGAATAATTTTGAAAACACCGGTTGTATAGGTTAGACTGATTTCATTGACTTTTTTAAAATCTGTCGTTTTAGTTCTATAATAAGCAAGTTTCATTCATTATAAACTCGTCATTACAGAAAATAATATCTGAATATCTAGAGATAGGATAATACTTATTTGATAAAATAAACTACATCAATTTTCTTCCATGCTGGACTGGGAGCGAGCGAAAAGCATAGAATGTGCCAGCTGCATTTCCTCCCGGGCATGCTGTAAAAATCAGCTAAGGGTTTCGAGGGTTTCAGTACATTGTAATTTAGGCGATGGGCTGACGACCTGTCACTACAGCAATATACCTACAAATCTATCTTGAATAACCCTCAAAGCTTTGTCAGACGTGGCGAAACGACCGTTATTTAGGATGTTTACGCTCTGCCTACCCCATTAGGGATAAAGGCGTGATTATATGTATATATGTATGTAATTTTCTTATAAGACTTATTTCAGTTTAAATTTTAAAAAAATCTATGTTGCAAAGCTGTATGTGTTTTTATTGTAACTTTAGATGTATGTTCCCACAAAAAAAAACCTGTACCTAATACTACGCCACATAATGCGTTCTTTATCTCTCACCTAGTGATCTATTTCTGACCTTATCTACTGGTTTTATCTTCCGTATCTAGCGAGTACAGACGGTTTCCTAATGTCTATTTATTTCCTTTCAACTTTGTTGCATTAAGTTGGGCAATACCTTTTAATGTGTTTGTCAAAAAATATGCATAGAGTACACATAGGATGTTAAGGTGCTCCCACACCTGCGTTTATTTTTATTTATTTATAACATTTTAAAAATTTGTTTATAAAATTTGCAAAAATACATATAATGAGAGCCCGATGGTGTAGTGGATAGGGCCGCTGCCTCCTGAGCGGGAGGTCGTGGTTCGAATCCCACCACTGTGTTTTTCGGTTTTCGAATTTTATATGTACGTTTATTCGGCGCTTTTTCCGTGCTTCGGAAGGCACGTTAAGCCGTTGGTCCCGGTAAATATCGTTTAATACCGTAGATATTAGTCGTTAAGCCATTTAAGAGGCCATTGGCGGCTTGAAAACTCTGACCTAATCTAGGATTGGGTCTAATTTCCCTTCTGGGTTGCAGAGGTCAGATGGCAGTCGCTCTGTGTAAAAACCAGTACTCTCGTTCAATCCCCTAGATTAGGTAGCCGACCCCGTAAGATACTGGATAAGGCTAGGGAGATGATGATGACATGTAATGAAAATGCATTCATATCTTTAGTTCTGTTTCATGCAGCACATGGCGCGCGCTTTTAGTTGTCAGTTGTAATAAAATTATCTGAGGTATTTTAAAGAGAAATAATAAATAAATTGTAAACATCATACAGATAGATAAAGCTAGATATAAACATTAAATGTTGTGTCTCTATTTTCAGGTGAGGTTTTAGTTAAATAAGTCATACTGATTACATTGTTATTTACTTGGATAAGTTGTAATACAAATAATTCTCTATTTTCAGAGCAACACAAGTTTTGGTTTAATTTGCAAATACATATAACATCTGGTTAAAAGCTCTTAAAAAAAACGTTACGAAGAGTACAGACGAAAAAGTTTGATACTATCCCTAAAAGTTCTATCTCTTCGTAAACATTCCTCAGCAAAACATTTTGATACAAAACCAGTGTGAGTGAACCTTAACCTGTTTAATAGTATTTTGTAATGGGTACTAAAAGCTTGATAAAAACTTTGTAATATTAAGTAGTAAGTGCAAATATTTATTTATTTGGTACCTACGTAGTTAGATAATTATCATTGAAACATTGTCAAGCTGAAAATAGCTTCATCATAAAACAAATGACAGTCAACAACGTGTTATGTTCTATTTCAGCGATCAATCTGTGTACTTCTTTAATTTTAGTGCCTGGTATTCAAATGCGTACCTAACCTACTAATGTTCTATTCATCTTCATTGCTATCTGTAGGTCAGACTCCCTAGCAAATTAACCATGCTCGTTCATTTCGCGAAATCTCTTTTTGTCTCGTCGTCGGCGCCTGCGCAGCCTAAGCTAGTTATAAAACAATTTGTGTGGCCTCGTATTTAGCTCATTCAAATTTTATGACTGTCGTTTCACGCAGCACAAATTGTTTGCTACTAAAAATATTTTTGAATCAGCATTATTGTTGCACGTTGCATGTTTGATATTTCGAACACACTTCGAACAATACGGTATTGAAGAATTATGCCTGGTTCAGAGAATGACTTTCACCCGTCAACATTATGCAAAATACTCCAATTTATATTTCACACTTTATGGACCCTTGCATTGAAAGTGCATTCTATCAGGCACACGTGACATTAGTAATAGCTAGAAAATAGTAGGTTAAAATGCTGTGCCAGTGTTCTGTTGATGGTTGAAATTGCACATAACGATCTAAGGTAGACGTTCTAGGTATCATGTAATCGCCCATATGTTTTCACTGGCGTCTAAAGTACTTATGACAATGTGCATAATGATAGTGATATTTATTATTCTTATGACACCTAGTACTTACATCCTAGACTTGTCTGGAATAGAAGAGAGCTAACTGCATTTCATTTATAGTTGAAATTTTGTACGCATATAGATGAATGCAATAATTACAAATACATCTACATATTCACAGCAGAAATTACATCAGGGGTAGTTAATGGCAAGAAAGAAACTTTATGAGTAGATTTTCAAATCACCAAAAATACATTAACAAACCGATAGAACATCCTAATTTAAATCAGCTGGGATCGAATTTATTATTTCTATGAAGAATGGAAGGAAGAACCCAAGAATGTCTCGTAGGAAACTACCGATTATGTAGGTAGACTAGACTCCTTATTTTCAATATAATTTTAAATAACAGTTCATCTGCTGCTGAAGACGTCACGCAAATGGCTGAGCACATCGTCTAATTATTAATTTGTGCCCTTATATTTATGGTAATTTAATAGCACGGTAAGCTCAAAACACACAGTTTAAGGCCAAGTTGTAGTTAATCGGGAACCTGCAGCGCGGGAGATTTAAGTGGTCTGCTGTAGCGTAATTATAATGTAGGTGCTAGGGAAGGATAAGCTAAACCATATTTCTTAAAATAATTAAAATCTATGATCATAATTTTTCCATTATAATAGACATCAGGTTCTTCTCATTTATACTTGGTCTTATGACCTAACAACTTACTGTCAGACGGTTGATAAGTATGATAATTCGACAACCCTCTATTGTTAACTTATCAACGACATCCTCAGTAACTACCTCTACATCTGCTGCTTCAGAGATTGTACTTGCACCTGAAATCAATTTGTCAGTCTTGGCAAAGCAAGTCATTACCAGTCTCCCATTTTTTTCCATTTCGTCAACAAACTTTGTCAACCATCAGCCCTTATAAGTGGGGACACTTGTTCTACATGTGTATGAAACATACATACATACATTTAATCATGCCTGTATCCCTTATGGGGTAGGCAGAGCGTAAACGATCTAAACAAAGGTCGTTCCGCCACGTCTTACAATCTTTTGAGGGTTATTTAAGATAGAATTGTAGGTATATTGCTGTAGTGACAGGTTGTCAGCCCATCGAATAAATTACAAAATACTGGAACCCTCGAATTCCTTAGCTGGTTTTTACAGAATGTCCGGGGGAAATGCAGATGGCACATTCTATGTTTTTCTGTCGCTCCCAGGCCAGCGTGTATGAAACATCCCTAGAGGTAAGATGGGTTGGTAGATGCTTCAATATGAATTATGTGCATGGAAGTGCATAGATATAGCAGCATCTCGTCCCATTCCGGACTGGACCTTGTTAATTGCGTGGCTGCCCGTAGCACACCGTTACTCACTTAGTAAAGGCGAGATCCAGAGTGAGAAATCGATGGCTATTGATCCAATAATCCTTGGTAAGGGTTTTAAACGCCAAGATACTCAATATGATACTTTGTTGAAACCAAAAAGATAAATATAGTCTTAAAAACTTAAAAGGGAACAGAAAATTCAGATGGAAGGATAAACAAAACACGGCCAGTTCAAAGTTAATTTGTCGAAGTAAATTAAAAATCGTTCGATTGACTTCTCGATTCAGAATTATTTTTACGTAAATGATTTTCTAAATAAAATTGGCTGAACTTAAATATACGAGTCCTTTTTTGATCATATAATGAATATGCAGGTTTAAAGAACATAGCTCATTTTTATGAATGAATACTTTACGAAACTTTAAAATATTATACAATATCTTACGTTCCGTCGTGTTTGCTAACCATAACTTGGTAGCCAAACCGTTTAATAAACTCATTGTATAGAACCTTTTACTTATTGTCTGAACTCTGGGCACATACTAAATTTCCAGATAGAACGTTTCTGGTGCAAATTCGTTTGTTATCTATTCAGCACCTACGCGAGCCTTAGACGTAGCAACTACTATAATATCTGTTCCTTAAACCAAATCAGGCGCATTCTCTTCCGCCATTCTTCAGATTTGAATTGTGGCTGCACAAACCTTATCTTCAGTTTAAGGTTAACTGAGATATTGTTATGGAAATGTACGGGGTCCTTGGGCTGCCTTCTATGGACTATGATAGGATCGTACTTCATAATATGTGTTTCTTGAAATAGTTTATTTACGTCACTTAGCATTTAGATTACGTTTCATTACGTATTTTTTTGTAGTTCATCTCTCTTGATCTTTGGTTTCTGTTTTACACATTTTCAATTCATCATCATCATCATCATCTTTAGCCACGCCATGATTGACGCTTGTATTATTTGAAGACAATAAATAATACAGCTTTCCAACAACATTTTAATTATAATTTATCCAAAAATAAAAATCTCCTTTTTGAACAGTATGTTCAAATCCTACTTTTTTATATTTCTAAACAAGCTCAGCAGAAACACAACGAAGATACCTGGTTATGGTACGTCCCCTTGTTATTGGCTACAAATTAGTTGTCTGAATTACTGGGTCGACCGATTACGCTGGAAAATAGAGTTGTAAAATATGGCTACTAGCAATTTAGTGGACAAATAAATGGTGCTGTATTGGTTCCAAGAAGACTGGCTGTAATAAATACGATAAAGTTGTGAAGGTCAATGTTATTCCGTTTCTTCTAATGTTCGAGTTACATTTACAATTTATGATTGACAGTAGTGTTCGTTTTATGACGTTAAATGACCTGGACGACAAGGTCTTATTCAATATATTGCAACGAAATTTAAATTTAGTACTATGCAACTGCTTCTATTCATCATGAAAATTTAGAGAGATACATTGAAATCATAACGGAAATTCAGGGTTAGATTCTAGACGTTAATTGCACTATTTTAATCTAGATTTCAAAGAACTTTATTAGAGGATTGTTTAGTCTAGATTTCTCGTAAATCTACTTTATGAATTGGTTTATTATTTCTTCATAATCTAGTTAAATGTGTCGTATGTGACGAGGTTATTCAGGCTTTGAAACAGTTTCTGCAAGTTACAGAAATAACTTTGCCCCAAAATTTTCTTTTTATTCAAACATTCCGCAGGTTGGTAGAGTAAAGATCTACTCCTCAGCCTTTGACAAGTTTACACATAGTTCTAGAACCAAACACAAAGCACTCAAGACATCTGTCCAAATTAAGCCGTCATAAACGACATGGGGTCCATTCACAGAGAAACGACGTTTTCAATAGCGTGAAACAATGTAGAAATTATGCAAAAGTAGAATTTCTTTAACAAAACTCGAAAATTAATCGCGATGTCGTGCTACGCCACGCTGCGCCGCCGTACGGTGCAACCTCTCAGTTTGTGGTACAACGCGATGCATCTTCAAGCAGCTTTGCGGAGCGTTACATCGCGTCGCTTGTTGTGTGATCTGACCCATAGGTTCCCGTTTGAATGGCGGTACGTTGATAATTGCAATAATTAGTTGGCCACAAAGACAATGGCGAATAGACCGGCTGACCGACTTCCACCCGGTTGTTACGGGAGTGCCATATTCTGCACTGATTGCTGTGACGTCACGGACGATTACGTCACCTAAACGATGTGTGGCGCCTGCGCATGTTTTAATTGAACTCATATTTGTCATGCCTGTGTGGTCCTAGGTTAGATGGCACCATCCCACCTATTCCCGCGGGAGTCGTAAAATAAATACTACCAATTTAAAGGAGACCTACTGAGGTACAATGTATCAGACATTGCCTGTTAATGCTTAATTTCATATTTGCCTTGAATGTGACAAATAGCTTTCCGTGGTTTGTCGATATATGGAAAATCTAGTTGTCCTTCGAGCGAGAATGCTCTATCGTTTGTTCTTACCTAACGAACACCGTTGATTTTGTTTTGATCATCAGTGGTTAGGACAAGAATCAATAGTATTACCATCGCAATTTAATTTATGCTTTAAAAGTCTCTTCTACATACCGCATAATTTTGACATCCAGGTGCGCAAGTCCAAACATTACACAATCTGACCCTAAAAAACTGTCTGCGTAGACGAAAAGATAATGCGTAGTGTAATAGCTTAATATACCGGTTCTACCTCTATAGCCCCAATTTTAAAGCATAAACGATTGAGACGAATTATACCAATTACTTTTATGGCTTAGACAAAGGGCTGACTTATCTGTTCACTAAACATATTAATAATCTAGCTACCGTTTACATTAACATGTTCAACGCGTTTATTTCGATGTCAGATGGCTTGATAATATGTTGGTTATTTAATTATTATACCTTTTGGTTACGTGCGGTACCTAGTGATTACTTATTTTGGTTGGTTTGGGATCGATGGTTTCCGTTGCATTGTTTTTAATTTATGTGTTACTGAGTTTCCCTGATTGTCCATATTTTACATACATACATATAAATCACGCTTTTATCCCTAACGGTGTAGGCAGAGCGTAAACGACCTTAACGAAAGTCGTTCCGCCACGTGTGACAAAGTTTAGAGGTTGATTTAAGATAGATTTGTAGGTATATTGCTGCAGTGACAGGTTGTCAGCCCATCGCCTAAATTGCAATATACTAAAATGCTCGGATCCCTTAGCTGGTTTTTACAGCATGCCCGGGAGGAATTGCAGCTGGCACAAACTATGTTTTTCTTTCGCTCCGAGTCCAGCATGGAAGTTTATCTTTTGAACCATTTGAACAAATTTTTGATGTTTTGGGTACGTTTTTATCATTTAACTTACATTAACATTTTAATTTAAGTTTTTGTGAGATAATTTACTTTTCTTATTTTTTCATTGACATGATAATAATGACACAGTGCATAGCACTCGTAATTAGCTGCGTTGTTTCAAATGTAATCCCTCTATACCTAATAAAATATTACATATATTATAATTGTGAAATAAGGATAGGAAACCCTATTAAGTGGACTACTTTGATCTCAGAACTTCGTGGAGATGGAGCTTACGATTCCCGTCGTATTTTTGTCGTTACCATGACTCACGATAGAACAGTTCTACACAACCACTTTATTGTCCACAATCCAACTATTGACACTTGTTAGTCAAATTGGCAATTAGCAGATCCAACAATCAACAACGAGCTCAAACATTTGCACGGGACAAGGAACGCCAATTACCGCGAGTTAGCATAAACCTGCGCTAGCGCCGGTGGATCGTCTACCTCGGAAACAGCTGATGGGACTAAGGGTCAATGATCCTTCCATAGTATGTTTAAAAAAGCCGGTCAGGTAAGTGTCAGATTTGATCACTAAGGGTTACGAAGAAACTGCCTCCGTGGTCTAGTAGCTAGTGCCATGGTCTCCCGACCTGAAAGTCCTGGGTTCAATTCCCAGGGGAAAAACACAAAGTTGATATTTGAGAATATATCACTTTGTGATTTTTTCTCCAGTTTGGTTAGGACATTGCGGGCTGAATCACCTGATTGTCCGAAAAGAAAAAGATTTCGGGCTTCGGAGGGCACTTTAAGCCGTCGGTCCCGGTCACTGTCTTTGATAGTGGTCGTTACTCAAACCATGTCAAAGGCCTGATAGTTGTGCTACTAGGCGGTAAAAAACTCTGTCACCAGGGTTCATTGGGCCGATAGACTCGATACCCACTCGACAGAAGAAGACGAAAAAACTTGGGGGCGATTCTGAGATAATAAAGAAATATCAAAACATACATACATATGCGCCAAAAACATAATCCTTCCGACAGTCGGGTAATAAAAAAACAACCATAAATCTACAGACATCGTCGTGTGGGAAATGACACGTTTTGATGAAACAAGACATTAACAATTTTACGATTGTTTTATGTCTACTTTAATAAAGAACTTTATTAATTACTTCTTCTACTGAGTCATATTTCTATACTTTGCATTTTATATAAAAAAGAACATAAATGGTATTTCCAGGAAAAAGATGATAATAATAAACATTCATAATGTCTTTATTTTAGCTAGCAATAAACAATATGAAAACAAGACATAGCTATTAGCCTTAAAAGAAAAGACGGCGTATGAAATATAGAACCAAAAAATTTAAAAAGAATAACAAACAGGCAACCCCAACCCGTACATTGAGCAGATCATGCAGAAACAAGTGTAATTACAAAACCAAGCACTCATACTTTCTATAAATATAATTGAAATGTGTGAATGCCAGGCGCGTTGCGTTATAATCCCTTTGAAACAGGTTATGAAATGTTCCCACTTCATCAGAATCGGTTATAGACGACCTTCGGGAGCTGTTTACTGCGCCCTATGGGAGCACTACATCTTGACTTATACGTACAGGGTGATGCAATCTTCTTCTTCTTCTTTCTTGTATACGAGGTGATTCTTGAGTCGCACAACGACCTGAAGTACCCTGGTGTCAGGGTTTAAACATCACAGCTATTAGGCTGTAACGACCCCTATCAAAGACAGCGACCAGAACCGACGGCTTAACGTGCCCTCCAAAACACTAAATCCATTTACTTTTCGGACAATCAGGTGATTCAGTCTGCATTATCCTAATCAAGCTGGGGAAAACCTCACAAAGTGATAAATTGACAAATATCAACTTTTGTGTTCCCCCTGCGAATCGAACCCAGTACCTCCGGATCGTAAGCCCATGGCTCTGACCACTAGACCACGGAATCAGTTAGGGAGATGTGATGAATTCCTTCTTACGAAAATCTCACAAAACTGGTACACAGGGAAATGCACTATTGATCTATCTATTATATATCATTGATGCCTACAGCTCTCAGGCTTCTTAGTCAAGGTTAACTAGATATTAGTCTAAATATATTCGATTAAGATGAAGAATGGTGATACTTATAAAAGATGGGGTTGGGTAGAATTTTATCTTTTCGGCCATCAGATATCTTAAATTGTACAAACTGAGATTGTGTAAAGATTTTGAATCTCAGAGTCTGATCCCAATAATATTTCTATAAGATATTTGATCAGTTGCGATCAAAAACTGGTCATACGTCATACTCGTACCATGTCAAGTACAATGTGCTACTGTCCTTCGGACTTCATAAACCCGACATTGAATTAACGGGCAGACAAAACACTCACATATACAAAACAAAACACATCAAAGAGATAGAACATCGTATCAACGTCAGAACTTGATCTAATGTTGATATTAGGAACATTATCCTAGAGCACATTTCGGATAAAGGGATAGAGTTTATTATCTTCAAATAATATGATTGGGTCATAAAACGCTTGCTGGATGTACCCGGCTAACTTCAAAGAAGTTAATCAATATAATAAATCAATCAATAAATTATTTACATTGAAATCAGTCATACTTTGCGAACGTGATCAGAATCTTTAGGGGGCTTTAATACATGTGTAGTGAAGGCAGCCGGGAAAATCTGGACAAGGTTAGCCCAAGATAGGTAGTCGCGTGCTCGTGCTACGAGAAAGAGGAGGGCTATGCCCTGCAGCAGAGAGCTGAAATGATGATGACTAAACGTAGACGTAACACCACCTGCATTCTAAAACAAACAAAACAGTGATAAATTCGAAACGGCAATGGCCTGGCCAATACGTAAAACGACCAATTTGGCTAACAACAGCAATCGGGGGAGCTTCCCAATTAGGTCCATCTCTCATTCGTGTTCAATTTAGCCAGTGATCTCATTCCGATCCAGAAAGCGATTGATTTATCACCAGATTACTGTGTCGATGCGCTGACGCAAGCAGCCACCAGTCCGTGACTGGCGAACACTCCTTGATGACTTGTCGGTGCTGGTACCTAACGTGCCCTATTTTTACCATGTGGGTTATGTGTGTGAAAAATACCAATGTTGTGACACCCGTATTGACGGAGCGGTGACGCGTTTGAGGGGTCACTTGGGTATTCAGACTTTGAAACCGTTGCATGAGATCTCACATTTCTTTTTTATATCACCATAGAATCCAATGGAATAAAAAAAATAGGTATAACATTTGATTGCTTTGCAGGAATACCTACATACATATAGTCACGCCTTTATCCCTAGTAATAATAATATAAAGATTTTTATTCAAATAACCAGGACTCATAATATTAGCAAAACTTATAACTATGTTAGTAAAATGAGATAGGCAGAGCGTTAACGAACTAAACAAAGGTCGTTCAGCCACATCTGATAAAGTTTAGGGCGTTATTTAAGATAAATTTGTAGGTATATTGCTGTAGTGACAGGTTGTCCGCCTATCGCCTAAATTGCAATATACTGAAACCCTCGGATTCCTTAGCTGGTTTTTACAGCATGCCCGGGAGGAAATGCAGCTGGCAAATTCTATGTTTTATGTCGCTCTCAGTCCAGAATGGAAGGAACAGGAACACTCTGTAGAATATTGTATCTAGGCGTTCCGGTGCTTCAACAAAATTGTTTTCAACAGATAGACACGGCGTCAAATCATAAATTTCAATATAAACAGTGCTCCCTTTGTGCATCGTTGTCAATATTTTATAATATTTTAGTATCAGCGTATCTAATCTGGAATATCTGAGCCTGGTCCGTAGTCGGGTATGCGGAAGTCTGTATACCGTTTCAAATATTCAAATGCGAACATTATTGTGAGATAAGAAGAAATTTAATGATTTACAGGAAGCAAACTGCGGAGATGGTTCCGTGGGACCCTGCTCATATCAGTACAATAAACTTTGCACTAAAATGCTACTTAACCTAAATATTGTAATATACATGCAATAAACATACCAATAACGTTTACTGATACTAAAAACCCGTTTATCTCGAATCGTCTCATGAAGTTAAACGTCTTGGAAACCAGCAAAAGGTGACGATCGTCGTTGACTGTTTATTACTTTGATTCATAAAAAAGTTCTACAGTTATTCTTACTCAACAATTTAGATCTAAATCATCATCAGCTTCTTGAAGATTTATATCCTGATGCTGAGCAGGAAATCTATTAACTACATCATCAGGTACTCGATAATCACCTTGCCGGCTAAGCAGCACGTGGTATTCCGGCCGGGGGCCGTTTGTGGCCGTTTAATATTTCATAATGGCCGCGTGTAGCCGTTCGATGGTATCGGCCGCTTTGTATTCAGAGGATCCGCTATCATCGGCCCTATCGGCATATCGGAATAAACTATAAAGAACAACTGGGGAGTTATTCCACCTGTTTCAAAATGATGTTACGTCTTCAAGCATTAACTTTATTAGCAGTATTATTTTGAAAGGAGTTACCTACTGTCAGAATAACAACTTTTGTACATTATAGAGATATAATGTAACAATTGGTTTTTTTTTTTTTTCAGGTCCAATTTACAATTCAAAAGATACAGCCCAGTATTGTGCTTTGATAGAAGGGCCAAAGAACGAACAGACTAATATACAGCGCAGATATACGTAGTGATAGGGTTTGGTATGGTACCTACTATAAACATCTTGGTAAATAAAGTAAATGCTAATTATAATTCTCATGATCATTTAAACTGGGTTTTTACATACTTTTACAATTTATTTATGTGCGATGACGTCACAACCATCGATGTAATTGAGACGCGGTGAAACAAACTTACTGAGTAGTGCCTCTAGCCTACGTCTGTGACGGAAATGCTAATTGGCCATACATATTTGACACTTCGATTAGATATCCATAGGGAACTACACTGGGCCCTTAACCTATTATAATATTCCGTGCCTTTACTGCATATCGATGGGTTGGGATGTTTATAACTTTTTTGTGAAGGTATGTAAGTGTGATTGTCAACATTTTAAAAGGGCACCTGTTAGATTTATTAGGTGAGGTGTCGGTGACATGAATACGTTATAAAAGTATAGCTGCTATCGAAATAGGTTTGATTGGATCATTATGTAAAACATCCCACCCACGTCAATTAAACTTACCTTCTTATTTAACATTGTTGTTACTATTTTGTTCAACTTTAATATAAGCATATCGTTGTTTTACATTTAGACCTTGTGTGAAAAGTTTAGCTATCCCCATTGCCTAACCGAAATTTCGCCGCCTAATTATGATGTGTTGTTGATAAAAGGATAGATAGATAGATATACTCTTTATTGCGCATAAATCATACAGTTTGGAAAAACTTAAAAATAAAAGTGTGTGCAAAGGCGGCCTTATCGCTTCAAGCGATCTTTTCCAGACAACCCTGTATTTAAATAAAGAAAAAATATACATAGCTAGTAGCTGCGGCAACATCAAAGAAATAACAAAAACTTTAGGACGTCCACATCCATAATTCAGAACTAAAGTTATAGATCTGTTAACAGCATCACCTAATAAATTAAGATCTTATGACAAGGACCATACATAATCCAAGAAACTAACAGATTTATCTCGCGTATAAAACACATTCGACAGATGTGATTGTTTGTGTTGATTGACAGTGATTCAGCAGAACAGCTGCCCTACTTCACAGACAAGGATAAAAGACCAGCTCCACAATAAGACCACACTTTTAATGAATGTGATGAAAACAGGAACTAACACCGACATCTTGGGATTTGACAGTTCTCCTTATACTGCAGCGCCCTCGCCTACGTTCAGTTAATCCCTTGCCGCACTGTAACTATTTGTTGATTTGAAGACAAGTCAGGGTCGACCTTTACGCACGCACTGATTTTGACGATTTGTACTTTTGCCAAAAAGCAGTCCTTATAAATACAACGGATTCTTGCTTTATCTGAATATGGAAGCTTTCGGTAAACAAAATGGTGTGCCGAAAGATATTTACGCAAAAAACGTTTTCTTTTGTGAATCAATCGTTAGATGCTTTTACCGACGGATCGGAAGGCCGTGTAAGCAACATTTATGTACATTGTTGTCTTTATGATTTTTGTAGGATTCTAGAAATCTTATTGACTTTGTTCTTATTGTTGCAGATTCCTCGTGATGTGCCTTCGACATACGTTAGTAGAAGCCCAGCTGACCAGTACAGAAGTTGGAAAACCGGTAAGATCAATCAATCTAGTCTCACTTTTTTTACAGAAATGTCTAAATGCTCTACTTTTGGCAATTTTTCTTAAATCAGTCTTTGGGTCTAATTGAACAATTCTGAAAAAGGAAATGTCTTAATCGTCAATTGGCGTAAAAATATGATTTATTCTTTATACAGACACCGCAACTTTATCTTAATTATGTTTTGTATCTTAAAAAAAAACTTAAAGCGGGGAAATATCTCCATACTCGCCTTATATGTCCATGTCACCTTTGTCTTCAAATATTATTTGGCGCCATAATAGCAATCCTATTCTTACCGTGAAGGTCTTTGGAGACAGACCGAAACTGATCTAGAACTTCCGTAAATTGTATCTAGGCATCGATCCATGGATCGTTGAATGAAGAATCATTGCCAATAATATTTAGAAGTGACGTCAAAAATCAATCGATCATATTGCTACGTCAATTTATAATAAGTAGACAGAAAAATTCACCATTGGAATAATTTTGCTGCAAATATAATTGATATGCAATAATTATTGTCATACATACATACATAAAATCACGCCTTTATCCCTTACGGGGTAGACAGAGCGTAAAACGCCTCCTGGAAGGCGCTTTCGCCACGTCTGACAAAAATTGAGGAAAATTTTCGATTGTAAATGTGTATGTGTATTGCTGTAGTGACAGGTTGTCAACCCATCGCCTAAATTACAATATATACTGTAACCCTCGAATCCCTTTCGCTGACTTCTACAGCATGCCTGGGAGGAAGGGGAGCTGGAACATTCTATGTTTTTCTATCTCTCCCAGTACAGCATGGAAGAAATTGATTTATTTCACAATGGTTTTATTAATAGCACCCAATTTGCTACGCTTTGATTCCTCAGGAATAATCAATTTTAATAATGAGAGAAATATTTATAAAGACTAGACTTTACGAGAATTTTAAATGTTAAAAACTACTGTTTCAGATGTTTTAAATGACTTTAAAAGAACGGATGAATATGAGTTTTTTTTAGTACAGGCTTAAAATCATCATATCTTAATATCAATAACAATATCTCACCACGATGCCACGTATTTTTCTGATTTACCTAAATTCAATGTCCATTGCCCCACAGCTGAACCAAAAATCTGCTCCAGCAGTAACGAACGCGACGATGTACGCGTGGAGCTCCTGGGGCACCTGGAGCTCGTGTTCCAGGAGTTGTGGCGGAGGCGTCTCCGTGCAGGAGCGCCATTGCTTGCCCAGGGATCCTTCCAGGTGAGTAACACGGTTTGTCTTCACGTTACAATCATACATACATATCACGCTTTAATCCCGTATGGGGTAGGAAGAGCGTAAACAACCTAAACAAAGGTCGTTTCGCCACGTCTGACAAAGTTTTGAGGGTTATTTATGATAAATTTGTAGGTATATTGCTGTACTGACAGCTTGTCAGCCCATCGCCAAAATTACAATATACTGAAACCCTCGAATCCCTTAGCTGGCTTTTACAGCATGCCAGGGAGGAAATGCAGCTGGCACATCCTATGTTTTTCTCTTGCTCCCAGGCCAGCATGGAAGAACAATTTGAAACGCAACGGTCTATTGCTGGATTGCAGACAGATTGGTGACTGCATTTTAAATCATCCAAAAATTCGCAACGTTGTTGCTGCTTTTTTTCTAGATTTATTCCTTAATCGCCATTAGCGACATCCGCCGATCCGCGGGACAATAAATGATAAGATCATTACAATATAATAAATAAAGGAAAATGACAAATAATATACGGTGTGTAAGGGACAGCGTCCCGCAACCGCTGCTCAGTCATCGAAACTTAACAACTATCACCAGGATTATTTTTCAGGAAGTGAAAAAAAATTTGGTGTTCCATACAAATTGCCTGATCGAGGTGTGATTTTCTATGGGAAGGTCTATTTTTTTTTCATTTTCCCCTGTAGTTTTTTTCGGTGAAAGTTGTTCAGTTTCGTTTACTGAGGAACCCCTATCAGTTTGCGGGACGCTGTCCCTTACACCCGGTATGCTATATAAAAATAAATAATGCTTCTTATCATACAATCTTTTTTTGGACTACATAAGTTCTTGATACATTATGTCTTCATTAAATAAACGTTACAACTCTATTGTCTTGTACAACAACCAATAAATCACCGACAAATAGACAATATCGATAACAAATCCAGATAAGGACAACACTACGATCGATTCAAAAGGGATTCTTTTCCTGAGATAAGTCAATGCAACAATAAAATCCTCTTACATCCTATAATGAGGTGAGAAACAACTGTCGCATCCTTTAACAACCTATTATAACCGAATAACACTTTAACAATGGATAACATATCGATAAAGTACAGATATAGTCCCTTTTCTTTATCTATATTTTGATATAAAAAGACACTCCAAATAAAGCACACACAAAGCAAAAGAATTCAAATCAAAGCCGACCAACCAATAAACTATGAACGACCGAAAAATATTAGACGAAAACAATATTTGATTTTGAAATAATTTACTTTTGATTTGCAATAATGCACTGCACGTGAGATGCGTTTGTTAGTACCTACTAAAAACCTTTTTCGAATTTATTATTTTGTGTTTGTAGCACACCTATTTCTAAGTGGGTATAAATTAAATCTACGAATTTAAATTTCACTTTCGGTAGGTTAATACATACATACATATATTCACGCCTTTATCCCTAATGGGGTAGGCAAAGTATAAACGACTTAAACAAAGTTCGTTCCGCCACGTCTGACAAAGTTTTGACGATTATTTAAGATAGATTTGTAGGTATATTGCTGTAGTGACAGGTTATCAGCCCATCGTCTAAATTGCAATATACAGAAACCCTCGGATCCCTTAGCTGGTTTTTACAGCATGCGCAGTGGCACATTCTATGTTTTTCTCTCAATCCCAGTCCAGGCATGGAAGGTTAATAGACCATAGAAAGAGCTTATTATCAAAAGTCTACTACAAAAAAAATATTTAAAGTTTATTTCCTAGTTCTAATTTGTCAGCATCTCGAAAATTAAACCATTGCTTGACAACAGAAAACAAACAACCTCACACGTGAAGAAGATTAATGTTGAATAGAAACGTTTCTTTTTCTTTTGTTCCCCTGATATCGCCTTAATTGTTTCGTTATTAAGGCCTGGTACGAGCTATTAAGATAAGAAGCATTGTCTATGCGATCCTTTTAATTTTATAAGAATAGTTACTTATAATGATTTAGCTAGATGGGGTTAAATTTTTGACAAATCGATACAAACTTTTATGGCATTTTTTTTTATTTTTACAGCAATATCAGTACAAATCTATCTTAAATAACCCTCAAAACTTTGTTAAACGAGGCGGAACGACCTTTGTTTAGGCTGTTTACGTTCTGCCTACCTCATTAGAGATAAAGGCGTGATTATAGGTATGTCTGTTTTTACACACTTTTATTCAATAACATAAAAGTTTGTATCAGATTGACAAAATGGTAACACTATACTTCTGTTTCATCTTTACAGAATGAATGACAAACAATGTTGTCAATTTTATTTCATAGAACGTAGATATTGTCTTACTTATAAGAAGGTTTTAAACTTTTAAGTTTTTTACTGGAACAATTTTGTTTGCCATATTTATTTACAAATCTTAGTCATTTTACATAAATAAATATTTACCTACCCTTAACTATAACCTCTTTTATTTAGTTTCGAGTATATTTTTCGTATATAAAAAAATAAACGATTTATCCAATATATTTGTCGAGGTCCATTGTTCTGTCTGGTGCGGTACCTGTTAAAAACCGTGGCGGTTAAATTATGTTATCTCGGGGCACAAACGGTCGTGCTGTGCGATACTGTTCCTTGTATTTGTAATATACTATGGGTTCTCGATGAAGTATCTTTCCTTTTTCTTTTTCCTTGTGGCTTGTTGGATTGAAAAATAACGGTGAGTGTCACATTTTTTAAATAGCCTAGTAGGCTTCTATCGTGGTTCGTCTAATAATTCGTCGATCAGTACTTAAAAATCACCCTGTTCTAAATAAACTGGAAGCAAAATTATATGAAGTGATAAATTGAACATAAAATGTTTTCTCATGGAAGTCAATGTCAGCACCTGGCCCATATCGATAGCCCAAGCTTCAGTTTAGTCTTAACAACAGAAGCAATAGACATACTAACTTATACATTTGAGGTTTTCACGGTTGTTGACTACAATCACATACATACATATAATCACGCCTTTATCCCTAATGGGGTGGCAGAGCGTAAACTAGCTAAATAAAGGTCGTTCCGCCACGTCTGACAAAGTTTTGAGAGTTATTTAAGATAGATTTGTATGTAAATTGCTGTAGTGACAGGTTGTCAGCTCACCACCTAAATTGCAATATACTGAAACCCTCGGATCCCTTAGCTGATTTTTACAGCATGCCCGGGAGAAAATGCTGCTGGCACATTCTATGTTTTTCTCTCGCTCCCATTACAGCACGGAAGAATAACTACAATTAGATTGTTATTTTGAACAAGATTATTCCCACGATTATATTTATTGTTACCTCGATATTAGTATCATCATCATCTCCTAGCCTTATCCCGTATGTCTCGAAGTCGGCTACCTAAATAAAAGGGGATTGAACGAGGGTACTGGGTTTTACTCAGAGCGACTGCCATCTGATGACCTCCGCAACCCAGAAGGGAAACGAGACCCAATCCTAGATTAGGTCTGATTTTTAAACTGCCGATATTAATATCATATAATCAAGGTAATAGTCCCGTTGAAAATAACAAATAAATTATAGAAAATGAAAATTAGTGTAAACTGCTAATACTGATCGAGTTTTGATAGTAACGCCATCATGTTGACGGAGCGCGGTGGGCAGTCCTTTACCAATCCCGGCGTATCATTAGACATCATTGTGATCGATGATCAATAGCGTTGCGCCTGCGCATGCGACCAGGATCACTACCCAGAGCCACCTGTAGGGATCGACAAAATACCTACCTGTACTTTGATTTAGGTAAAAATATGGAGTGTTAATGGTAAGTATTTTCGGTTACATACATAAATACATATAATAACGCCTTTATCCCTAATGGGGTAGGCAGAGCGTAAACAACCTAAATAAAGGTCGTTCCGCCAAGTCTGACAAAGTTTTGATGGTTATTTAAGATAGATTTGTAGGAAAAATGCTGTAGTGACAGGTTGTCAGTCCATCGTATAATGTGCAAAATACTGAAACCCTCCGATCTCTTAGCGTGTTCTTACAGCATGCACGAGAGGAAAAGCAGCTGGCGCATTCTATGTTTTTCTCTCGCTCCCAAGCCAGCATGGAAGTATCTCTCTTTCCCAGGTCAGCATGGAAGTAGTTTTTTCGGTAACAGGTACAAATTATAACTTTGACGAAATACGACCTTATACCATGATACGTAAACCTTGCCATACTTGGACACGTCACTTCTCCACCTAAGCGAATATTAATTAAGTGAATACATATAAAGAACAACGATGTCACCATAAACTTTCTATCAACTCAGCATGGGACCACACAAAAACAAAGAAATTTTAAAAATACATACATACATACATACATACATATAATCACGCCTTTATCCCTAATGGGGTAGGCTGAGCGCAAACGACCCAAACAAAGATCGTTCCGTCACGTCTGACAAAGTTTTGAGGGTTTTTTAAGATAGATTTGTCAGTATATTGCTGTAGTGACAGGTTGTCAGCCCATCGCCTAAATTACAATATACTGAAACCCTAGGATCCCTTAGCTGGTTTTTACAGCATACCCGGGTGGAAATGCAGCTGGCACATTCTATGTTTTTCTCTCGCTCCCAGGCCAGCATGGAAGAAAGTTTAAAAATACATACCTATAAAATTGAAAAAAACATCTATAAATTACAACATAATAAAATAAATTTGACAACAGCGAAGTGGAACTTTTACACACTATGACCAAAAAAAGAGAAACACATTTTTGTGAAAATCGAGTTGCATAATAAAACAAAACCAGGTTTATCAGTTACATAAACACTGTCACTTCCATGCTGGACTGGGAGCGATATAAAAACATACAATGTGCCAGCTGCATCACTTCCCGGGCATGCTGTAAAAACCAGCTAAGGGATTCGAGGATTACAGTATATTGTAATTTAGGCGATGGGCTGACAACCTGTCACTACAACAAATGCAGATCTATCATAAACAACCCTCAAAACTTGTCAGACGTGGCGAAACGACCTTTGTTTGGGACGTTGACGCTCTGCCTACCCCATAAGGGACACAGGCGTAATAGTATGTATGTATATAAACACTGTGATTGACGCTTATTCTCCAATAAAACCTCTCACCGGAGTCTGGTGCCAATGGTGAGTGTGATTGCCAGTGCTGAGCTCTGGGTGAGCTCGCTGCATCGTCGACTCTGTTATGTTCATCCCTGACCTAGTGTCTAGATTTGACTCTAGAGTCAAGAGCAAACCCATTTCTAATAAATAAAAGTCAAGAGCAAACCCAATAATAAATAATAAAAAAACATTTTGCGCCAAAAAATCAACAGAATCTTGACGTCTTTCAGCACCTCTTTAGCTTTGCTTTTATTCCACAACAAAGCCGCTTGAAGAATGATCTTCCGGACTAATGGTTCGTCTCACAATCGGGCATAATGCAAAAACACCGATTATGAATGATACAGCCGTTCGCTGGAATCAGAACGCGAAATAGAAATGATAACGAACTATGCTATCAATCTCTTTCGCATCCCTTTGATGATCCGTCAATAGAGTGACGTTTACATGGTTCTTGGTTTGGCTCTCGGAATGAATGAATAAAATCTTTATTTGTTCCAATATCTATCGGTTTTCGTTATAAAGATTATGTAAATATTCTTAGGGCCCTATTTGTCAGCTCTCATGAGAAACAGCGAGTTTGAGTTCGTATCAGAAATGTCATTTTTGAACAAACTGGCCTATCAAATCCATACTTAATATTGCTCTTAAGTTTGAGATTGCTTCAAAAATACGAGCCTTAGACTTGTCTTAACCATTTGGTCTACAAATGAATGTTTGATACATTACTTACATAGATAATTTGTACTCCAGTGCCAATTTGACTATTTGTGTCCGATGGTGAGCCTGTACTAACGTTAAAAAGTTACACGCCTTCTTTGTGAGGTATTTTTTTATGTTAAAAAAATAGCGATTATTGATGATGTTATTCTTGAATAATTTAGTATTGCGAACGAAAGTTTAACATAAATATTGTGAAAGCAAAAACTTATAAAGTCCACTTACAGCGTTTAAGCGCTGAATAACTTATAGTATCAGCGGGTCGGGCCAAAACGGCGTTGATAATCAGCTAAATCGCTTTAAATACATAAATCTAATATTGAGTGAGATGTGACGGTTATGGCTATTGATTGGACGTGAGATTTCATGCGCTTCAATACAATCATCTCGTCATTCTCCGCCAACAGATTACTTCGACTTTCACATTTCTCATCGGTAAGACACTTACCTTACAATCACTAGCTTTTTGTCCTAACAATCACTTTTGTTTTGGTACAGATACAGCTTTACTTCATTTCTCGACGTATTCGAAAGTTCCATATTTATCATTGAATTTCTGCATGCAAATGTTGGGGCAAAGAGCTAACACTGTTTCTCTTCTCTTGAATACTGTAAAAGTTAAAATCAACTTAACTAATATTATGCTTATTCTTTTTTGTCTGACGTGAATCAGTGACGGTGTAAGTCCTACAACAATTTAAGCGAGAGAATAATATGTCACTAATCATAAGTAAAATTGCTTAGGCTCGTATTTATCTCAAGATTCAGAGCCAAATTAAGTACGAACTCAAACTGGCTGTCAGTCACAAGTGTTGATTATAATTACGGACCTAAGGTACCATCATTTGTCAATCTTTGTAAAATCACCTTTTACTTGACCGTCGACGGCATACACTTTTCCGTACACAATTATTTCCAACAGGCGTGTGACTAACACCGAAAATCAAAATTCCGAAATCTCTCGATCCCGCTACGATATTTTTTGATTAAAGAGCTGTTTCGCCACAGGCAAAGTCAAAGGCTAAATATGATGCGACCTCTTCCGCCCTTTTCGCGTCCAACATACCAAATTAAGGTAATATTGAACGCTAAAAGACGGAACAAACCCGGTTAAAAACTTACAACCGATTTTCGACAACAGTGTGGATGTAAGATAGGGGTTAGAAAAGCCTAATGGGAGAAAGCTTTTCTCGAAAGTGAAGGCTAGGGACTTAAAATGCGCAAAGGCAGATAATAAATATGTGCTGCTGAAAATACGTAAAGACCAGTCATCAGTATGCTAGCATGTAAAATAGTCTAGCAAAAATAATTATATACCGTATGGCATAGCAGAGTATAAATTGCACTTTGTCAGGAGTTTTATATTGCAACCGTGCCTCGATTAGCCAGTAGTAAAATCGACAAATTACGACAAATTACAAGGCAATAGTTTGTAAATTTCTAGTTACTACGTTAAATCTTATTGATCTGCGGTTGACAGAACAAAGTTATATCTTTTATTATTCGGTGATGTTTCATATTTTCGTTCAATAAACGTAATGCTTTCTCCCATACTCTCTCTACCTACCTCCTCGTCAACCTTTTTGTCTGACGCACAATAATTTGAAGCCCTTTCGCTAATGTCTGATTGTTATCTTTGTTTACACGTTTTTGATTTCTGCTGTTCAATTTTTTTTGTTGGAATCTGCTGAGTCAGCGTGTATCGTTTCTGATTGAAAGCCTGTTAACAAGGCAGTAGTTTTGTAATGATAAGTTGTAAATAGCGTACTTTGGGAATTTCATTTTGTAAAGCATCCTAAAATTATAAAGAAGTGAAAACTAGGTAGGTACTTGCTAAGTTTTAAAAGACCTCATGTATTAGAGGGTTGAAAATGAAGGCCCTAAGACAAGACTAAGGTAAAGAAAGAGAAGGCATGAAAGGCCCTATGACCTTTCTGATGAGTGTCGAAGAACACGAAACGCATCGGTTCTTTGATAACCATCTTCGTCTCTATTTCAACTCTTCAGATGGGGAAGTGTTCGCATGACAGATGGTTTGCGAGCTTAGCTTGTTGGGATGGAACGGAATCCAGAAATGAAGAGACATTCACTAGTCGGGTTGACCAAGGGTTGAGGGAATGTGGTATAACTGTTACAATAACACAGCCAAACTGAACACTGGGCCACCGATAGTCCAACGACATCTTCAAATTTACAGGATTCGACCTTTGGGATTCAACTGCAATTGACTATTACAATGCAATACGATAAAATACAAAATACTTTATCCCACAATGAAACACAAATACATACAACAGAAAAGTAAGGAAAAGAACAGTATAATATAGCGGCTTTATTGCTAAAGCAGCAATTTCTACCAGGCTACCTTTTGGTATCAGGATAGTACATAGCAGAATTATTTTATATTCTTTATTGCTTTAAAAATTAAATATACAGTTCAACTAAAAAAGTAAGACAACAGGCGAGTTTATCTCTATCAGAAATCTCTTCCAGCCAACCTAATGGGGATAAAAGATGGGAAATTCATGGAAACAGATACAGTTAGTATAATTTAATTGCAATTTATGGAATTACAGTAATACCAACACACATATCCCAAAAATATATTGAAAAAGATGTGATGATAATTTAACAGTAGCAGGTAAAACATGTCGTAGATTTCAAACGAACCGTTAAGTTATGCCGAACACTGTAGCCACCGAATAAATGTTTTCCTATTAACATGCCAGCTACTTCATGCATATGAATGACCCAATTCTGTTTTAGTAAATAAGGAGACGCGTGACGTAACGACGCGTAAAATCAGTGAGCATTTTGGGTTTAATCACACCGGGAAACGAGGCGACGCGACGCGGCGTACAGTTTTCAAACGTGAAAAAATAATTATTGAACTTTATTGACAGATTTCGTGCCCCACACGAAGAAAATTAATCTACGGAATTCGAAAAATAGTTGTCACTGAGCAAAAACGTTAGACTACAGGGCAAACCCTTAACCTGATCGTCTTTGTTTTAGTCTCAAATTGTAGCGAATTAAATAGACTAGATGGGAATTTCTCAAATTTTTGATATCATTCTTCGTTTCCAAAATATCAAACTCCCAAAGCAAAAAGCAAAGCAGGGCACCGCCTGTCACTTCGTCACCTTCGTGGTATAACGAGATGCATCTTCAAGCAGCTTCATACAGCGTCGCGTCGCTTTTTGGTGTGAGCTGACCCTTTGATGCGAGTTTTACAACAAAAGTGACGCGTGCGCCGTATTTGAGTAATCGTTAAACTCATAGGAAACTGACGGTTCCGCACATAAAATTTGATGTAAAACAAATTGGAAAGCTATTTCACGTAGCCGGTCGCTTGTTACCGACTTTTGGTGTCGGCTAATAGGTGTTTTAAATGCATGGAATTCAAAAGAGTTATTGCCGAGTTCACTGTTCTGTGGAAAGTCAAGTTTGATACTTTTCATGGTCTCGTTTCAGGGAAAAGGCTTAGGTTGTTCCATGCCGGACTGGGAGCGAGGGAAAACATAGAATGTGCCAGCTGCATTTCCTCCCGGACATGCTGTAAAAATCAGCTAAGGGATCAGAGGGTTTCAGTATATTGTAATTTAGGCGATGGGCTACCAACCTAAATAACCCTCAATACATTATCGTTATCTTTATTTTAGGTCGTTTACGCTCTGCCTACCCCATTAGGGATAAAGAAGTGATTATATTTTTATATCTTTTTACGCAGTTTTATTGTGCAAAAGATATCTTCAAAAGTATACTTAAATACGCTTCAGCGCATATCACTGTTTAGTTTAGATACAGTCAAATTTAATGCTCTACCTTATCGGTGGGAAAAATGTATTTCATATCAAAACAATCGAATATCGATGTCCAATCACACGTAGGCGTTTGTCTGATAGCGCCGGGATGATACAGATCCATAGTAACTAGTTTTAATCAAGAGAGTAAGAAACTGTATAGATACAAAGGTTCATACAACGAAAGTGCTGAGATAGGTATAGGTATAAGTATGTAGGCTCGAGGGTTACAGTTTATTGTAATTTAGGCGATGGGCTGACAACCTATCACTACACATTAGCAATACACATTACAATCTAAAATTGCCCTCAATTTTTGTTCTTCCATGCTGGACTGGGAGAGATAGAAAAAAACATAGAATGTTCCGGCTGCCCTTCCTCCCGGGCATGCTGTAGAAGACAGCAAAAGGGACTCGAGGGTTACAGTGTATTGTAATTTAGGCGATGGGCTGACAACCTATCACTACACATTAGCAATACACATTACAATCTTAAATTGCCCTCAATTTTTGTCAGACGCGGCGAAAGCGCCTTTTACGAGGCGTTTAACGCTCTGCCTACCCCGTAAGGGATAAAGGCGTGATTTTATGTATTATGTATGTATGTAGGTAATGTGTGATCAGTGCGAGTTTTACTATCATGTTACACGCCGATTTTCCTATTGATTTGATCAAGTAGTTTTTTTATTTAAAGAGGTTGTGTAAACTTCGAAAGAGCGGGCTAGACTAGACCTCTAAGACGCAGAATTCACACTTATGTTATTTTTTTATGTTTTAATTTCTCTTACTAATAATTTTCTTATGTTTTAATTTCTCTTACTAATAATTTTCCTAACTGTGACCACTAAGAACCTGAACCTCATTCTAAACCATAGGTCCTGAGGCGTTGTAGCGTTGTAGCGTCCAATCGGAGATAGACCATCACAACAGTATGTGAGCTTGACATCCATTTGCCTTCTTTGTCATTTCTGTAGTAGTATCCCAGAACAAATTGTATGAAGCTTTGCTTCTGTACGGTATCTTTCTCGTAGTTTTAATTACTAACGGGCGTGTGGCGCCCTGTGGCGGTCGCGACTGGTCGCATGACCGACTGGGACCGGGACCGCTAAGACGACTGTGGCTGAGATGATGGACTGAAACAATGCGGTTTCATTATAAAGATGCGCTTACGCGTGCTGTTGTACAAGTGTCGAGAAAACGGGTGCATTTTATTTATCATCGTCGTCTCTGTCGGTAGATGTCCACTGCAGGTGCTTCCCCCAAGGTATGTCAAAGATGATCGGAGCAATAGTGTACTGCACTAAGGGGTTTCATAAATTCATTTTTTCCTGTATTTTCTCCAGGTGAACTAAGTTTTTCAATAAGTCTCGTCAATAGAAGACTTCTACCTAGCTATGGAACTGATACTTAATAAGATCAAACTTCTATGTGTATTTCTTTATTTGTGACTATCTAATACGGTTTAAAATGTAGTTATTCATTGTAGTTGTTAAATGTTGTCATGTGTTACGAATGGTCTTCCAGCATCAGCTCAATTTGAATTATGGAAACGGGCGGCCTTATTATTTTTCTCTACAACTGTACTCGCATTATTTTAATTTAATTTGAATGAGTAATTAGAAAGCAATACTGATTGATATTATCTCATGATCACAACCTTGAACTTAGATTCGAGGAACTGTAATTACAGTTCATCATTTACCCCCTGGTATGTTCGATTTGATCGAGGTTCCGTCACAAATCTGACGAGTAAGTGCAGCAACACACAGGCGTCACTTACTGCGCGCAAAGTTGCGCTCAACACGCTTTCAACGCTCTAAGCATGCGTACTGGCAGAGGGATGCACCGACGTAGAGTTCATAGCCTCGTACGCGTAGCGCGTAAGGTGACGCATGTATTTTGTAGGCAATGCAATAACAGCGTATTGAGCAGAACCTTGCGCGCAGTTAGTGAAGTAATACACATTTTTTAAGCTACAAGAGACGTATAAGTAGTTGGTAGTATCCCTCGCGTTTCTCATATTCTGCGTTATCATGATCTGTTTGCATATCTATAGATTTGTATAATAGATTCCTTGTCTGAAACTTTAACCATTAACCAGCTTATTCAGTGGGGTTTATAATCTCTGATTGATACCATATCTGACTTTACAAAATGGTTATTTGGAAGATGTTAAAAAAACATTCCTGATGTTTTTGAAATGCCTAGATACGAAGGCACACATTTCATAAATACATACATATAATCACGCCTTCATCTCTAATGGGGTAGGCAGAGCGTAAAGTACCTAAATAAAGTTCGTTTCGCCACATCTGACAAAGTTTTGAGGGTTATTTAAGATACATTTGTAGGTATTTTGCTGTAGTGACAGGTTGTCAGCCCATCGCCTAAATTGCAATGTACTGAAACCCTCAGATCCCTTAGCTGTTTTTTACAGCATGCCCGGGAGGAAATGCAGCTGGCACTTTCTATGTTTTTCTCTCGCTTCCAGGCCAGCATGGAAGAAAATAATATTAATATTTCATAAATCTTTGTAGTAATAAAAATATTTACTCATTGCTCACACAATATTGTTGTGGCAGCTAACTACATACTGGGTAAATAAATATAATGCCATATACAAAATGGTAAACATGTTCATTGCTTTTGTCAAAAACCCACACAAGTTTCTTGGTAGCGAAGCAAGTGTAGAGGTCACGACACTTTGTGATTGTGACCAGAAAATAGGAGCCAATCAGCCTTTGTACTACCGTTCCAAGAAGCTACGGTACAAGTTTGAAAAGGGTATTTTGTTTTAACTTTCTTAGTTCTTATTATTATGATCAAATTGTTTTAGTCTTATTATGTAGCGACACAGTATCGTTGCCGATTAAGAATTTTAAAGGATTTTTATTGTCAGATAGCACGCAGAACACCTCATAAAATGTGCCATTAATAGAACAAAACCAATTTTAATATTGGATTGGTGTCAGTCTCAGTTTCCATATTTTTCTGCGTATTTATTCTTTTAGAACAACTCAATTATTGCTACAACTACCGTTACAGAAGGGAAAAGGCGTCAAATCGGCATTTTATGTATTT
The DNA here is from genome assembly GCA_949820665.1 of Scrobipalpa costella. Lineage (NCBI taxonomy): Eukaryota > Metazoa > Arthropoda > Insecta > Lepidoptera > Gelechiidae > Scrobipalpa > Scrobipalpa costella. The sequence goes on from OX463312.1 coordinate 10,954,706, forward strand.
GGCTATTTTACAACAATACCAATTAGCAATTTTACGCGAAATGCTGTAGGTATCATGTCCAGTTATTTTTTCGCAGCATTTATTCACACTGTCTGAGACCACCCTGGAGTTAAATGTACATAAAAAACAAGTTTTGACTGCATAATTAAATGTAATTTTAAAGATAAGCGCATCTGAAGGAGAATGATTTTTTGAATGCCGTTGCTAAGGAATAATGAGTTTAATCCGCTAGCCGCTAATGTAAGTTTAAATAAACTAGGTAACGACTGCGGAAATAACATTCAGGTAAAAGAATCATCTGCGTACTTTACAAAATATTTCGTTAAATACACTATCATGTGCTTTTACTGCAACATCACAGGAATTTGGGAAATTTCATATCGACAATAGCAGACGAAACGGTTCAAACCTTTTCTCATGAACTCTGTATGAAAATTATATGTAGTTATTTATGAAGTGTCCAAATTACTTCAACATATTATTTTTCGGTTCCAGTTTAAATAAAATTCAATCAGTCAGCCAACAGCCACCATTCTTTTCGTCATTTGCAATTTTAATTGATTTTACTGAAGATTGGAACCCTCTACAAGAACTGATAAGGAAATACAAGCAAAATATCCGCATTTTGAGATTTATTTTAATCCCACAACATGCAAGATGCAAGACAGGTGTCCGTTTTCTCACAGGCGGTCTTCCATAAATGTTTACATACCAATGCTTGGGGTACTAAGTATTTATAAACGACAGTATATTCACTAAGGGCACTTACAGCACGGTAGCTGACGTTTATTGCAAGTATCTGGACTCAAATGTATGGGGCTATATATACGTAGTGATTGGTTTGCGGGCTCATGATCTTACAGCAAGAGATGTTTGTGTTATGGGAAGTTACTATTACCTCTATGCGAGAATTGATAGTTCTAATATAAAGTAATGTGGGGAACAGAGCAAGGTTACCAGTGATATTTATCATACCAATACACTATACAAAACATTGTACATTAGGCAAATACCTCTGTACAAGAAAACCTTTTTAAGATATCAGAGATCTTTGTAAAAAAATAAACTATTGATTTAAAATGTCTTTTGTTTCTTATTCAAGATGGCGACGAAGCAGAAAAAGAAGAAAGCTGGCTCGAGGTGCTGAGTTGATCAGAAAAGCAAGAATGGTGCCCAGCGGTCAGCCTGACTGCCCGGGCCTCTCCAGGCGTTACCACGAGTGCAATACTGCGGTGAGTAGGGCACTTGCTAGAAGTTTGTTGACTTTTAGCCCAGAAAGCTGGTTCGAGGTGCTGAGCTGATCGGAAAAACAAGGAAGATGCCAAGCGGTCAGCCTGATTGTCCGGACCTTTCCAGGAGTTACATGAGTGTAATACTGCGGTGAGTAAAGCAAACTTTCTAGAAGCCGGTTAACCTTCAGTCTAGAAAGCTGGCTCGAGGTTCTGAGCTGATCAGAAAGAAGCATGGGTGCCCAGCGGTCAGCCTGAATGCCCGGGCCTTTCCAGGCGCTAGCAAGAGTGTGATTTAGTAAAGCACGTTTTCTATTACATTTTTATGCTGGCTCTTAGCCGCAGGATTATTTAATTTAGTACATTATTCAATACACCTTTGCCACAGCAGCCACACGCTTTTCTAGAATGACAGAAATTGTTGTTTTGCCTAACCGGTAGGTGTACACACCTTTATTCAATTCCCAGCAGGCGCCAAAAGACTGAGTATTAACTGACTGTTCTTGTTGTAACTTTCAGCTGAACCCCCCTTACCCACTGATTCTTAGGTAATAGATACATAGATAGATAAAACCTTTATTTAATTTCCAACACGACATACCATAACAAAAAAAGAAAATGTATACATTTAAATGACAAAAACAAAAAATAACATACGATAAATTTACAACAAATTATAGACTAGAGCTTAACTAATTAATAACTAACATTTATAAGTGTACGTGCGTGGGTGTATGTGTGTGGTTGTTGCGTTATGTCGTGTTAGTGAAAATGGCTCTGACTCAGCATGTGTCGCAGAAAAACCACGACTAAATTCAATAATAGGGTAAATTGTCCCTTCTAAAAGTCAAGAAACTATACGTCACTTATATGATTATTTTTCTGTAATTCCAGCCATGCCCTGGGCCTCCCCGGGACCCGCGCTCCGAGCAGTGCGCGGTGTACGACCGACGACCCTTCCGAGGACGATTCTACACCTGGGTGCCTTATATTGATGGTACGTTGATGTGCAGTTATTTTTAAGAGCGGAATCACACCTTCTAAAGACTCGAATGCAAAATTGCACACTTCATACTCCTATTTAAACGCTTAAGGTGGTTGCAGTGCATAGTGCTGTGGCGCCCTCAATAATGATAAATTAACTGTATCTAAAATACAATAATTTTCATGAATATTTTATGATTGTAACAATGGCAACTAATTCTCAATTTTATAATCCATTATAATAATTCACACTTAGCGAATGTGAAAAGTTTCAAATGTGCTAAATGTGTTAATAGTTTTTATGCTTAGTGTGAATTGCAATCTGATAGATCTACCTCTATCAGACAATTTGTATGGAAAAGCCAATATCTTTTTTTCACTTCCTGTTAAAAAGTCCTGTTGAAAGTTGTTCAGTGTCGTTGACTGAGCGACCCCTATCAGATTTCGGGACGTTGTCTCTTACGCAGCAGCTCTCGCAGCGCGCTTTCGCAGCTCTGGAACCCCCTTAAGTATCCTTTTCCCTCTTTCCAGGAAACTCACCATGCACGCTGAACTGCAGACCGCGTGGCCAGCAGTTTTACGCGTCCCTAGCTTTGGTATGGGACGGCGCACCATGCACCAAGACTGGCTACCGAGCGATCTGCGTGCAGGGCACTTGTATGGTAAGCCGTACAATTATAGAAGTTATCGCGCCTGCAGACCGGACTATTTACTCGTACTTACATACATATAATCACGCCTCTATCCATAATGGGGTAGGCAGAGCGCAAAAGACCGAAACAAAGATCGTTCCGCCAAGTCTGACAAAGTTTTGAAAGTTATTTAAGGTACATTTGAAAGTATATTGCTGTAGTGACAGGTTGTCAGCCTACCGCCCAAATTACAATATACTGAAACCCTTGGATCCCTTAGCTGGTTTTGGCAGCATGCCCGGGAGGAAATGCAGGTGGCACATTCAATGTTTTTTTCCTCGTTCCCAGGCCAGCATGTTTACTTTACTCGTACTTTCCCTTTTCTAATGGAAAAAAAACTATGTTTTCTTAAATCAACCCTTAAAAGTACAATTATAAACGTAAAATATATGGGAAAATGGTGAAGTTCCTAGCTGCTCCGAAATTATTTTGTATATGACTCGTACAACGCCATCTGTGATAGAGTAGCAGAACCATTACAAGTAGTGCCATCTAGTGTTGAATAGCGACAACACAGCAATAGAAAAGATAGAGTTATCTTCAGACTTTATCAGAATGATCTAATTTATTCAAATTAAAGGCGCTATAAGCTATAAAAGGACTTTTTAGAAATGTGGTAAAACGATTTGACGTAATTATTGATATTCACATCACGTTCGATTTATGGTTGTGCCGCTTTCGAGCCAGTTTCTATATTTGTATGCCAGTAACAGGTTAAATAAGTTTTAAACACTTTAAACTGTGAAATAGGTTTTACATGGGAGCGAAGTGGTTCATACTCATTAGGATAAAAGTTTGTTGTGATAGTATTTATGTTTGCTACTTAGGTACAGGCATGATTAAAAAGTTTGGATCTAAAGCATTAGGAATTTTAGATTTTTCTGTTTTGTAATGGTTTTTGGCAGATATAAGAAATCAAATATTTTACTTCTGAATTACGGCAACTCAGTTGGTTATAGATAGAGCGTTGAGACGGTATTCCAAAGACGAAGATTTAAATACTATCTGCGGATGTTTTTTTCTTCCATCCCTGGGAGCGAGAAAAACATAGAATGTGCCAGCTGCATTTCCTCCCGGGCATGCTGTGAAAACTAGCTAAGGGATCCGAGGGTGTCAGTAAATTGTAATTTAGGCGATGGACTGACAACCTGTCACTACTGCAATATTCCTACAAATCTATCTTAAAATATCCTTCACAACTTTGTCAGACGTGGCGGAACGACCTTGAACTGCCTACCCCATTAGGGATAAAGGTGTGTGTGTGTGTGTGAATTTTTAATTTGTTATTTCTCATACTTCTATTAGCTGTTTTGTGGCTAAAGTAAAAAGATATTCACCGTTGAAAATACAGTTTCCGAAGTAAGCTATGAAACTAGATTAGTGTGGTGCGGCTGTCCATAACAATTACTGTCAAAACAATAGCATCTACGAGTCTACGAGTAGCCCTATACCGCGACCGTTACCGCCGGCGGCTCTAGCGACCGAGGACCGAGTGTGGTAGGTCCCAGTAGGGCAAACCTCGTTCACCTTTACATTTTATTTTATTACAATATTCATGCAGTCACGCCTTTATCTTTTACGGGGAAGGCAGAGAGTCAACGGACGGATAAAGAAGAGATTTCTTATTATTTGTAGAGAGAAATTTGAAACAGAATGTCAACACATCGCCTAAATTTCAATACCCAGGTACACTACAGTGAAACCTCTCATTGACCGACTTTTATAGTATTTATATCTGGAAAGAGCAGCAAATTTCCATGCTGGCCCGGGAACGAGAGAAAAACATAGAATGTGCAAGCTGTATTTTCTCCCGGGCATGCTTTCAGTATATTGTAATTTAGGCGATGGGCTTGCAACCTATCACTACAGCAATATACCTAAAAATCTATATTATATAACCCTCTCAACTTTGTCAGACGTGGCGAAGTACCTTTGTTTAGGCGGTTTACGCTCTGCCTACCCCATCATATTAGGGATAAAGGCGTGATTATATGTATGTAGTATTATGAAGCATGCAATTATAGATTTTCCAAGATACGGGTTGCTTCCTACATATTTACTGATCTTATTACATGTTCTTAATCGAGTAAGCTGAACATAAATTACCTCGTCAATCTAGATGTTATAACTTTTTCATTTACATAATTTCGTTTGTATAATATCGCTTTCAACAATCTTTTGCAACGTAACTTCCTCATCAAGGTTGGTCCACGTACATTATAATATATCTACATCCATACTTGGTAAGGGTGCTCCCTCACCGGTGTTTACAACAGTTTGAAACAGTTGCAGATTCGTTTCTATTTTTTTTATACGTATTTTGTTGTTTCTATTGCCACAGTGTCTGAGCAAGAATTTGGACTGAACTTTCCCAAAAGTCTAAAAAGGCACTGGAAATGGCGCACACTGACGAAACAGCAATCTATTTAGTGCCGAAGTTAAGAAACGCGAAAAAGTGCATAAAAAAATACATACTTTATTTTAATTTAATCTTCTCATCTAAGACAAATTTCGAAAACATTTTGAAAAAATATTGTACTCTTATGCGGGGTATTTTCAAATGTACAAACGTTTTCAAACCCCGTAAAACATACATACATACATATAATCACGCTTTCCCTCATGGGGTAGGCAGAGCGTAAACGACCTAAATAAAGGTCGTTCCGCCAAGTCTGACAAAGCTTTGAGGGTTATTAAAGATAGATTTGTAGGTATATTGCTGTAGTGACAGGTTGTCAGCGCATCACCTAAATTGCAATATACTGAAACCATCGGATCCCTTAGCTGGTTTTACAGCATGCCGGGGAGGAAATGCAGCTGACACACTATATGTTTTTCTCTCGTTCCCAGCCCAGCTTGGAAAAAGAAAATAATTCTAAACGTAATGAAACGCCTTCAAATACGTGCTTCCATATGTTCGCAAACGTTTTCAAACAACCTTAAATACGGCACCATATGAATCTAGATTTCCTAGGGACCTCGCCGCGTCGCCCTAGGCCCTGATGTATCAAGGGGCCACACAATGTTATCTAATGTTGCTAAGTTGAGCCGAGTACCACTATAGGGAAACTAGCCATATGATGGTGGATATCATGAGAGGAATGTGATTTATTAACAAGCATATAAACTTGCGTTTAGAGAGCCCGATGGTGTAGTGGATAGGGCCGCTGCCTCCTGAGCGGGAGGTCGTGGTTCGAATCCCACCACGTACCAATGTGTTTTTCGGTTTTCGAATTTCATATGTACGTTTATTCGGTGCTTTTTCCGTGCTTCGGAAGGCATGTTAAGCCGTTGGTCCCGGTTAATATCGTTTAATACCGTAGATATTTGTCGTTAAGCAATATCAGAGGCCAGTGCTAAGCATTGGCGACTTGAAAACTCTGACCTAATCTAGGATTGGGTCTGGTATCCCTTCTGGGTTGCGGAGGTCAGATGGCAGTCGCTCTGTGTAAAAACCAGTACCCTCGTTCAATCCCCTAGATTAGGAAGCCGACCCCGTGAGATACGGGATAAGGCTAGGGAGATGAGGGAGATGAGATGATAAACTTGCGTTTACGTCATATCATAAGTCGTAAGAATGCAGGTTAGAATATTATTGAATTTATAATCAGTAGGTGAGAGCCCGATGGTATAGTGGATAGGGCCGCTGCCTCCTGAACGGGGACGGCGTAGTTCGAATCCCACCACATACTAATGTGTTTTTCGTAATTCATATGTAATTTATTTCGTAATTTATATGGAGCTTTTTCCAAGCTTCGGAAGGCACGCTAAGCCGTTGGTCCCGGCTAATATCGTTTAATACCATAGATATAAGTCGCTAAACCATGTCAGAGGCCAGGGCTAAGCATTGGCGGCTTAAAAACTCTGGCCTAATTTAGGATTAGGTCTCATTTCCCTTGTGGGTGGCGGAGGTCAGATGGCAATCGTTCTGTGTAAAAACCAGCACTCTCGTTCGGTCCTCTAGATTAGGTAGTGAACCGTGAGATACGGGATAAGGCTAGGGAGATGAGAATCTGTGGGTAAATTAGAGGCGGTTGTTCGTTATGAAATAATACTCATCACGGATTTTGTCACCACATTTTTATAAGTACGCGTTCATAAATTATTATGACGCATCCAATTTTTACTCTCGTTTTGTACCATGCGTGATGGTCGCAAAAGGGTTGCAGAATATAATTCATCTTGGAAAATGAGCACACAGCTCTGCATCAGTGGTCTAGTGGTTAGACCCATGGGCTTACGATCCGGAAGTCCTGGATTCGATTCCCAGGGGGGAAGTTATTATCTGTCCATTTATCACTTTGTGAGGTTTTTCCCCAGTTTGGTTAGGACATTGCAGGCTGAATCACCTGATTGTCCGAAAAGAAAACATTCCGGGATTCGAAGGGCACGTTAAGCCTTCGGTCCCGGTCGCTGTCTTTAATAGTAGTCGTTACTCAAACTATTGTAGAGAAAGTCTGACACCACGGTTCATCGGGTCGTTCGACTAGAGAATCCTGTCGCTAAGAAGAACACCTAGCACTTTAAGCACCTTCGTTTCCGGATGTGTTATCCTTAGAAACAAGCTCTAAATGTTGTGCCATTTATAAAGTTGCCCAGTTTTAATTATAATCTATATACATTTCGTATCATCAAATCCAAATCAAGCTTTTACAAATAAAATGTCAATCAAAGTACCAGGACACCACGAAGACAAAGAGCGTATCTCATAGTTAGTTGGCTAGTAATGGGCCACAGATGGGTAATCGTTTCTCAGCTATCTGGCCACTGACTCAGTGTGGAGTGGCTGGAGCTGGAGTGGCTAATCTAAATCGTTCCGGCACTCCAAATTAGTAGAGCGAGATAATATCGTGCGAAAATCTTGTAATATGTGGCTTCGTTTACATGTGCGATTCATCTGACAGAGCGAATCACGAATATGGCTCAATAGGTTTAATAAAACTTTTGCATACATACATACATATAATCACGCCTTTATCCCTCATGGGGTAGGCAGACCGTAAACGAAATAAACAAACGTCATTCCGCCACATCTGTCAAAGTTTTGAGGGTTATTTAAAATAGATTTGTAGGTATAGTGACAGGTAGCCCATCGCCTAAATTATAATATAGTGAAACCCTCGGATCCCTTAGCTGGTTTTACAGCATGCCCAGAAGGAAATGCAGCTTGCACATTCTATGTTTTTCTCTCACTCCCAGGCCAGCATGGAAGAAACTTTAAATGATAGGAAACAATAAAACTTTTGTCTGATTCATTATTCAAAAATAAGACATTGTACTAACTAGTGCACACACGAATAGCGAATGCAGTCCGTCCGGTATTTTTTTTTTTTTAAATAACTCAGTCCAAATCGGCAATCATGAAAAAGAAGGAGTCTATCATCATTATCTAGAAGCCATAGCCATCTTTCACTCCTTACAAGTCATTGAGCAAAGAGTAAACACGTCAAGAATGTCCGCACTTCAAGGAAATGCTAATCCTGGCAGAGTTACAGCCTAGATAAATACGCGGTATGAAAATTAGGTGTTGAATTGCATCATAGAGGCGTCCGCGCAATCGATGACATCTAATAAATCGCTCTCAACTATACAGCTGAGATAGGAAGAAGTCTGGTTACTTTTATGAAAGTATGTACACAAGTTACAGCTCGTTTTTTTCCATGACTACAAACCAATAAAGACTCTAACTATGCCTACAAAATTGGAGTGTAAAGGCAAAATATGTGTGTTTTAATAATTTTATTATCTATACGTCAATTTAATAAATGATTAGACGGAAACATCATTCAGACTAACTGGAACTGATTTCGGTTTCAACTGCTAAGCACTTTGTTTTGAAAAGCTGTTTATCATTTTAGCCACATCGCCAAAACCGTCTTCACTGTAAATAGTAATTTGAATTTTGCGTTAAAATATGACGAAGTTACGCTATCGTTTGAAAACTAACAGACAATTTTTTACTGTCGCTGAGAAAAGCAGTGGTCAGTGTTTGGTCTGCAACGACAAATTAATAGTAGCATAATGACAAGTCGGCTGGTACAGGCTCGTTGCCTGATTGTATCAACTGCTTATTACCACTGCTTGGCTATGGTAAATACTGGTTGGATAATCTTAGGAAGGAGCAACTGGTCTTGGGAGAATAACCACAGATTTTTACTTTTTTACGGTGAATGCGCAGAACTAAGGCCCTTATTGATAATCAGCACTTGAGACTAACAGGTAGTTTGAGTTCGTATCAGAAATGTCATTCAGTACAATATGACCTGTCAAATCCAGACTTAATATTGCTCTCAATCTTGAGATCGCTTTATAAACACGAGCCTTAGATTGGATTATTACGTTCGAAATGTTATTCCGGAGAAACATGCGGAAGCAGGACTTAATAACGAATTTAAAAACGATTTTTAAACAAGAAATAAACGCTTTTTGTTTTTTTTTAGTTTACCTAAACTCTCTTTGTTTATTTAGTTTTCCGTGTACATATAATACTTTCCTATTATTATTTGTAAACCATCGAGAGCAAGTTAAATTAGACGCTGAAGTTATTCCTAGCTGGGAAAAAAGATTGTGAAGACTTTTTTTTTACTTTTCATGTTACCAATACTGGAAATAAATGCAATATCTTTTGACAGTGACTCATTTTACGTTATTTACCCTGTTTCAACTAGAAGTATATGAATCAGGTAAATGTTTGTTTATTTTGACGACTGTGCCTACTCATTTTGTCGCTATTTCCGTTTTAATGAATCATAATCATCTTTCAGAAATAAATTCTATAAAGTTCTTATGTGAAATTAATTAAAACAAAGTATGGTCAACTCGATGGTGACATTGCTCTTCAACTATGTTGAAAAATAATACTCTGAAAAGAAGTGGAAGAACGTTTCCTGAACACATTTTGCAAATACAAATCACTTTATTTCAACAAAACACATTAAAAAAATAAAAACACACAATCAAGAATAACATAACAAACGGGATAGGTATTTTTGAATTGTTCCTTAGCAATATTTCTTTACCTAGCTTAAAAATTCAAATGAAGTCAGGGCCACGATTATAACTAGTGCTCTAAATGTCACCTATCACCTGATAATAAGACCATATATATAATGTATACGTATTAGATACCAGTGAAGCTATTTATGCCACAATCACAACAAACGAGAGTTCAACTCTACGTACGCATTCCTATTCTGATTAGAAACGTAATTAATAAGAGTCGGTATCGTGTATCAATCGAGAGCTGTGTTCGACACAAGCTATTGATTGTGTCACTTTAGAGAGTAAAATGATCTGAATCTACTTATTGATATTTATAGCATGAGTGTCTAATTGGAATCATAAGGGCTTGTAGGTAACGGAATATTTGAAACGGAATAAATGAGAGTTGTTTTTTGTTTACCTTAGCTACACTCTACACTCTTATTTGTTTTCATCACTTTTTTTGACGTCTTCTGCCTAGCATTTTCCCGGCCGGGGTCCGCTTTCCGGTTTTTTCTTTACCTTGGGAGAACTCACTACCTGCGTCTGTTTTTCCGAATGCATACTACCCCCAACACTTTAAAGAGTGAACAGGCATCTTCTGGGTGAGCACGCTCCATTGCCGACTCCGTATCTACACCTACGCTCTATATTTTGCCTAAGGATTTTGTCAACTTCTTGAAATTATTAATCTTATTTGTTAAAAATCAAAAAAGGTGGTTAAATATGCCAGTGAGTATAGTTCTGTTGCTACAGTAGTTGAGTAGTTACATCGTTAATAAAGAATGTGTGAAACCTCGTCAATGCTCAGGAAACGTCTGAGCCTATCAATCGTAATTTCCTTTTCTAGTTGCCACCAAGCCTGTGAAAGTCCAGGTAAGGCAGGCGCAGTCGCTGCCCAATTAAATAGAGCTAGAAATCGAGTAAACGACGCCATGTAATTTGTCAAGTCTTCAAGAAGTGGCTTCATGCATAATTGAAAGTGCCGCTAGCTCAGACGACTCACAAGTTAAATTGTATCCGGTATTTGAAGCAGAAGTTTCTTTACTTATTTATTTGAAATTATTGTTGGCAATTATTTTAATTGCTTAGGTCTGTAGCAACATACTTCTAGATATGCCTATTTCTCAACAGACAGAAGATGGCAAGAGAATGCTTTACATTATAGCATCATAGCATAGCCCACTATAAAATTTAAACTCTTAGATATTGTCTAACTCGTAAATTAAGTCTTCAACAATATGTGCGTAAAATTAAACATTAAGCTCATTCTAACATAACTTTTCCTCTCACCTTGACATAATCTCACACATTCCACACCCTCATAAAAGCATACATCCTATCAGTGGTGTATTAGCACTGCAGATACGAGTAGTGTCAAATTCCCGGACATTATCTGAAATGAGGTTGCTACAGCCATTTAGTGAGGACATTTTAGCGAAAGTGCGGTTAGTACGAGAACCGCCATCATTGTCGGCTGATTATGTTGTAAAGTTGTCAAGCCACTGACAAGACTGCGAACTAACTTGTAAATAGCCTCCAGAATTGATAAGGATTAAGTAGTAGAAGCTTTACTGTGAGTGAGCCTTACAGCGAAATTATTATTACGTGTAATGTTCAAATTTTCACTTAATTTAGTTTGATACTTAAACTTATGTGTAATAAAATATTCAACCAGTAGATCAATTTTTGCTATTGTTGAGGAAACATAAAATATTGTAAACTCTTACTTATTTTTTATGACTTGGTAACAAAAGGGGCACGTCTACATGTAAAACGTAATATTATGCGATGCATCTTTATATTTTACGACAGCCTTATATTTTAAACTGCACTCCCGTCGCGGCGGAGTCACCAAATGACTCTATCGTCTGCAAATTACAAATTTCAAGGTCTATTCCGCAACGATTTTTAAACAATTTAATAGTTTTACTTAGTGCTCGTGATGCTAAAAGGGCACGGGCGAGAAACGTGAGGGGCTGATCAGACTGACTAATAGGTAAATTGCTGTGATGCCAATTTCCCGTCAGAATAACGTCAGTGTGGCAGGGCCCGGGGCAGTATACGTGCAAATAACAGAGCAAGTGTGTGCTTACTGCATGTTTAGTGTCACGCCGGGGACATTCCCTTCGAATGTGTTTTATCTCTGCATATTGCAATCTATCTTAAATAACCCTCAAAACTTTGTCAGATGTGGCGGAATGACATTTGTTTAGGTCGTTTACGCTCTGCCTACCCCATTAGGGATAAAGACGTTATTATATGTACGTATGCGTGCAACGTTATCTAGAATGTAGTGTTCCAACAGTATCCGGGAATGCCTGCTGCTTATCCTAGGTGTGTTAGATAAATTACCAACTTTTCCTCGGAAGCCAGACTAATATCAACACCAAACGAATTTAAAAGAAATAAGTAATTGAAGTGAAAATTATTGCAACCGCAAACGTGCGTGCCTTTATAGTGAATGAAGTTTTGAACACAATGAAGAAATTTACGAACGACGTGATCGTTACAATGGTAGATTTAAAGCTTTTGTACCAAAATGTTCCATTCGAATACAATGGATTGTTGAATTTTGCGGTTGTTACTTTCTCCATTAGAAAAATCATGGAAGAGCACTTTGATTTTATTTGCTAATTTTGTTTTCCATCTAAGTGGACCACAGAAGTGCATCACTAAACTTTAACTTTGACAGCAGCAATAGGAAAATTATCACAAAATATAACATGTCAAGCTCTTTTCAAGCACTTCTTACTTTCATACATACATACATATAATCACGCCTTTATTCCAAATGGGGTAGGCAGAGCGTAAACGACCTAAATATAGGTCGTTCCGCCATGTCTGACAAAGTTTTGAGGTTTATTTAAGATAGATTTGTAGGTATATTGCTAAAGTGACGACAGGTTGTCAGCCTATCGCCTAAATTGCAATATACTGAAACCCTCGGATCCCTTAGCTAGTTTTTACAGCATGCCCGGAAGGAATTGCAGCTGGCACAATCTATGCTTTCCTTCGCTCCCAGTCCAGCATGGAAGCTACTTTACTTACTTCCAGCTAGCACATATCATAGTCAGGAAAATCTACAACACACATTCAGCAAAAGTGACGGTGATGAACTTCAGACAATCCCTAGCTATCGTTAGAGTAAATATCATATCATTAGTTGTGAGTACGATAACTGTTCTCTAGATAGCACACTGGGAGAATGTCAGGTTGTTTTGTGTTGTGTAGTGCCAATCGTTTGTCTCGGAAACAAGAGAAGTATTTACAATGTTCTGCCCATAGGACATGTGGTTGTTAGCAGCTAAGTCGGGATCAAAAGTCAAGCATGCGCGGAAATGTACTAGGTACTATACGTACTTAAATATTCTACAATTTGTTCCTTATATAGTAGAGCATTTTCATATCTTTTTCTAAGAGTTTTTATATTTACTCTCTACATTTACACTAAATCTATTTAACACTTTTGAAAGAATAATACATACAGTGTCTAAATTACTTTTTAACACCTGAACGCTTCGCTGTTTGATCCACGACATTTCTGTGATCCACTACCAAAGTTTTATAAATATTTACCAATGTTTAACCACTAGAATGTTTTTTTCCTTACCCACCTTCCATGCTGGACTGGGAGAGATAGAAAAACATAGCATGTTCCAGCTGCCATTCCTCCCGGGCATGCTGTAGAAGTCAGCAAAAGGGACTCGAGGGTTACAGTGTATTGTAATTTAGGCGATGGGCTGACAACCTGTCACTATAGCAATGCACTTTTCAATCTAAAATTGCCCTCAATTTTCGTCAGACGTGGCGAAAGCGCCTTTTACAAGTCGTTTAACGCTCTGCCTACCCCGTAAGGGATAAAGGCGTGATTTTATGTATGTATGTTTTTTTCTGTGGGAATGGAATTATTACCGTGGTAAAAACAGTAATTAATCGTAGTTCGTAATTCTTTTCAATTCTGTTCAGCCGTTTTACATGAACGGAAAATAAACTTATCTACACTTTCACATTAGTCACACAACTACGTAAAAAATACAAAAACCCATATTTAATCTCAGCAAAACGAAACACAATTTGAAGTTAGAACAATAATAATTGTATGTTATGAAATGATTCACAATCCAAAATGGCAAGTAAATTGTACCTACCAACTTATCAAAACCCTTTTGTGGTTTCGTTACATAAGTAGCAGATGATTCAACTCTATCGAATAGGTATCGTTGGTAATAAAAGTTTACAGCTTTACCTAGAAACCGTTCTCCGAATTAGGTGTTGGTGGTATTGTGAATAATGGATCTTGTTGAGTAGATTGGTCGGCACCTTTGTAGACACAACTTAACTTATTTTTGAGGATTTTTTAGCACTTACAAGCAAAATAATATTATTTTAATACTAATTTATTTCATATAATATGAAATATATAATAATCATAATGATTTCAAATTATATAGAATACCTAGTTTGGTCCTTTCGATTTGAATAAATAGAGACAGCAACACAACAGCTGATTATAATGCAGTCAAAGTTCCGTATATTCCTATAAATAAGACTCTAGCATACCGTTTTATTTTGGGTGTGTAACGTCACTTATATGGCATTATTATCAGCTGCAATTAAACAGTGACAGGACCAAAATAATATAAGTTAAGTTGTGTGTACAACAGAATCAACACCACTGTGAACAAGACCCGACTGAATAATAAACTAGAAGTAGGTTCAGACAGACAGAAAATTTGATTTAGCATACGAAATGTGTAAATCTTGGTACGTATTTTTCCTTTTTTTAGTATACCAGGCGTAAGGGACAGCGTTCCGCAAACTGATAGGGGTGACTTAGTCAATGATACTGAATAACTAACACGAGGATATTTTTAGGAAGTGAATAAATACATACATTTCCATACAAAATGTTCATTAAATGTGTTTTTATTTCACTTCCTGAAAAAAAAACCTGGTGAAGGTAGTTCAGTGTCATTGACTGAACAATCCTTATCAGTTTGCGGGACGCTGTCCCTTACACCCGGTATTTTGTCCCCTTACCAAATTTTATTGCATAGGTGTTTGGTTTCTTGTGCTGGAAAAATAGACACAAAGTTCCGCTTTATTATTAAAACAAAGACTGATTTGAATGGTAATGGAATGGAAGATCATTTCACGAGGATACCTTTGACAAATGTATGGGAACATTCGTTTGATTTCCTTTCATAGTTCTCTGCCGACAATATTATTATCTCAACATCCACCACATACTACAACGAAAAAGTGTTATTAAATTAAAGTATATTAAAATTGAAAGTGCTAGCTAAAAGTTCGAACATTAAAACCTCGTAGGGTAAGCTACCCTGTTATTAACCTACACCGACTTCAACGGTTCATGACTAAAACGTGATAACTCGCCAATAAAATTATTTATGTTGCAACAAAAATGGCTCGCCACCCACCCATATCCAATTTTCTATAATATTGTGGTTTGTTATTCGATTTAATTTTGTTACAGATAACATTTCGGAAATCTTGCCTTTACTAAATAATTTCTAAAAAAGAATATGCAGGTATACTCAACTTTTTAACCACATATTCTTAAACACTAAGATATAATTATTTATTTATTATCAAGGGTACATAAACTACATACATATATATAATCACGCCTTTATCCCTAATGGGTAGGCAGAGCGTAATCGACTTAAACAAAGGTTGTTTCGCCACGTCTGATAATGTTTTGACGGTTATTTAAGATATATTTGTGGGTATATTGCTGTTGTGACAGTTTGTCAGCCCATCGCCAAAATTTCAATTTACTGAAACCCTCGGATCCCTTAGCTGGTTTTTACAGCATGCCCGGGAGGAAATGCAGCTGGCACATTCTATGTTTTTCTCTCGCTCCCAGGCCAGCATAAACTGTTCATCATAAACTATTTAGCATAAATATTGTAAAAGTTTACATCCTTGATATTTGATACGTTTGACACTTAAAATTTTCCATAACGGACAATCAGGTGATCAGCCTTCCTTACCAAACTAAAAAAAACTCCACTCATTTCCTACCGCCGTAATTCAAACACACAACTTTTAGACTGATAGCCAAGTCTCAAACACTGAACAAGTATTTAACTAGCAACAGCATCAATAGTGCAGCCTTAAGGCACGCGCCGGAACATCGTAAATACGATTCAGCTTGATTTAAACCCTGATTATAACTCCCTCTTAGCATTGGCTTGGTCGGACCTGTGCTACCGCTTTTCGACACCGATAGAAACATCGTTATTTATTTTCAGTAAACAAGTATTATTTATTTGAATGTTATATTATGCTGTAACGCAGATCTACAACAACCATTTTCTAACAACTACTTACTTCCATGCTGGACTGGGAGCGAAAGAAAACATAGAACGTGCTAGCTGCATTACCTCCCGGGCAAGCTGTAAAAACTAGCTAAGGGATCGGAGGGTTTCAGTATATTACAATTTAGGCGATGGGCTGACAACCTGTCACTACAGCAATATACCTACAAATCTATCTTAAATAACCCTCAAAGCTTTGTCAGACGTGGCGGAACGACCTTCGTTTAGGTCGTTTACGCTCTGCCTACCCCACTAAGGATAAAAGCGTGATTATATGTATGTATGTACTACCGGGATTAGATTCCTAAATAAAAATTAAGATGTGTACGGAAATTTCCGAAATATTTACTAGTTGAAGCAGTCTGCTTTATTTCGTACCACGAAGTTTATGATCAGTCGTAGAGTTTTTTATGTACCCTTAGGTATATTTATTAGCAGTGTAGTTTTATGATAAACCTGCCAGAAGAAAAATAGTTCAATTTTCTATTTCTGTTGCTTAGCAGAAGTATTCGCACTTCATTTCCTGTAGGTTAGTCCTATACGGAGTAAGTGAAATACTGGCACAATACTTCCCTTTGCGCTGTCCTAAACAATCCGAATAAGTATAGTTACATCATGATCAAATTACTTAGTAAGCCTGCCCACTTTTAATATTACTTACTTATATACATAGAATCACGGCTTTCAATGGATTCTTTTCTTCTTTCTTTCAAATTTCTTACGGAGTCTTCTTCTTCTGTCGAGTGGGTATCGAGTCCTTCGACCCGATAAACCCTAGTGTCAGAGTTTTTGAACCGCCTAGTAGCACAACTATCAGGCCTCTGACATGGTTTTAAATAACGTCCACTATCTAAGACAGCGACCGGGACCGACGGCTTAACGTGCCCTCCGAAGCACGAAATCTTTTTCTTTTCGGACAATCAGGTGATTCAGCCTGCAATGTCCTAACCTGATAAATTCTCAAATATCAACTTTGTGTTTCCCCCCTGGGAATCGAACCCAAGACCTCCGGATCGGGAGTCCATGGCACTAGCCACTAGACCACGGAGGCAGTAGCTCTTACGGAGTAGGCAGAGCTTAAGCTAAGCTATAATAAAAGGAAAAATAACAACCTGATATTCCGAGAAGAAGAGTAAAGAGTCTTTGCTATCTTTTGTATAAAAAATAAAATAAAATATGGCAGGCAATGGGCGTTTTTCCACTAGATGGCACGGCGACGGTGCCGTGGCTCTATCTTTCCGCTAGACGGCACGGCAACGACACAGCAACGTCCACCTAGTTCCAATCTGAGCACGCACACACACTCGCATGCTTCGTACGAATATAAAACACATGCAGTTTGGCAGGCCGGCAACGGTACCGGTGGGAATCAATGCCGTGCCGGTAAGTGGAAAAGCGTTCCATACAGTTTCATTGATTTTCATAGATTTATCTTTTCCACGGTACTGTCGACGGTGCCGTACCGCCGCCGTTGCCGTCGCCGTGCCGTCTAGTCGAAAAACGCCCATTTTCAGGACATTTACACATTCAAAGTTGAGAAGGAAATGACAAATGTGTTACATTCATTATTTACGCTTCAGACGAATATGTACAGCGATTAGATAAGACGTTCTCATTTGTATCTTTTCGACCAAAACATTTCACACCGAATTATGATTGGCCTTGGGAAATAAAAAAAATATTTTTGTCCTAGATCTGACATCTGTCTGTACTTGTAGATAAATATGCTCATTTAAATACACTTCTTTTAGGGTAGAAAAATATACACCCGAATTGAAAACTAGTTTATTTAAGTCGGTTAAAAATATCTGGACTTAATTCTAAATTAATTAATTACCTGATTTTTCTTCTGCCTAGCGTTTTCCCAGCCTAACAGCTTTCCGACTTTATCTACATAACTTTGCGTGCCAGCCTTTCGGCATCCTCTGACCTATTGTAGCCAACTTTTTGGAAATACCGTCATCTCTATTTTGTTCATTCACGTACCAAGCTAGACTAGACTTACTTAGTTTCTCTCGGTACAGTTGAGTTTAATCAATTTTAATATCAGTTACAGTTGGATATAATATTTTAGGCCCGTATTTATAAACGTGCTAGAGACTGACAGCGAGTTTGAGTTCGTATTACAAATGTCATTTCAGTAAAAAAAACTATCATATCCATACTTAATATAACTCTCAATCTTGACATCGCTTTATAAATACGAGCCTTAGAGTTACTACGGGAGCATCAATGATGCTTCCACACATAGGCGCCAAGTGCTCGCGCATTGACCGAACAGAATCGGATGATTCACGCACATGTGCGGTTACTTAACATTCCTACTGTTGCTATTCACGCAATTATCCCAATAAATCAGTAGGTACTGTGAAATAATCTATTTATAACGTTTACTACGCCGACAAACGTATTTAACTGACCTAAAAATAGGGCATCACTAGTGGAACTGAAAATATATTGAAATTGATGCGTCAAATGACTAACTACCTTAATATGGAAAATTTCCAATATAATTAAGCATAACATTTTTGTGTGTAGTAGAAGCGAATATTTTTTTTTTTTAGAAATGTTTTCCTATTTTTTCTGCACAGAAAAATATACAGGAAGTAAAAAAAACTGACCAAACTTTAGTTAGGGTGAGAACCCTACTCCTGAAACTGAACAACATTCCCCAAGAAAAATAGACCGAAATATGAAAAAAATATATGCCAAAAATGTGGAAAATATGAAAAAAAATTGACAGCAGCTCGAATAATTTTGTATGGGTGAGCCAATTCTTTTTTCATATTTCGACCTATTTCCTCGGGAAAACTTGATCAGTTGCATGGCCCTAATGTTTGACCAGCTATTTATTGTATTAGACAGACAAAAATAATATAAACATCAACACTACAAACAAAATTGTGCTGTGTAATGTACTTTCTTCTTTCTTCCATGCTGGCCTGGGAGCGAAAGAAACACATAGAATGTGCCAGCTGCATTTCCTTCGGGGCATGCTGTAAAAACCAGCTAAGGGATCCGAGGGTTTCAGTATGTTGTAATTTAGGCGATGGGCTGACAACCTGTCACTACAGCAATATACCTACAAATCTATCTTAAATAAACCTCAAAACTTTGTCAGGCGAGGCGAAACGACCATTGATTAGGTCATTTACGCTCTGCCTACCCCATTAGAGATAAAAGCGTGACTATAGGTAATGTAATTTACTACTTCATACACGCAATTTGATTACTTTTCCTTTCGTATGCATGGTCCTGCCTTCTAGCCTTATCTGGTACAATTTATCTTTATTCAGCTCATATCAAGGTTTTGTTCATTGAAACCCGTCACTTCTGTTTCTGGCGTCAAGTACAGGCGGCAAAGAAATTTGTTTAATTATATTTTGCTGTGAAAATATTGTGACTACAAAACAATAAGTATTTAAAAGATTTTTTTATATACCTAGGAGCTTTCTGCTACGCCAGTACCTACTCGATCGTATCTTGAAAAGTGTTTTACAGGACTAAAGAATCGTATAAAGACTAAACTTCATAAAACTTAGCTGAGATAATACCTAGTAGTGTAAAAAAAAATTACCATACTTTAAGGTGTGAATATAACCATGAAATTGAACAACTTTACTGACATCTACATGGGAAGGCCAATTCTTTTTTCTACATAGGTACTAAGTATGAACTTTACGGAAAGTTATTTTTATACATCTCGTAGATTAATCAATCGATGGAACACGGTTCTTCTTCTGTCGAGTTGGTATCGAATCTATCGACCCGATGCACCCTGGTATCAGAGTTTTTAAACCGTTTAGTAGCACAAAACTATCAAAGACAACGACTGGGAACGACGGCTTAACGTGCCCTCCGAAGCACGAAATCTTTTTCTTTTTCCGACAATCAGGCGATTCAGCCTGAAATGTCCTAACCAAACTGGGGAAAAAATCACAAAGTGATAAATTCTCAAATATCAACTATGTGTCCCCTGGGAATCGAACCCCGTGCCTCCGGATCGGGAGTCCATGACACTAGCCACTAGACCACGGAGGAAGTTAATGGAACACGGTAAGAGATGCACTCAGCACAGCCACCACAATGCCTGTAATAGTTTACCTACCATTTATATCTTGGTTGTAGGTATGAATCCATATCTCCATGCGTTTATTTGATTTTGTGTTACATACATATAACCACGCCTTTATCCCTAATGGAGGAAGGCAGAGCGGAAACAACCTAAACAAAGGTCGTTCCGCCACGTGTGACAAAGTTCAAGACTTTGTCGTTTAAGATAGATTTGTAGGTATATTGCTATAGTGACAGGTTGTCCGCCCATCGCCTAAATGGCAATATACAGAATCCCTCCGATCAGTTAGCTGGTTTTCACAGCATACCCTGGATAAAATGCGGCTGGCATATTCTATGTTTTTCTCTCGCTCCCAGTCCAGCATGGAAGACGCCGCAATGCCTGTAATTACCTACCATTTACATCTTTTTTGTAGATATGAATCCATATCTCTATACGTTTATTTGATCTTATGTTTTACAGATGACACTTAATTCAAACTTAGGCTCGTATTTATAAAGCAATCTCAAATTTGAGAGGTATTTTAAGTATGGATTTGACAGGTCCTATTGTACTCAAATGACATTTCTGGTACGGACTCAAATTAGCTGTCAGTCTCAAGTGCTGTTTATAAATACGGGCCTAAGTACTTAGTTATAAACAGCTCTCAAGAGTGACAGCGAGTTTGAGTTCGTATCAGATTCAGAAATATCATTTCAGTACAAACTATACTTAATATTGCTCTTAAGTTTGATATCGCTTCATAAATTCGAGCCTTGGTTACAAAGCCAAAGGGTGGCACAGCGCACTGCTTAGCCGTGTGTACTTGTGACGAAACGCAACGTAAAAGGCGAAAGTGATTTCTGACGGAGATGTTAACCATTTATCTTCGAGTCCAAAGAAAAATGCGGCATTGTTACTCCGCAGGAAATTTGGACCGGCTGAGATAAGCTCTAAACAAATTTGTGAACGTCATGTGTAAATTTGGTTAAATTCGTTAGGCTATTTCCGACCAAGGTCTCAGGTTCAATGAGCCACCGAATAGGGCGAGTGATACTACAAGAACCAGTGATGTAAATAAGCTAGATGTGGCATGATCTCACCATGCTGTTTGTAAAGGAAATTTGTGTAATCCATTTTAGATTTTAGAGACTTGACATTGTTATAGATTTGAATGGTATTTAACTGGTTTAGATGAATATCTGTATCTCTAAATCTCAGGTACTTGGTGCAAACTAACTCGGCAATAAAGTTGTTTACGCCTGAGTTAAATAAATATAGTTTGTTTATCTGATTTCACAAGATCATACTCATGCATAACGTGAAGTAAATTGCTGAGTTAAGATTTTACTCTGAGTTGCGCATTGAAATAAAATATTGCAATTAAAATTAATTATAATTGGTAACGCAAAAATACGAGAAAACAATGAACCGCTTCCAGTATTTCTATATCTTCGTGTGTCGCTGTGAAAACGTTCGAATTACGTTACGTACATAGACGTGATTTATGAGGGAGACGCTGACAGTTCGTTGAGCCTTGTACGACGTACTACGTCTATGTACGTCTGTACGGGGCTTCTATGGGAGATATTCAACTACTGACCATCATCGCGACATTTGTCTACGCAACACGTTACGCATGATTGTAAAGGACAGTATTCATAATAATTTATGATCGTACGTAAATATTTTAATGACTGATTTAAATGCAGTAGCATTAAGCTACGCCGTAGCGAACGTAGCAGTATTTTTATTTGATAAGGTACGCTACTGAATTTTTTGATATGAGAGCAAAAATGTTAACAGATGTCTAGGTAAGAAACAATAATAGTGGTTTTCAGAATTGATCCAATATTGTATCAAAGTAATTGTAGGTGTGACATTTTAAAAGTGAAAAGTTTTTTAGATGATTTCTTACAGTCCTCGGTATTTATTACACGTAATTCAACTGCAAGCAATATACATACATACATATAATCACGCCTTTATCCCTAATGGGGTAGGCAGAGAGTAAACGATCTAAATAAAGGTCGTTCCGCCACGTCTGACAAAGTTTAAGGGTTGCTTAAGATATATTTGTAGGTATATTGCTGTAGTGACAGGTTGTCAGCCTGTCGCCTAAATTGCAATATACATAAACCCTTGGATCCCTTAGCTGGTTTTTACAGCATGCCCGGGAGGAAATGCAGCTGGCACATTCTATGTTTTTCTCTCGCTCCCAGTCCAGCATGGCAGAAGCAATATACCTACAAATCTATCTTAAATAACCCTCAAAACTTTGTCAGACGTGGCGAAACGACCTTTGCTTACGTCTTTACGATCTGCCTACCAAATCAGGGATAAAGGCGTGATTATATGTATGTATGTAATTCAACAATGTACTAGAAATATGATCGGCCATGGTTTACCACCTACCTACCCTGGCAAGACCGTTTCGCCTGTCATTGTCCGCCTCTACTTCAGATCGAAGTTTATTTCCCGCATTATGTGCAAATCGTGTTGAAAATTATGCAATTTGACGCAACATCAAGATAGGTCTAGCAGACTCCATTATGAGAAAAATATATAATGAAGAAAGAGGTCTTATCGCTGGAAGAGATCGCTTCCAGCGATAAGACCGCCTTTGTGCACATTAATTTAAGTTTATTTTTGTATTTCTTGTTTTTTGTGTACAATAAAGTGTTTTTACTTACTTACTTACTTACTTAATGTGGCAGCTGCTTCTCCCCCCAGTCATGCTGTAAAAAGCAGCAAAGGGATTTGATGATTGCAGTGTAGGTATTCCAATTTAAACGATGGGCTGACAACCTGACACTATAGCTACACATTTCAATTTCAATTGTCCTCACTAATTTGTCTAAAATAATTTTACGTTTCGTTTTACGCTCTGCCTACCCCGTCTGTTGTATATGTTGAAAATTATGCAATTTGACGCAACATCAGATGCGTCTGGCGGGCCCCGTATCATGTCACGTGGGGGCGATCGTGTACACGGGCCCTTATCTCATGATGTGTTGACGAACGTTGATGAAATGAGAACAATACAGTGAATTTGGGCCGACCGTGTGCTTTTTTTTCTTTTTTTTTTTTGCTTGATTGTGTGCCAAAAATGTGAAGATTGAGTCTTTATTTGACCAAGAAACGTTTGTACATTACTTTAGAAGTCGAAAATAAAATTTTTAAGTTATGGTCGAGTAAATTTGGAAAGTTTTCGGCTGAGATTAGTATAGTACTTTTGTCTCATTTTGCACGGAAACAACAATCTTTTCAACCTTTTTTTGTCATTTTTAATTTGCTTGGCGCTATTGACATGCGCACATTCCATCCATTTTTTTTAAATTACGCATTCTGCCTTTAAAAAAATAATATTGGGAACTTAAAAACACCTAATCGTAGCGCGTAGCGGTCGTTAACGGTCATTGTTGTAGTTTGGAGAAATTGAGAACCGAAAGGAGTATGTTTTGGTTTTTCAATAATGAAGCTTTTTCCGAGAGAGAAAATTAACTTTTGACGCAAAACACCTGCATTCTAATTTGTAAATAATACCAATCGATGGTATCACGTTATTTTGACAGTTGACATTCACACTGGTGCAAGTTGCTGCGAAACTGATCGCATGCCGTTTGCCTCAATACATTGTTTGACGTCGTATCTACTTTAAATCTTGAAAATCACACACACATTCAAACTGTTTTCTTTATACTTGTATTTTTTTTTCTCATCTCCATCACAACTTTCTCTGACAGATTATTTTGTATGCAAATTATTTTAAGCTTGCAGCCCTAAAAATGCGGGGCAAATATTTTTCTCCATCACATTTTCTATTCATTACATATTGTGACGTTAGTTACACAGGCGAAGAATGCGCTATGTAAACTAATTTATCAGCTTGCTAAATCTTGCATAATATCATCTGATATTCGCGCAAACATAATAAGAATAACTAGATAACATTTTAGTACATGAAAACAATCTTTGCTTTCCGGATCCAGTTATGTTTAATTTTTTACTGGTCAGAACATTTAAATAATTCAGCCTGCATTGTCAAAACTAAACTAGGAAAAAACTCACTTGCCAATTTTGTGTCGGTAGGATCAGAATACCAGACCACAGCGGCCTTCGTTTCAGAAGATAAAGCGTTTCGTTGTTCGCATTCCAGCATGAGAGTAATTGCCGCAGAAAGTTCAGCAAATACAAGTACACGAACGGTATATCAGATTGGTCCTAGTTTTAGAGTATACATAAGCAAGCTATAGAATGCGCGTAAGCGAGTATGAATCGCAAGCACGGGTATGAACAATCCGAAAATTTTAATCGAACCAAGTTTAGTAACAATACTTTCCCGCGGCGATATTTTTCCCAAAAAGTACTAATAATTTTCTAGTTATATGGGTATAATGTGTAAAAACAAGGTACAAAAACCATTACCATAATTTTTATTACTTTTAAAATACAGCTAATATCGGCGTCCATACAAAATCCTGCTTAAGCTTGACATAAAGGCAGGCGACCGTTGCGTGCGCTCTATAGCTTGCTTATGTATACCTACTCTAGTATCAAATTGTAGAGACTCCAGACAAACGACTTAGTCCTATTGCTGAACTAATTAAACAGCAATCAAAGCTACCTTACTTAGATCTTTGAGCTCATCGTTGTTTACCCGACTATCATTGCGTTTAACTTTATCGATTTACTTCCATTTGCTTGCCGGCATGTAGATCAGTTAGTGAAAATAAAATAATTAAGTGAGTTATATTATAATACATTGATAGCCCCATCTGAACTAAATTACAGAGCAATCAAAGCCACCTTACTTAGATCTCTGTGGGCATCGTTGTTTACCCGACTGTCATTGGATTTACCCTTATCAATGCACTCCCATTTACCGGCTTCTAGAGCGACCAGTGACGTAGTAGGGGATAAACAAATAAATATAAATAAATGTTCCATACTTATATTCTATATCACATTGGTCCCAGCTGAACCAATCACAGAGCAATCAATGCTACCATACAGTAGTCTGAAGTAGTAGGTAGTCGGTCGATAGATCGATCTCTACGGGCATCGTTGTACCCGACTGTCATTGCATTTACCCTTATCGATGCACTTCCATTTACCGGCGTCTAAAGCAACCAGTGACGTAGTAAGGTAGAGAGAAAAAAGTTGTGCGGTTCCACAAGTTAAGTTGTATTTTCTTTTATCTTCTTTTTGAAAGATTGTTGAAAATCTAATGAAGGATTTAACAGTCATCATCATAATCTAAAAGATTTCCTTATTTTTCCAACATTTGGTATTCATTTTGTTGCACACAAACACAAGGTACGAGATCGGATAGAAGAGATAATTTGGACAGCTGACATCAGAACTGTCAAAACAATCTAAATTAGCTCAGTTATTTACATAATTAAACATACTTTTTTATGCCTTTTCAAGTGGCAAAAGGATATTAATTACGTCTAATACTTTTTAAATTTTGTTTGAACATTAAATTTTGTTTGACAGTTCTGAATCGAAAATAAATTTAGGATTCATTCAAAAGATACAAAATACGCCGAATTTTATTTTACTTGAATTAGTCACACACATTTTTTTTTATTTAGCCTAGAATCACTGACCTAGAATAAATTATCTTTTGATAGGGAAACTAATGAAAACGATTAGATAGGGCCTCCCGCCTGTCATGCAATATCATCATGTAACATTTTTTATTTTATCTTCGCAACATTCTACTAATTTATGTCTGCTAAATTATTCTATGCTGGGAGCAATAAAAAACATAGAAAGTTTCAGTAGCTTTTTGCGGACATAAATAATGTAGATGTCAGTAGAGGGAAACACGGGTTGCAGTTGGTATATTCAAATTGAAACGATGGGCTGACAACCTATAACTAAAAATAGCCATATACATAGGTAACGGTCTTTCTAAAATGACTTCAAACCTTGTTAGACAGTCGTTGACTTCCTCGTAAGGGGTACAGGCGTGACTTTATTAGTATTGTAAACAAAATTATCAAAATATGTGCAAATATAAGTAAGTGATCATCATCGCGAGATCAATCACTTTGACTGCCGCTTCCTGTGGAGGCGCTAGAACTTTTTACACCGCGGGGTCGGCACACTGATTCGGCCCTGGATCTGTGCCTGTATATTACTTCAAGGCTTTACCTGAACACGGGCGAGGGCGCTGCAGTATAAGATGAACTGTTATGCTTCCGTGCTGGACTGGAAGCGTACTTCCATGCTGGACTGAGAGCGTACTTCCATGCTGGACTGGGAGCGAGAGAAAATATAGTATGTGTCAGCTGCATATCCTCCCGGGCATGCTGTAAAAACCAGTTAGGCGATGGGATGACAATCTGTCACTACAGCAATATACCTACAAATCTCTTAAATAACCTTCAAAACTTTGTCAGACGCGGCAGAACGACCTTTGTTTAGGTTGTTATCGCTCTGCCTTACCCATTAGGGATAAAGTCGTGACTAAATTTATGTATATCATATCTCAAGATGGCGGCACTAGTACCTTTTTTCGCCACGTTCATATAAAGCGTGGTTGGGCTGTATATTGGCTAATTACACCTGTCCGTCAAACTGTTTATCTTTAAGGCTTACGTGTTTATCTTTAAGGCTTTATCGTGCAGTAAACCCGTTGCGTTAAGGCGAACCTAATGCGTTTAATTGAAATGTATCGATTGGATCAAATGTTCTGAGCACGTGGAAGGTGTCAAATTACTTTAATCGTGATATGAAGTGAAAGTAATGTCTACTGTCAAAACTATTATTCAAATGTGTTCTATCATTATACGAGGTGTAAGGGACAGCGTCCCGCAACAACATCCAATAGGTTTTTTTTTCAGAAATAAAAAAAAAACATGATTTTCCATACAAGTTGACCGATTGAGGTGGTAAATTTGTATGGGAAGGTAATTTTTTTTTTATTTCTTGAAAGAATTTCCCTTTCAAAGTTGTTCTATTTCGTTGACTGAGTAACCCCTATCAGTTCGCGGGACCCTGTCCCTTACACTCGGTATTAGATAGCTAGCTATTATATACGTTATCTACTTACCATTCTTTCAAAGGAGCAAAAAACAAATCAGTTAGTTCTATTAATTCAATATGAACTATCTAAGAATTTTTCTTGTGGTTCTGTCATATACATACTAATATCTATTATCGTAATTATTTAAACACAACATTGCTTTTTCAGATGCGAAATTATAAATGCACTATTAATATTAAAAGAAACGTTGCAAATCTTTTGCTAATAATAAATTGGGACACAGGTGTTTTGAACATAATAGAACAACAAATTACGCGTATTCTTATAAAAATATAAATATATTTACTGACTGAATAAATGTAAGAACTATTACACCTATACCTTATATTATGTACCTTCTGTGAAATAAGACATTCCGAATACTCTGCTCTCTCAATCGATGCAATAATCCCTAAAAAACATACTCGTATCTTTGCACCCTTGTAAAATCAGGCACGAAACTCATACATATAATATAATCACGCCTTTATATCTAATGGGGAAGGCAAAGCCTAAACGACCTACACATAGGTCGTTTCGCCGTCTGACAAAGTTTTGAGAGTTATTTGAGATAGATTTGTAGGTATATTGCTACAGTGACAGGTTGTCAGCCCACCGCCTAAATGACAATACACTGAAACCCTCGAATCCCTAGCTGGTTTTTAAAGCATGCCCTTGAGGACATGAAGCTGGATCATTCTATGTTTTTCTGTCGCTCCCAGTCCAGCAAGGAAGAAAGGCATGAAACTCAAGATATACTTATCACAGTTTCAACCAACGGTCGCGTTTATGATCTAATTCAAGAGAACTTTATTTTATTCTACATCTGTCCAATTTCAAACAAACATCTTCAGCTTAACCGCAGCCGGCGCACGAGTCAGCCTAACCAATCCTCTGCGCAGTGACACGCGCGCGATAGATAGATACCCATGTAAATGCGCCCTTCTTTGTCTGAGTCTATCTTTATGGCCTATCATACTAGTCAGTCCCCGGAGACGAGCCCTAATTACTTACAGACCTTGTAAAGATTTCCAATTAGGTAGTTTTACATTACCTGTTTACAAATTCTTTTTCTATTACTTTTGTCAGATAGCCGACTCCACATTTTCTTCTAACTAAAACCATTTTTTTGTGTACTGCCTGTGTTCTTGCTAGCGTCATTGTATGTATTGAAGGATACATATAATCAAGTATTTGTCCCTAATGGAGTAGGCAGAGCGTAAACGACCTAAACAAAGGTCGTTCCGTCACATCTGACAAAGTTTTGAGGGTTATTTAGGATAGATTTGCAGTTATATTGTGACAGGTTGTCAGCCCTTCGCCTAAATTGCAGTATACAGAAACCCTCGGATCCCTTAGCTGGTTTTTACAGCATGCCCGGGAGGAAATGCAGCTGGCACATAAAAAAAAATTCTCTCACTCCCAGTCCAGCATGAAAGAATTGACCAGCTGAGTGACCACCATTCACACTCAATGCTGATGGCACCATGAAATCTAATTATGTGAAACTGGTTACCCATAATAGAATATCAAATCCTCAATAGGTATGTTTTTTGCAATACTTACTGGTTCCTTAGAAGATGGAAGATGATAGGCCACGTGATACGACACGACAAATTCTTAAAGAACATCATAGAGGGGAAAAAAGAAAGGAAAAGAGGAAGAGGAAGACCTAGTTACCTTGACCAAATCATCTGCCTTGGATGTCAAGTCGTATCAAGAAGTGAAATCGTTGGCAGAAGACAGAAGACAAGTGCCACCGGCAAGTGCCTAGTACTTGAATTTAAGAAGAAGACTGGTTCCTTGTTTCTTACCAGCCGCGCCATAAAGTCCAGTACAACAAATACTTAAGTACTTATTAACACTTGAGCTAAAGAAAGTTTCGTCTTGTTTTGTCTGTTTGTTCTTTTCGTCTTTGAGTTCATAACGAAATTCAGGTATTATACACCCTTCGTCATCTCAAACATATTAAGAAGCCGTCGACATACTTATACGTGTAAGTATATCTCTTGAACGACACTATTAAAGTGTAACAATAGTGTTTTACTCCCATAACCCTCGACTCTACCTGATATGAAAACATCTAAAGTACATGTAAACAAAAGCTAGTACAAATTAACCTGTCACGCGTATTGCATATTGAATATGTATACTATATTTTTGAAGCGATATCAAACTTGAGGGCAATATAAATTATGGATTTGACAGGCCAGTTTGTACAGAAATGACATTTCTGATAGGAACTAAAACTCGCTATCACTGATGAGAGCTGATTATAAATACGGCCCTTAATTTCTACCAAATAAAAAGAACTTGGAACTCTACGCCTGTACCTATTTATTTGAGACTGACAGCAAATTTGAGTTCGTATTAGAAATGTCATTTCAGTACAAAACACCCTACCAAATTATGAGATCCCTTCATAAACTATATAATATCGAATTCGCAAAACATGCGTCAACTAAAACTTGAGGACGCTAAACTACTGCGAGTTTTTTTTTTGCAAAATCTTAGTTAAAGCAAAAGATCGCATTATTTTTAGATAAACATGTGAATTCGTTAAAAAGCACATAAAGTAAACACCAAGGATACAAATATTTGTGATTTTCGTCTGCGCTCAAAACACGAGATGACCGTGAAATCATATTTGTGTAGGGATTTAAATTCTTCAAGTCTATTTACTCTGGTTATTTGTTATCTTTGATATCGCCGAAATAGTCATGTTACACTTTGTCAGGAATTCTGCGTATGATGGAAGCAAAAAGTACAGTTTCCACGCTTTTATTAATCATATAGGTATGGTGCACGTACTATGAGTTTGTTCGATGAGACGAAACGCAGTAAACTTAAGAGTTAATTCAGTGAGATAGTTATTCACATTTATTTTACCCGAATTTTTGAATTTACAGTCAAACTCCGTACATACATACATACATACATACATAAGTCACGCCTTTATCCCTTACGGGGTAGGCAGAGCGTTTAACGCCTCTTAAAAGGCGCTTTCGCCACGTCTGACAAAAATTGAGGGCAATTTTAGGTTGTAATATGTGAGCTGACTTCAACAATGTCTCAAAAATGTATCAAAAAAGTAAGTATGTATTCACACAAATATTAAGTTCGGGTGGCTGAGTCAGCGAAGTAAGTAAATATTAAGGTATAATTCTGATTTTCTAATAGTTTTTTGCAGTCACTGTGCTATTAATAACAAATCAGAAGTTCAACTTTTTCAACAAAAAGAAAGCTGACGGGATTTGAACCCGCGTCTTTGGAAAATAATTCTGAGCTCACCGATTGTACTTATTCAAGTGGGTGTTGTGGGGCTATAACTTTTTCCGTCCGCTAACTTTTCTCTCGACCACTTTTCCTTTCATTATACATCACATCAAGTTTTATAACCGACATTATGATATTGCAGGATTTGTTGTAAGTAAATGATGGGCTTTCTTCTTACTCGTATTAAGATTATACTTTGGAAGAGATCTAGTATATTATGAATAGAGTCACATCTTTAATGAAGCAATTAATAAATTATGCAAAGCAGTAATGTATTATTTTTTATATAAATTCTATTCATTTTTGTATTCAGTACTTCCTTAAATAACCATAGAATAAAAAGAATAAGAAATTATATTTATTTATTTTCCGCCTACTTTAGGTAGAGCTGTTTTTATTAAGTAGATAGAGCTATGTTACTTATAGCTAAGCCTCAGGTTATTTGTATTTATATTTTTAAAGTTAAAAGTCTAAACCTTTAAATGCACAAATTAAAATAATCTCTTCTTATTACATATTTAAGTTGTAACTACTTACTTAGCTGGAATAAGCTAAATGCAGCCCAGATATTACGCCTCACGGGAGCAACGGCTTTAACTACAAGCTAGTTGAGGCAAATTGCCTAGGAATTTCCTGAGAACATGTGATAATCCCGTTGAGATCTAGCCCACCATAGACTGCCATACCCAGGCCATACAGCCATACATGTTGTCCGTTTCTGCGTCACGCCAATAAATCGTAAGGTAGCAGTCGACAGTTGGGAGGCGAGCGCGCGGCCCAGTCCTAGTTCAGTAAGCGCGCGAGCCGTACCGCGGCTTTCCACGCTCCGACTTCCCGCGCGATCGGAAAATTGGCGCGAAAATGCGGAACTGTCAAAACGCTTGATTGGCGTTTTAATTTTGTTTCTCGTGAGGCACCGGCAATATTGTGAACAGCCATATGTGAAGTGTTGGGAGTTGCGGATGTTGTTGCTCTGCTAATGTCTGTGATTATGTTACGCTCTTTAGATTGTTTCATCTGAATGGTTTCATTTTTTTTATTAGTTTAAAAGCGTCATATTGTTTTTAAAAATGATTGACTTAAAATCGCTTTCATATTTATTTTATAAACGCGATATATTTACTTGTAAATATGTTAATTCGTAGACGCATCTTCTACTATACCTAAAGAAACAAAAAAAAGATCTTGTTTTAAAATCTTTTAAACCAAGAATTAATTAATTAAGAATTAAACATATTTTATTGCATTCTTCATAATAATTATCCTAGATTAAGCTATTAGCAAGCTGTCAAATATTATTCTAGCCCCAAGACAAATGTATGGACACATGTTAATGTTTCCTTTTGGTCCGACGACGGCTCTAACGGGTGGCACGCTCTCAAAACATTTTGTTTTTATAATCTGTCACCAACGATATAAAGGACTGATATTTATGAATACCCGCCCATGACTAATAGTTGGAACCCAGATGAAAAAGTTACGAAAATCTAATTTATCTTAACTCGGGTTAATATCGCCCATATATTTCACCAGCATTGTGTAGAAATATGTTCAGTGTGCAATATATCACTCGTGTATATTTTCGCCGGTTATCTTTGAGATAATTTGATACTTTTGAGGAAATAATTTGAATAATAGCTGCTATTAATAAAGAAATAGTTTTGACAACACAGACACGACTGCTTACATAATAATAGAATAGTTAATTTTGAGCTGTTAACATATTTATTGCGATGGGCATTTAAAACATTCGGTTGACTGTTTCCGCGGCAATTTATTTTAAATTGATGACAACTATATTTTGTCGTTTATATTATACAATGTGTAAAAAATAAGCTAACCAAAATTTTAACATAAAACTGAAAAACTTTCTCCAAGAAACATAGGCCGAAATAATATATTCGTGAGTAATTTTTATACATGAGTTTATAGTTTAGTTATAGTTCATGAGGTTATTTATAGTTCGTTTTGTATTGGTGAGGCAATTTTATTTCTTGTTTCGTTTTTTGGCCTTTATCCCCTGGGAAAAGTTGTTCAGTTTCATGAGTAGGTTAAATTACCTGACTGCCTTAAAATTTTAACAGCATATTTTTTTTTACATAATATTGTATAAACTTATGTAAAAATATGCGCTTTTGTACCTGAAATTACCATAATTTTCCAAAGTGCCACTCAACGCGAGTTCAATCCGAAATAAGCGCGTCACAATATTTGTGCGGTTAAATCTTCGGTCACACAAAATTTAATCCGCGCTGGACATCTCTGTAAGCTTTGCGTAAATTTTGTATTTGAGTGCAAAAACTATACAAAAAAAAAGATTGTGACCAAAATTTGAATCTCAAAATGTTGACAACGATATATATTTTTTTATTATTATTTAAAATTGTGTAAAAATATACACTATTGTAAGTGGAATTATCATAATTTTCCAAAGCGCGCGTCACAATATTTGTGCGGTTAAATCTCCGGTCACACAAATTTAATCTGCGCTGGACATCTCTAAAACCTTTGCGTAAATTTGGAATTTGTGCAAAATTTTTGAAAGACATTACAAAAAGTATTAGGCACCTACTTTTGAACACATTGACATTTTGTAAAATAAATTAGATAAGTTACTTTTAAACTTAAATATTCTGCAATAAAATATTTCATAATTTTACGTAAAACATGTAGCAATGAAAGCTAATAATATGTAAAATATTTAATTTACTCAATGACTCTATTAAAGTACATACATACATATAGTCACGCTTTATCCCTAATGGGGTAGGCAGAGCGCCAACGACCCAAACAAATGTCGTTCCGCCACGTCTGACAAGTATTGAGGGTCATTTCAGATAGATCTATGTATTGCTGTAGTGACAGGTTGTTGTCAGCCCATCGCCTAAACTACAATACACTGAAACCCTCGAATCCCTTAGCTGGTTTTTACAGCATACCCGGAAGGAGATGCAGCTGGCACATTCTATGTTTTTCTATCCCAGGCTAGCATGGAAGAATATAATAAAGTACTGAGTTAAAAAATATCTAACGACAGAGAATAATAGAGATGTCACATCAATAATAAACTTGATAATTCTTAAACGAAAAATTCTAATAGTACCAAATCTACTACGCACTTTTCCATACACTTTGTACCCTATCTGATCCCCAAGGTCGCAGCCGCAATGTCACTATAGCAGCGTTATCGCTACATCTACCTAATTTCTGTTATCGGGCTGTATGTGGGTTACAGCATTTGCCTTACAAAGGGCCCCTGTGCACACTTCTTGCCAAAGACCTATAATCTGTAGATCAAGCTATCGGTAAGAGAACATTCTGAATAGTGGAGCTCCAGCTGTAGGGGTATATTTAGGCGCATATTTATTAAATGAATCTCAAGATTAAGAGCAATATTAAGTACGGATTTGACAGGCCGTTTTGTACTAAAGTGACATTTCTGATAAGAACTCAATCTCGCTGTCAGTCTCAAGAGCTGATTATAAATACGGGCCTTAGTTATTTTGCTATTTTATAAGTTATACTTATGTCACATTTTTACTACGTGTTTGTATTTGAACACATAAAATCTCACTGGGGAGAATAATGTCTCTTTTCTTTTCCGCTTTATCTTTTCGGGACTCGCAGCTCCCATATCCACTCTCTGTTGCTTACTAATGACCATTAGGGACATCCTTACAAAGCGTTAACGGCTAAACAAAAGTCGGTAGCCCTTGGCCTAAATTACACATACGTACATAATACATTACAGTCACGCCTGTATCCCTTAGAGTAGAGTAGAGTCAAATTATATAACACCAAAAACCCTTTAAATAACAGTGTTTCTTTTTTATGATTTTGCAACTGAATCTCCAGACGAAAAGGATTTTTTTCCTTTATGCAAAGCGGCGTCTACAGATTACCAGTCTTTGTTTTTTTACCTATTGGTTATCTGCGTGTATCTTAAGAACGTGTTTGTACGACGAATCTCTGAAAGTAAGTAATTACAGTAAATGAGATGTGATTTATAATACATACATACATATAATCACGCCTTTATCCGTAAATAATTGCTGTAGTGACAGGTTGTCAGCCTATCGCCTAAATTGCAATATACTGAAATCCGGAATCCTTAGCTGGTTTTTACAGCATGCCTGGGACGAAATGCAGCGGGCACATTCTATGTTTTTCTTTCGC
The DNA here is from genome assembly GCA_949820665.1 of Scrobipalpa costella. Lineage (NCBI taxonomy): Eukaryota > Metazoa > Arthropoda > Insecta > Lepidoptera > Gelechiidae > Scrobipalpa > Scrobipalpa costella. The sequence goes on from OX463312.1 coordinate 10,989,484, forward strand.
TCCCAGTCCAGCATGGAAGAAACAGTTAACATTTATTGTTATGTAAAATCAAGTAAAAATCTTATCTATAATTTATTTCCCGGATATCGTGAAAATTTTAGTTAGATCTTAAATCCTCGTGGGCTCCTAATTGATTTTTGGTAAAATACACTCAAACATAATTTTAGATTTAGATATGATTTCCAAGCTAAAGTCGCGAGCGGTTTATTTACAATACTAGAACGATAACTTTATCTCAAGAATTCGCAAATAACGACAAACAAACCGTTTCATGTAGGTATTAGTAGGTAACTAACCGATAAGCTGAACTGAACAACTTCAGGCATTTGTATTCTCTTGATTTATTTATGTCAAACAAGGTATAAGGGTTGATTTACCGAAAACGCAAAGGAGATGCTCAATCAAAGAAACTAAAAAACTTACGCAATTCGAATGAAGCAATTCGTCTTGGAAATAAAAATAAAACTCTGATAAAATTGTTTTGTTAAAAAAAAGATAGCATCCTTATACAAATTGTTATTGTGTTGCAATATACCTTCAAATCTATCTTAAATAACCCTCAAAGCTTTGTCAGACGTGGCGAAACGACCTTTGTTTAGGTCGTTTACGCTCTGCCTACCTCATTAGGGATAAAGGCGTGACTATATGTATGTATGTACAAATTGTTTGAACGCTGTCAATAAATCTGGAAGTCAAATTTCTTTGTAAAAGTTGTTCAGTTTTTTTAACCGAGCAACTCTTTCGGTTTACGATATGATAACTATGGGACATTTTACAGATTTCTTAACACGATTTAAAATATGACCTCCCGATATTACAAACACCATAATAATAATATTGTTAACATAACCGTGACAGCTTAAAATTAAGTGTAACATCCTTTATCTAATTGCTTTCTACCCTCTATACGTGTTGATTTTGAACAAACGAACAGTAACTTTCTCATCTGTAATATAGACCGCACTAAAAAAAATATGGTTAAACTGATCAAGGAACTCGTTTACATACGAGCACATCAAGTAATATGATTGCGACAATAAAGTTAATGTTAAGATCAATCATTCTGTCGATTGAAATGATTAGGAACTTGGTAGTGATTATAAAGTAACTTGATTCATTTAATTTTTAACATTATTGTCATAAACACATTATTTTATGTGAGCGTATTTTTTCAATGTGAGAATCAAGAGTGACATTGCATTCTTGTATTGATTGTATAATGCATTATTATCGCTATGTTTCTATATCGCTGCCAATGTTTACTAACGATTAGTATTACATGTCATCTAACAATAGCATAGTGAATGTTACGGCAATTATCATGCGCTTTGACACGTAAATGATAGAATTATGAACAATTTCGTAATAAACGGTGACTAGTGACCGAAAGCATTTCCCAAAGAAAAATTGGCCGGAGAAAATAAATTGCACGAAGTAGGTATGATAATTTATTTTCAACTAGCGCTCGCCCCGGCTTCGCACGCAAATTATCAGTGTTTCTCTACTATATTATGCATGTGTTATATATAAAACCTTCCTCTTGAATCACTCTATCCAATAAAAGAAACCGCATCAAAATCCGTTGCGTAGTTTTTAAGATCTAAGCATACAAAGGGATATAGGGACAGAGAAAGCGACTTTGTTTTATACTATGTAGTGATATTTTAAGCCTCTTGTTTCTTGAAGAACACCTTCCTAAACCTTAACATTAGGCAATATATTAAAAAAAAAATACTTACCGGACATTTTTAAATATATTTTGTAATATTTTCTCTCTATTCACCGAAATAAATGTGTTTCAGCCCACTGAAATGCCGGACGTGTAAATTTTGTATCTCTATAGCTGTACCTCGCAATAAAAGCACTATTGTTGCGACTGCACGGTAAATTGCATCAGTATTTTGTCCGCAACGTATCCGTTTTGTATCCCACACTGTTATTTACCTGCATGTTATTTTCTTCCATGCTGGACTAGAAGTGAGAGAAAAACATAGAATGTAACAGCTGCATTTCCTCCCGGGCATGCTGTAAAAACCAGCTGAGGGATCCCAGGGTTTTAGTATATTGCAATTTAGGCGATAGCCTGACAACCTGTCACTACAGCAATATACCTACAAATCTATCTTAAATAACCATCAACACTTTGTCAGACGTGGCGAAATGACCTTCGATTAGGTCGTTTACGCTCTGCCTATCCCATTAGGAATAAAGGCGTGATTGTATGTATGTATGTATTTTGTCTGCAGGTTTTGTTATTTTCGGCACATTTAAAACAAGACGTGTTCAGAAGAAACAAAGACTCTCAATAGTTTTTCATACATGGAAAAAACTAACGTACTACGCTCTTGAGGTTAGACGCTACCCTGTAAGGGATAATGACATTATTATTTGAAATTATTATTACATAGTTAATTTTCAATTACCATACTATCAAACTTTGAATTGTGATATAACTACTTTATCTCTGTGTTGCTGAAACTGAAAAAAGTACACAAAAGATAACTTAACGGGGGCGATTACAAAAATATAATAAACATTGCCAAACTATACCTACTTCGTCCTAAATGGCGCCCTAACATAACAGTTTGCTTGCCCTGAATTGGCAAAAGGGCCTTTTTATCTACCTATGTCAATTTTTCCGCTCAAAATGAGGACATAAAAGTTTGCTATAAAAATGTTCCGTCGCTCAAAAAGCGCTTTGCGCTGCCGATAACATGGAATGTTGATTATTTTTTCACGAGTCCGAATATTTCATAAATTTTGTACAACTTGTTAGTGAAAAAACGCAAGGATTCCAAACAAAATTAAATTGGTAGGTAAATACTTATTATACAATTTTAACAATAGCATGAGGTGGTCAGTTTTATGGCTAATCTTCAATGCGAAGCGCTGTCTTACTTCTTAAACACGTCTTTTAAAAAATATACATACATATAATCACGCTTTTATCCCTAATGGGGTAGGCAGAGCATAAACAAAGCTCGTTCCGCCACGTCTGACAAAGTTTTGAGGGCTATTCAAGATGGATTTGTAGGTATACTGCTGTAGTGACAGATTGTCAGCCCAAGCGTTAAATTACAATATACTGAAACCCTCGGATCTCTTAGCTGGTTTTTAAAGCATACCCGGGAGGCAATCCAGCTGGCATATTCTATGTTTTTCTCTCGCTCCCAGTTAAGAATTTAAGAACCCTGACCAGCATTTAAATTTAAAAATCTTTTTAGAATTTTAAAAAACATTAGTAATAAAAAAATAATGCTTTGTATTTACTCACAATTTAATTTTGTGACAACCTTAATATTATGATGACCTTTTGTGGAAACATAATATCTTGTCCTAACCAAGATCAAGTTAATTAATTTTTGACGGAGTTACTAGAGTACATTTTTATTATAACCCACTTAATTGCCCATAAGTTATTACTTAATCAAGTTATAAAATAGTCTCCTAATTGTGGTCTATTTACGGTTGTAATAATTATATTTTACGATCACACAGATTCTCAGAGGAAATTAGTGTAATATTTTACAAAAAATTATATACATTAAACACCTTTACCAGAAACTACTAATTTGAACATAAGAATATTTATATAAGTAGTAGATAGTATATTAAAATTTATAGGCCATAAAATTTTATATAAAGTTTTATATGACAGTTATATGACAAAACATCATTCGATTCTATTATAATATAAATGGTAAACATTATTTTTTAGTTCCATTCCAATTTATTAATATTTATTTCCTTAAATTAATTTTATTGTTCTAGGGTCGTAGTATTGATCGGCTCTACATAATTAGAACTCCTGACTTCCTGCTTTATATCGTATCTTAGAAGACTGGTTTCTTTTAGAGAAAATTACAAAAATATACTATTATTAAAGGCCGGTTTTTTTATTTGCCGGCACGGCAACGTCACGGCAGAGATCCCCGCCGGTAGGTATCGTTGCCGGCCTGCCAAATTTAATTTGTTTTACATACGTACTTAGCATGCGCGTAGGTATGTGCGTTCAGAGTGGACAAGATCGTTTTAGTGAAAAAGCAGAGGCACAGTATCGTGACGTGCCGTTTAGTGAAAAAACGCCCAATCAGTGGACAAAAACGAAATAACTCAGACGAAACATTTTTACAACTCTGTCACATGGAGCACATGGTCAATTGTTATTACTATAAAACTTGTCCAAACAATGCACAATAATGTGTCGTTGTAATGATGTTAAGCATTTACCCATACAAGTATTGCTAAGAGGAAAGATTAATATTTTTGTGCTCCGTGATTCTTCTTCTTGTAGTATGAGTTTCTTGATTTGGTGCTGAATAAATAAAAACCAAAAACAAGTAACCGAGTTGAGTACGAAGACCGCAAAAGAAATGTACGTACACATCTTGTAAAGCTGCAATAACTAGAAGTAACAATTTATTTACTTCCATGCTGGACTGGGAGCGAGAGAAAAACAAAGAATGAGCCAGATGCATTTCCTTCCAGGCATGCTGTAAAAATCAGCTAAGGGATCCGAGGGTATTTATTTTGTATATTGCAATTTAGGCGATAGGCTGACGACCTGTCACTATAGCAATATACACCTACAAGTCTGTCTTAAATGACCCTCAAAACTTTGTCAGACGTGGCGGAACGACCTTTGTTTAGGTTGTTAGCGCTCTGCCTACCCCATTAGGGATAAAGGCGTGATTATATGTATGTATGCAACAATTTATGTTTCTTTTAATCTCTAAATCGAAGAGTGTAAAGCCCCTTTCCGGAAGTATAAATATAAAAATATTTTCGTTTCAAGTTTATCATAGGCTTTCGAAACGTCATTACTTTTATCAAAGCCGCAAATACAAAATACTAAATCGACTTTTTGCAATCAAAACAACTTTATTACGTGCCAAGTAGACGCCCATTTAATTTAAGACCATAAAAACATTAATAAGACATTTAAATACTGTCAGATAAATGCGGTTTGTCCATATATCTTTCGTAAATTAGTTCAAAGTATGTGATACATTATTTTAATAAATTATTTTTGAGATGAAGCTTAATGTATGCGACCACACCTATTGGCGTACGATTATATTGAGTTGTGTTTCCGTTTTGGAAATCCCTTATTTTAATAGCAATTTATATCTATAGGAAATATTAGCTCCACTATACGAATGAACTGAAGGTACCTATCGATTTCCATTTCTATAAATATGTTAGTCTAATGTAGCATTTTAGAAATATATGCTGGACAGGGAGCGAGAGAAAAACTTAGAATGTGCCGGCTGCATTTCCTCCCGGGCATGCTGTAAAAACCAGCTAAGGGATCCGAGGGCTTGTGTATATTACAATTTAGGCGACAGGCCGACAACCTGTCACTACAGCAATATACCTTCAAATCTATCTTAAACAACCCTCAAAAGTTTGTCAGACGTGGTGGAATGACCTTTGTTTAGGTCGTTTACGCTCTGCCTACCCCATTAGGGATAAAGGCGTGATTATATGTATGTATGTATGTGTTGAAAAAAAATTGGAAAATATTTCTTTTGCAAAAACTTTGAGATAAATTCTTATTCTTGTTTTTTGTTCATAGGTATCAAAATAATTTAGTGCCGTAATAAACACAGTAGACTCGTAGAGCTCTTAATATAAGATTATAACTTTTTTACTGCTATTATTCTGCTATTTTTTCCTTTGGCAAACCCAAACGAAATAGATCCTTAAGGAAACTGCCGAATTTTATGCCATCGTATCTTAATTTTATTGGGAAATAAAAAGTTGAAATGAGCTGATATAGCTGTCAACCACATCAAAACAATGAACCGTTTTTTTTCATGGAGGCTATAAAATATTTTGATGATCATTTGCTGGTACTGCTAATATGCTGAATGACGAATGTATAAAAATATATATATTGCATTATACTCGACTTAATTTTATAATCTGTGCATAAATACATACATTTAATCACGCCTTTATCCCTAATGGGGTGGGTAGAGCGTAAAAGACCTAAACAAAGGTCGTTCCGTTACATCTGACTAAGTTTTGAGGGATATTTAAATTTGTAGGCATATTGCTGTAGTGACAGGTTGTCAGCTCATCGCCTAAATTGCAATATACTGAAACCCTCGGATCCCTTAGCTAGTTTTTACAGTATGCCCGGGAGGAAAAGCAGCTGGCACATTCTATGTTTTTCTCTCGCTCCCAGGCCAGCATGGAAGTATTATATAAGTAATCTGTGCATAGTCTAACAAATTGTATGAGCCTTACCTTACAGTCTTTTGTACGTATAATTTTATTTAGCAAGCCACAGGAGCTCATGTCAGTGACAAGAAAATAAAAAAAATTAAATGCATAAAATTTTCTATTGATATACCATCATGATAGCATAATATTAAAATGAAGAAACATATATGTTTTGTAGAAACTTTCAGATAAATTGCTATATTGCCTATTATTTCCCTATATCAAAAGTTTAAAAAAAAACCGTTAAAAAAGGGATACAATGTATTTAAATGTTTTTGTCATTTTTCTAGAATTGTGAATAATAAGCTCAAACTGTCATTTCCCTCAAAAAACGAACAAAAATCCATTATATTTCCGTTTCAAGACTCCATAGTTCGATTACTCTGAAATTGGACTACGTATATGAACTATTAGAATTCTCGATTGGCCGTCAGCCAGAAACTATGCTCGGCCCGTGGGGCTCATTCACTTCGTCATTCAAGCATAGTACTCAGTAAATTAGATTGCGATCGTAGTATATTATACTGTAATTAATCTGCAATGCGGACAGGAAGGATGAACGTTCCAAAAATTATGATGAACAACTTTTGAAAATATATCGTAGCGTTAAAAGTGATCATTGCCTCATATAAACTGCTCAAATTTACAAGTATTTTTGTATGACATAACGGTATTTTCGTATCATCAAAATAATAATTATTATAATAAAACATAAGATTTTGTACTCCTAAGACTAGGTACTAAACAAGTTTTGATTTCAGTAGTTTTTGTTTTTACATACATACATATATAATCACGCCTTTATCCCTAATGGGATAGACGAGGACCTAAACAAAGGTCGTTCCGCCACGTAATTAAGATAGATTTGTAGGTATATTACTGTAGTGACAGGTTGTCAGCCCATCGCCTAAAATACAATATACTGAAACACTCAGATCCCTTAGCTGGTTTTTACAGCACGCTCGGTTTATTTTTACGTAGTTCAAATTAAGTAGGTTTATGGGTTCTAAGTGTAGGAATTGTTTTTTTTTTAAATATAATTGGTCTGTAACTAAAAACCCTCTTGCTAGTAACATTGTATCTTTTTGCTAGCCCTTCCTGTCGTACTGTTGGGTAAAGGCCAAGCTGATATAGTTAAAAGTGACATAAACAATATTGAAGACATCTTTATGCGTATTTCACGACTGTTTACGCGTGTTTTAACAACCTGTCACAGATTTAGCGACCCGTGAACAAAAGTATCTCATATCTTATTTTAAACTATTATACTCTCAGAATAATATACTTACCTACTCTCAGAATGGGCTTTTTCGACTAGACGGCACGGCGACGGCAACGGTACCGTGGAAGAGATAATCTATGAAAATCAATGAAATTATATGGAACGCTTTTTCGCTTGCCGGCACGGCATTGATTCCCACCGGTACCGTCGCCGGCCAGCCAAACTGTTTTGCATTCGTACGAAGTATGCGTGTGTGTGTGTGTGTGCGCGCGCTCAGATTGGAACTAGGTGGACGTAATCGGGACATTGCGATGTCGTTGCCGTGCCGTCTAGTGGAAAAACAGAGCCACGCCACGGCATTCTGACGGTACTGTCGCCGTGCCGTCTAGTGGAAAAGCGCCCAATGACTAAATAAATATACTACAAAAAGTTCCACGCTGTGGTAGGTAACATTCCGATTCTAAAAGTTTTAGCCATTAGAAGCAACGAGAGGCTCATCTTACAAGAAAAAAAGTTCTTAAAGTATTTTTCAACCGAATTTGAAATAGGTATAGATACCTCCGAAAATATTCGGTAAGATAATTTTTCGATCTTTTATCTGATGAACCTTTTTTATCTATAGATATTAAAACTAAAAAGTAGATCATATTTTTCTTACAGATTTTATGTTTTAAGATAAGTTAAGATGACAATGACGTAAAATTTACCCATTCCTCAAAACCTGGCCTCCCGCAGACTGTCAGATAAAAAGGTCCCTTCTATATCCAGAATAGTACCGCGTTAGGCCAAAAATAGATTCACAGTGACGCAAAATATTCAGTGAAGTTCATCGTAAAACAAATCAATAAAAAGCAATCTATTTACAGTGAATATAAAACTTGTTTGTGTTTTAACCGCCCTTGAAAAGGTTCCGGCTGGTGTTTTTTTGTTGTATTTTTTTCACCAGTGGATTGATGTATCGACATTGGTATTTTATACAAAGTTACAACGGATAACGGAAGTTTATCATAGGAAAATAAATTTTCATAAAATTGACTGATTAGCGGAAAATTGGAACGAACTTTCATGAATTACAGGAAAGTTTGTGAGATTTTTACGTCAGAAGAATTACGTGAAATAGTTTCTTATTATTTAAGTACTTTAGTTTACCCAGCTTGCTGTGTTTGGTATATTAATTCCTTACGAGACTTCTGACTCCATCTTTGACTCTATTTCTGTTATCAATAATCTAGAATAGATGCAAAAAGCTACCTAATTCACCTAGATGAAAACCCACAAGATAAGTTTACCTGTGAATATTGTGCATAGACTGGTTTTCCCTTCTACCGTTACGGTACCGTTGTACAATCCCCTAGATTAGGTAGCCGACCCCGTGAAGTACGGGATAAGGCTATAGGGAGATAATGATTGTGCATAATCACTAAACTAACTGCTTCCATGCTGGACTGGGAGTGAGAGAAAAACATAGAATGTGCCAGCTGCTTTTCCACCCAGGTATGCTGTAGAAACCAGCTAAGAAATCCGAGGGTTTCTGTATATTGCGATTTAGGCGATGGGCTGACAACCTGTCACTATAGCAATATACGTAAATATCTATCTTAATAATCCTCAAAACTTTGTCAGACGTGGCGGAACGACCTTTGTTTAGGTCGTACACGCTCTGCCTACCCCATTAGGGAAAAAAATATATGTATGTATGTAATCACTAAAAATCATTATAATGTAAAACCTGCTTAATCGACTCAAGAATATTTATGAACACATTTTGTCTAATCAAAACAGAGTACACGCTATTAGAACAAATGTTTACAACGTTCGCGTCGACGTGGTCCATCACGTAAATAAAGTGTTATGTCTAGGAATTGGGTCAATGTGAGCCATATCTTTCATTCAAGAAGTTTTCATCGAGGAATTTCTGAATAGACCGCCAAAATGTACTGACAGCGTTTCACACCATTATTATCTCGTTTACATTAGCCATGGTGCCAATTCTGTGGCAGACACAACTTAACTTAACTTATTTTTGGCTTGGTACATACATACATTTAATCACGCCTTTATCCGTAATGGGGTAGGCAGAGCGTTAACGACCTAAACAAAGGTCGTTTCGCCACGTCTGACAAAGTTTTAAGGGTTTTTTAGGATAGAGTTGTACGTATATTGCTGTAGTGATAGGTTGTCAGCCCATCGCCTAAATTACAATATACTAAATCCCAGATCTCAGATCCCGTAGCTGGTTTTTACAGCATGCTCGGGAGGAAATGCAGCTGGCACATTCTATGTTTTTCTCTCACTCCCAGGCCAGCACGGAAGTAACTTAACTTGGTACTGTAATTCTCAAAAAAAATTATAAAGAATAAAATGGGGACAGAAGTGCAGAAAAAAGCTGATTATCATCTTATTAAAAGCAACCACTCATCATCGTCTTATTAAAAGCAATCACTTTGACCTAATTATAATCAACTGTTGTAGTGCTGCACTCTCTATTTTAATTTAATATTAAAAAGTCAAGTGGGAGGAAGCCAAGAGGAAGGCACAAGGTAGGGGAGAATGGAGAAAGCTTGTGAAGGCCCTTTGTACCAGTGGGGTACCATGAGGACCACAACAATTAAAAAGTCGAAAAAGCGGACCCCAGCATCAGACCGGGAAAACGCTAAGCAGAAGAAGATTAAAGAGTGACAGGAACAAACTAAAATAAGTTATATTGTGTCTTAACAGAATCGGCACCATTATCTCGTGTGTTTACATTTGCACTGTTTTAGTAACACCTGCTATCTCTATCACGTTGCCGCGAAACTAAATTTATAGAGTAAATTGGGTAACTAAACTAAAGTTTTGTCTCAGAATCACAAGCTCATTGGTAAAATGAATTTCTTGATAGATGTTATCACTACATAGTATAAAACAAAGTCACTTTCTCTGTCCCTATATCCCTTTGTATGTTTAGATCTTTAAAACTACGCAACGAATCACAATCCGGTTGCTTTTAATGGATAGAATCATTCAAGAGGAAGGTTTATATGTATAATACATGCAGAATATAGTAGAGAAACACTGATGATATCCGTGCGAAGCCGGGACGGGTCGCTAGTTTTAGATAAAACTTATTTATTGGTTCGAATCATTACATGTCTATTCAATTTCATAATTATGAAGACTAGTGTACGCTGTACACTATAATTAGGGTTGCTCTTGTTTGACACATTTATTTCAAAAAGTTTAACATTTGCTGTTACGACGCAATAATGAATAATTGTCATAGATATCTCAAACGACGATAAAAAAATAATTCAAAGGCGCGCTACATATTATACAGGGTGAAATTTTCAGATTGCTTCTCCAGGGGAAGAACCCTAAATAATGAAGATAGCATATTTTACTCAAAGGAAACATTACCTTATTTTCTAAAAGAAACAAAACTGCATTCAAATATTTAACATTTATTTATTATTTACCTCATTCCTATTTAGATTAGGCACATTTTTCTCATATCAGTATGGTATTTAGTAAATCTTTAAATAAGCAAAATATATATCAGGAAGTGTGTCTTTTTATTCATTACATTCATTACATATTAGGTACATTTCTCAGCTTCTTTATTATACCTGACGGACGAAATTTCGGCATCTGTCATATTTAACTGATCAAAATCCATTTGAGTGCCTATGACACAGACTACGCTAGACCACAGAAGCAACGATTTTCCATGTATATGCCACTACGATTACGTTACAGGCTGTTACTAGCGAAAACTAGGTTATCAGTTATTAGCAGATCGTAAATACGCCCTCTTATCAATTTTACTATTCTGTAAAATTTGATTCCGTTTCAGGCTTACTGAAAATGGGTTTTGTGTGATTTGAAGTGAAAAGATTTCTAGGTAGAAAGACAACATCAAATAGACTATATTTTGTTCACATTCACTTTAACTTTGATCCAGTAACAAAAAAGTTGAGTACAAGAAATAAAAAATATCAACTATTACCTCTTTTTATTCTTAAGCGGAAGCTAATGCAAGTGAACAGACCTAAACTAAAAAAACTGAACAAAGTACGAAACCATTCAGATACATTCAATCTTATTACACTACTACTACAGGCCATTAACACTTTTATCTACTTGGACTAGATAAATGATAGTGTATGTGTTTGATACTGCAAACAGTTCTTTCTAGACAAGTGAGCATTTGTCTAGCTCAAGATAGACAGTATTGTGGACAGTGAAGAAAGTGAACTATTGTGAACATGGCTAACATTCCAGTGGTGTTACTAATCGCCCTTTTGGTAAGTACAAAGAATTCTCTTATTTCTTTCAGGTGTATCAGTTAATTTTTATAATTTCATATTATTTTTGACACACTTTTCATTTTCCTACATATTCATTTGTTTCAATTATGAATTATTATCAACAGCCTTTGTCAGCCCACTGATAGAACAGGCCTCTCTCATACAAGTCACTGAGGTTGTGGTTTCCAGCTGTTTTCACACAGTCTTTACCAGCTGCCTTATGAACATCATCGCCCCCCTAACTAGTTTTAAGACGCCCTACACGACGTCTGTCGTTTCGTGGTGTCTACTCTATTAGAAGTGAAATACGAATTAATATTAGTGATTACAACTTATTATTTTCTTATTCAGCAATGTCCGTAAATAAATCTCTATCTTTTTTGCCGACTCTATCAACTCTATTAAATTTTACTACTTCACAGCTCTTTCCTGGTAAGCAGATGTTCTTCGCATCATTTCACTTTGATCTGGAGTCAAGTGGAGCTAAGTAATGGGGGATGCGTCTAATGGTTGCAAATTGCAGTACCGTCTAGACGATCAATTTCCAACCATTGTGGCCAAATAACACAGTGTTGATTAGAAAATTTGCCAACGCGTCACAACTAGGACATTTCACCAATTTGGGTCAGCATTTTTTATACTGCTATTATTGATACCGTTTTTTGCGGTTGTGAATCGTCTGGTGTCAATTGATGGCAAGTGTTTTATGGTTTTTCTGATAAGTTTGGAAGGTGCAGTTATTGGACATCGTTATTGGCAACCAATTTCCTTTCTATGTAGTTAGTTACGTTTTATGCGGGTATTCTTCTACTAGTTCTTCTACGTATTCACGAGGTATTCTTTTATCCAAACCATTAGGTTAGTACGTTATTTTTCCAGAAAATTTCAAGGCTGCAATGAAACCATGAAACAGTTTGTCAGGAATTTGACCGTTAAGTGTGTCTGGGTAAATCTTTCGCTATGCCGTGAGTAAATTTACGCACGTAACTAGATTTGGCGGTCGTAAAAGCTGACATTGAGATTGTTAGCTCAGTTTTGCAACTGGGAAATCAACATGTTGCGACCGCTGCGTCAGACCGAGACTATGCGAGGAATTTGCAATTTCATGATGTTTAGGGTGATTCGCATATGTACAAAGTGTTATGAAAAGGTGTTGAATAATGAGCATTTTCTGTTCATGGTAAAGCATGTTACTAGATTTGGCGGTCGTAAAAGCTAACATTGAGACTGTTAGCTCAGTTTTACAACTGGGAAATCAACTTGTTACGTCTGCTGCGTCAGGCCGAAACTATGCGAAGAATTTGCAATTTCGTAGAGTTTAGGGTGATTCGCATACAATGTGGTATGAAAAGGTCTTGAATAATGAACATTTTCAGTCCTTGATAAAGCATGTTACAATATGCAAGTTACTAGATTTAGTAGTAGTGAAAGGTGACATTCAAAATGTTATCTCAGTTTTACAACTGGGAAATCATCATTTTCGACCGCAGCGTTAGATCGAGAATTCGTGACGAATTTGCAATTACTTGATGTTTAGGGTCTCATCAGTCAAAAATCAGTACACTGAAAACACAATCAATCGAAAATCCTGTAATTCAGATTGAGGTATTGAGGTTAAAGCAATGAAGGTCATTTAGAACCTCATAAACATGCAACTTATAGTTCGTTGTAGTTACAGATAGAAAATTTGCAAAAACGGCCACTTTTAGCACTTTTGCGATCTGAAACTGCAGTCAACACTGAATTATTAATTTATAATGCTTAAAATAAACTTCAGTACCTTATACTTCAATACGATCTACCGGATTTTCAGTTCATTGCGTTTTCAGTAAGTAATGACTTTTTCATTGATGAGGGCGCTGGCGTGCACCGGGAATCCCCTTAAATCATTTAGCTGCGCTACAATTCTGAAAGGTTTTGTAATAATGATCGCAAATGAGAAGTTAAACATACAAAGTTTGCCTCCTTATATTTTAAGTGTATACATATAATCACGCCTTTATCCCTAATGGGGTAGGCAGAGCGTAAACGACCTAAACAAAGGTCGTTCCGCCACGTCTGACAAAGTTTTGAGAGTTATTTAAGATAAAATTGTAGGTATATTGCTGTAGTGACAGGTTGTCAGCCCATCGCCTAAATTGCGATATACTGAAACCCTCGGATCCCTTAGCTGGTTTTTACAGCATGCCCGGGAGGAAATGCAGCTGGCACATTCCATGTTTTTCTGTCGCTACCAGGCCAGCATGGAAGTAAGTATAAGTATAAGTTCCAATAGTTATATACAATAACAAAATAGTAGAATAGCGCATAATGTATGTTATCGCGCCTCTATCACACGTTTGTTAGACGAGATTACACGGAAAATTATGTAGGACAGTAGGAAAAACAAACCTCTGCTTTAATGAAACTTACTATACTTTTACAATTGACGTACAAAAGAAAACGTATAAGACCGGGTATAAAGGACAGCTTGACGCATACTAATACCTATGATATTTATAATCAGCACTTGAGACTGACAGCTTCCATGCTGGACTGGGAGCGACAGAATAACGTAGAATGTGCCAGCTGCATCTCCTCCCGGGCATGCTGTAAAAACCAGCAAAGGGATTCGAGGGTATATTGTAATTTAGGCGATGGGCTGACAACCTGTCACTACAGCAATATCCAGTTATATCTTAAACAATCCTCAAAACTTGTCAGACGTGGCGGAAAGACCTTTGTTTGGGTTGTTCACGTTCTGCCTACCCCATTAGGGATACAGGCGTGATAGTATGTATGTATGTAGACTGACAGCGAGTTTGAATGCGTATCAGAAATGTAATTTTAGTACATTATGACCCGTCAAATCCATACTTAATACTGCTTTCAATATTGAGATCACTTTATTAATACGGGCCGAGTAAGTGAAACTGATTAACTTTCATTGTAAGGAAATGAAACAAAATGGCTTTTCCATACAAAAATCCCGATCGAAGCGAAGGGATCATTTCCTGGTGATAGTTGTTCAGTTTCCTGGACTCAGTCACCGCTATCAGTTTGCGTTAAGTTGTCCCTTACACCCCGTATAGTTTAGCTGCCTAATCAATCATTATTAATAAACGCGACACACATTTAACCCTGCAGGGTTTTAGTGTCTTACTTTAAGATTTATGTATGTATGTGTATTTCTTCCATGCTGGACTGGGAGCGAAAGAAAAACAGAATGTTCAAGCTGCATTTCCTCCCGGGCATGCTGTAAAAACCAGCTAAAGGATCCGAGGGTTTCAGTATATTGAAATTTAGGCAATGGTCTGACAACCTGTCACTACAGCAATATACCTACAAATCTATCTTAAATAACCCCCAAAACTTTGTGTAGGTCGTTTACGCTCTGCCTGCCATATTAGGGATAAAGGCGTGATTATATGTATGTATGTGTATTACTTAATCTTCTTCTTCTTCTGTCGAGTGGGTATCGAGTCTATCGACCCGATGAACCCTGGTGTCAGAGTTTTTAAACCGCCTAGTAGCACAACTATCAGGCCTCTGATATGGTTTGAGTAACGACCACTATCAAAGACAGCGACCGGGACCGACGGCTTAACGTGCCCTCCGAAGCACGAAATCTTTTTCTTTTTCGGACAATCAGGTGATTCAGCCTGCAATGTCCTAACCAACATACATACATACATATAATCACGCCTTTATCCCTAATGGGGTTGGCAGAGCGTACACGACCTAGACAAAGGTCGTTCCGCCACGTCTGACAAAGTTTTGAGGGTTATTTAAGATAGATTTGTAGGTATATTGCTGTAGTGACAGGTTGTCAGCCTGTCGCCTAAATTGCAATATACAGAAACCCTCGGATCCCTTAGCTGGTTTTTACAGCATGCCCGGGAGGAAATGCAGCTGGCACATTCTACGTTTTTCTCTCGTTCCCAGTCCAGCATGGAAGTACTCTAGTCCTAACCAAACTGGGGAAAAATTCACAAAGTGATAAATTCTCAAATATCAACTTTGTGTTTCCCCCCTGGGAATCGAACCTAGGACCTCCGGATCAGGAGTCCATGGCACTAGCCACTAGACCACGGAGGCAGTTATATTACTTAATAAATATATATTTTTTAAAGTAATGAATGTTTTAGGACATCCTTATGGTATTGGAATGTAGTAATCTGGCGCCGGCGCCGGCGCAGGCTCGTATTGTTTGGATTAGGGCGGACATCGCACAGACGCGCGCAAACTCACGTAGAACATCGCATAGGTATCTACGTACATCAATATTTACCGATAGCAAATACTTGATATATCGTTAGAATACTTTAGATGTGACACCGCCATTTTTTGTAGTTTACATACATACATACATACATATAATCACGCCTTTATCCCTAATGGGGTAGGCAGAGCGTAAACGACCTAAACAAAGGTCGTTCCGCCACGTCTGACAAAGTTTTGAAGGTTATTTATGATAGATTTGTATGTATATTGCTGTAGTGACAGGTTGTCAGCCCATCACCTAAAATGCAACATACTAAAACCCTCGGATCCCTTAGCTGGTTTTTACAGCATGCCCGGGAGGAAATGCAGCTGACACATTCTATGTTTTTCTCTCGCTCCCAGTCCAGCATGGAAGATAGTTTTGTAGTTTATAGTATTTAAAAACGACGGTCATGTTTCCGTGCTGTACTGAGAGCGAAAAGAACTTACAATGCACCAGCTGCTTTTTTATGTCATAGGCCTATTAGCTGTGCTATCGAGTGGTTTAAGAACTCTGACACCAGGGTTCAACGGGTGTAAACCGACAGAAGCAGCTTCTATTATCAAGCATACTATAAAAATCAGTACACAACACGAAGTTGACAGTGTGTTATTTATGTCAGACTAGCGACCCGCCCCGGCTTCGCACGGAAATTTTCCGTGTTTCTCTACTATATTATGTATGTATTATACATATAAACCTTCCTCTTGAATCACTCTATCCATTAAAAGAAACCGAATTAAATAGGGACAGAAAAAGTGACTTTGTTTTATACTATGTAGTGATGGAATGAGAATCCGTCCCTACAGCAAATACTTATTCCTCTCCAAAACACACAAAACACATGTGATGAAAACAGATTCTGTTGACGCTCTGCTTTCGCCGTAAGGGATAGGCGTGTGTGTTACATTTTTCGCCTACCATGGAAACTAAAGTTGCTTTTAACTAATTAAAATATAATCTTAGTTTACGAGACACGGCAACACGGCCATAATGCTCTAGAATTTCCCACAGGGCACATGATTTCCTTCAGCTACGGCATAGCTCCAACATTAATTACATGAAACTTCAGCACGGAAGTTTATCGCTAGGAGAATAACCTCTTCTTCGTGTCGTGTGGGTTTCGAGTCGATCGAACCGATGAACCCTGTTGTCTCAGAGTTTTTAAACCGCTCAATAGCACAACTAATTGGCATCTGACAGGGTTTGTGTAACGACCACTATAAAAGACAGCGACCAAAACAGACAGCTTAACATGCCCGGATTCCATTTTCTTACAATCAGGTGATTCATCATCTCCCTAGCCTTATACCGTATCTCATGGTTTCGGCTACCTAATCTAGGGGATTGAACGAGGTTACTGGTTTCTACACAGAGCCACTGCCATCTGACCTCCGCAACCCAGAAGGGAAACCAGACCCAATCCTAGATTAGGTCAGAGTTTTCAAGCCGCTAATGCTTAGCACTGGCCTCTGACATGGCTAAACGACTAATATCTACGGTATTAAACGATATTTAGTGGGACCAACGGCTTAACGTGCCTTCCGAAGCACGGAAAAAGCGTCGAATAAACGTACATATGAAATTCGAAAACCGATAAACACATTGGTACGTGGTGGGATTTGAACCACGACCTCCTTGATTCAGTCTGCATCTAACCAAAACGTCCTAACCAAATCTCACAAAGTGATAAATTGACATATATCAACTTTGTGTTCCCCTGGGAATCGAATTCAGGACCTTCGGATCGCAAGCCCATGGCTCGCACGGACGGAGGCAGTTTCAGCATTAATTACGTACTCAGAGCAACTTCATCGCAGATGTTTATCGCTATGAGAATAGCCAAGAAGATAAACTTATCAAGCGATGCTCCAAATAAATAATTATGTAAATACCTTAGTGCAGGTTTGGCAAATACATTGTAGACTGCTGATAAACACGACCTAGTTGTAGCAGATTGGGCGTTTTTCCACTAGACGGTACGGCAACGGCACGATAACGATATCGTCACAATACCGTAACTATGTTCTATCACTGGAAAAGTAATACCGTCGACTATATCGTCCACCTAGTTCCACCCGGCGCGCACGTACACACGCGCGCAACCTTTGTACGTATACAAAACACATAAATTTTGCAGGCCGGCGACGATACCGGTGGGAATCAATGCAGTGAAGTCGCTGTGACGTCGTGAAGAGGAACATCATGTGATATAATGTCATGGATTTTCATACATTCGATATCGTCGACCATACCGTGCCGTTGCCGTGCCGTCTAGTGGAAAACTGCCATCGATGTTTAAACAGACGCTTGAAGCGCTCCTGTGCCACCTTTGTCCCACTCAGTAATGACTCAATGGCCAATTTACAATTCCACTTATCTGATTCAGTTGTTCAGCCGACCTGAATATTCAGCTTCATAAATTTCGTGCTCACGTCATAACGATCGGAATTCCATTGTGTTATGCGGCTATCAATAACGCGGTAACTACTGCCTCTGTGGTCCAGTGGTTGCGGCCTTGGGCTCTTGATCTGGAGGTCATGGGTTCGATTCCCATGGGGGATACGTAAAGTTGATATTATCAATTTACTATTTCCAGTTTGGTAAGTACTATGCAGGCTTAACCAACATTAGATAGCTTCGTGTTTTACTGTGTTTTGATAGTGGTCAGTAGGTACACAAACAAGACTCTGAGGTGGTAAAAATGCGCTTAAAAATTTCTTGCACCAGGGTTCATTATTTGAGCAGAAAAGCCCATAAAGAACAGCACAAAAATAATTTTGCATCATTTTCTTGTTCACGTCATAAAGATCGGAACTTCATTGTGTTGTGCAACAACCAATGATGTCAATAATTCCGGGAGTCAAATGTATTGCCCCTCAAACTGAATTAACGTATATCGTTGCGATGTGAAATCGTCCAGAAATGAGGGACGAATTTAGACGGATGTTGAGCAGACATTCCTGATGGCATACCGAAGCCACAAGTCACCGTCACGCAAAACGACTGTGACGTCACACGAGCCGTCAGTGTTTCAGATCCTTTAAACTTAAAGGGGTTCTCTACATACTCTAGCCCCACTTCCATTCAACAAAACTTGATGAATAAACCTTGTCTGTAGTTACAGATACAATTGTGCAAAAGTTTGCGAATTTCGTATTTTCATTTTCTGTAGCTGCAGAAACCTGTATTTACCAATTTGATGTTCAAAATACACCTCAGAACCGCATGCTTACTTTCATTGCCTTTTCCGTATGTATATTCGATAACGATAAGTACTATATGTACTTTTAAGTTCCTACTCTATGTATGTATATTCAGCAATAATGATTATATTTTTGCTACCTTCCATATCTTAGCTTTCATAAGACAGAATACTACTGCTTCCTCAGCTCAACATGATTAAACTAGGATTTAGTAAATTCTTTGTGTCGGCGTAAATCCTTTGTAAAGCATCGCCTGTCCATTGTAAATTCAGTGCCAAAGGGAACATACGGAATGAGTGTGGATCCCGCGAGTCGCAGAACTAATAAATTTATAATTTGAGCAGGGTAGGGTTACCAGATGGGAAAATTAAAAGGCCTGACTTCTATTAAAATATTCTGAGATACCGTCGCAATTTGTTAAACAAAACCGTCACGTCATGTGCTCTCGATCAAGATCGAATAAACTGCTTTGTGGAGTTGAATTCATTAATTCAGTAGCCTTTTTAAGTTTAAATATATTATGTACGTAAGACTAGGGTAAATAACTCACCGTGAAGATGCTATATTAGCGAAAATTATTGTGAAACGAGTTCAAGTGTTGTTACATACATCAATCCACCAACTATTATATATTCTGTGTCCAAAGTGAGTTGAATTCATACTTAGATAGAATAAATCACATTCTTAGAAGAAATAGAAAAACTTAACAGAAAAATAAATTGAAACAAATAATCAGATAATCAGATCCACAATATTTTCTTCGAGCATTTCTGCCAAGACATTGTAAAAATGTGGATTATTAGGGAGGACAAAATAATTCTTGAAAGCAGGATAGTCGTCTTGGAGGAGTTCAGTAAGAAGTAGTTTTTATTCTAAATTTGCTGGCCGTTTTGCTATAGAAAAATCTGTTGTGATCGCTCTATGTAATAAAAAACTTAAGAAAAACATAAATAGTAATTGGCATCTATAATATTTTTCGGGCATTTCGGCCAGTATATTGATAAAAAAAGGAAAATAAAGATGTTAAATATTTCTAAATAGAAGGTTTATTGGCCGTTTTGTGTGAAATCATAGGAAAAAATGCTTTTAATTTTTCTCACAGTAAACGAAACTAATAAGTTTGTGACGCATACATGAACGATTGTTTCATGAACCAATAAAATTTTGTTTCTATTTATGTAATTATACGTATATTTTATGAAAAAAATATCTGGTTAATAAAATTTCCAAAAAGAGTTTCCAATATCCAAAATCTACTCACAACCGTGAGGTAAACCTAAAAATCCTAAAATCTCTGGTAAAAACTAGGAGATTGGTAACCCTGAGCGGGCGGTCGAGGTCGCATCGCGTATGATAATGGAGAGTCAACTAGTGTTCGCGACAATAAGTAGACCTGTCTGTTTGCTTTTCTTTCACTGGTCGGCAGCTTTTTGAATTAAGAACATACATACATACATAAAATTACGCCTTTATCCCTTACGGGGAAGGCAGAGCGTTAAACGCCTCGTAAAAGGCGCTTCCGCCACGTCTAACAAAAACTGAGGGCAGTTTTAGATTGTAATTTGAATTGCGTGTAGGTTTGTCAGCCCATCGCCTAAATTACAATACACTGTAACCCTCGAGTCCCTTTTGCTAACTTCTACAGCATGCCCGGCAGGAAGCGCAGCTGGATCATTCTATGTTTTTCTATCTCTCCCAGTCCAGCATGGAATTAAGAACATTGGACTTTTATGAGGTGACGCCGCTGTTGACTGTTAGTCCTATTAGAATTTTCTGTGGGTTTAAAAGGGGCATTCAAGATTTTATATAAACAGGCAATGTAGTAGTACCATTGCTATCATGTAAACATAAATCATTGCATGCGTATTTATTATATTATTTAAAATTAAGTAACGATTTGACAGGCCAGTTTGTACTGAAAAGACATTTCTGATACGAACTCAAAGTCGCTGTCACTCATGAGAACTGATACGGCCCTTAGATACAAAATTCAAAGAATTAAGACAATAAATATGGGATTGTTGAAATTTGTATCTCTATCTAAATCATCTAATAATAACGAAAAAAATCCACTGAAACCCTAATACTAAATAGATACCAAAACTTCTTTGAACATTAAAGTCCTTGGTCTACTTTCGACGACGTAGATCTAACGGCAGATCTAATGCGTCCATTCCCATGTATGTTACAAAATATAGGGCCTAAACCGTCTCGTCCTTGCTGAGTCGCACCAAATATGACATGGCATCGAAAGTGTTATAGTGGAGGCAATTCGTTTTCGCACAAAACCACTAAATCTTG
This sequence comes from Scrobipalpa costella, assembly GCA_949820665.1. Taxonomy (NCBI): domain Eukaryota; kingdom Metazoa; phylum Arthropoda; class Insecta; order Lepidoptera; family Gelechiidae; genus Scrobipalpa; species Scrobipalpa costella. Next base: position 11,010,973 of record OX463312.1, read on the forward strand.
ACTAAAATAAATAGCTAGCTAGCAGCTAATAGTTAGCTATAATATTCTATTATGAGACAACAGAAAGAGACGGCTAGAGACAGCCCGATGGTGTAATGGATAGGGCCGCTGCCTCCTGAGCGGGAGGTCGTGGTTCGAATCGCACCACGTACCAATGTATTTTTCGGTTTTCGAACTTCATATGTACGTTTATTCGGCGCTTTTTCCGTGCTTCGGAAGGCACGTTAAGCCGTTGGTAATATCGTTTAATACCGTAGATATTAGTCGTTAAGCCATATCAGAGGCCAGTGCTAAGCATTGGCGGCTTGAAAACTCTGACCTACTCTAGTATTGGGTCTGGTTTCTCTTCTTGGTTGCGGAGGTCAGATGACAGTCGGTCTGTGTAAAAACCAGTACTCTTGTTTAATCCCCTAGGTAGCCGACCCCGTGATATACGGGATAAGGCTAGGAAGAAGAAGAAAGGGACGGCTACAATTTTAGTCAAGATTTAGTTGTGCCCTCATGGAATCGGTACCACAGTATCTCCTATCATAAATCGATTTAACGGCTGAAGCCTGAACTATGCAGTACCTGTATAAAATTGACTAAGATTGCCATAAGTATAATCGTTAAAAAAATACCTATAGGTACCTATATTATGTAGGTATATACTATACATATAAAAATAAAATGATACATATTATTTCTAACAGAATACCAATTAAATTCCAATACAGACTTAATTACGCCTGTATCTGAGAAACTATATGATTAAAATGATTCATGTAGCTAAATTATAGAGATTTATTGCAACAGTAAGTATATCGATCGATAATACAATACAATTACGAGTCGTTCTAGAACCTGGACGGACAGCTGAGCTGGACGGGTGACGTAAATAGACGGACGGACGGACAGATTGACAGACTGGCGAGACTAATAGAAGCCCAACGGAGTAATACGTCCCTTGGGGAGACGAGGGAACTCACGTACAATATCGAATGGTGAATAAAAAACTAAAACAAATAACATACTGGGAATAAAACATGCAATGAAAACCATTATTTAATACGGGGGTAAGCGGGACAGCGTCCTGCAAACGGTTTTTTCTAGGAAGTGAAAAAAATGGTTTTTCGAAACAAAATGTCCACCTCGATCAGACAATTTGTTTGAAAAAACCGTTAATCTTTACTTCCGAAAAGAATTTCCTGGTTGTTCAGTGTCGATGACTGATCGAGCAACCTCCATCATTTTGCGGGACGCTGTCCCTTACACCCGGTATGAGCCTGACATACTAATTTGAAATAATATTGATAAAATTTATAAATTGAATTAATTTTCTTTAAAAACCCTTTTTGTCTTCACGTTCTTAGTGTCTGTAATGATAATAATAGGAAATATAAATTTATAAAAAAACATTTTACAATTTTCTTAATTTAAAGCAAATAAATCTGAATGTGATAAATAGTTTAAGGGATTTTCACTAATACGGTTACGCCTTACTAAGTAGTTAAACTGAAATTGGACGTTAGCCACAGCATGGCTTCCAAAGCTCTTTATGAAAGCAACTGACACCGCTCGTATTTTAGACGTTTAATGGCTTGTATTTGATCCTTGACAATGTGACATGTCCACTGGTACGGGTCGGATGCATTACGTAGGTCTGTACCATTCAGGATATTGTTAAGTAAATCAAGGGGTGGGTAAAATAGCTGAAAAAATGTGCAATTGAAAGTAAAGCAAAATTAGACTTTTGCTTTGATTTCGTTCTAAATTGTATCACCGTTGGAGCACAGTGTTAGTACATCTGAGAAAGAAACATAATTTAAAAATATATTTGCTGATCATTTTGCAGAAATTAGTAAAGCACAAAATCACACACCCATCGTGGCATGAGTCAAATTTTGAAACAGCTGTCGGTTTCATTTTAAATCCATCGCAGGTCGTATCCTGCCTGGTAGACGCGCACCTTAAACAGTAGGTTTCATGAGGGCATGTAATATATCTGGTAGTTGAGTAGTTGTCTCCTCATTATTAACTGGTTGTGCTACTTGATAATATCGACCTTCCTTAACTCGTTCAATTTACCTATCCTGTGGACGCACACCTTAACCAGTAGGTTTCATGAGGGCGTGTAATATATCTGGTAGTTGAGTAGTTGTCTTTTCATTAAGAACTGGTTTGTGCTACTTGGTAAAATTGACCTTCCTTAACTCCTTCAAGTTTTTATGCATAATAGATGAATTACGCCCATTATTAAAAGCTTGCCTTTGTTTGTTTCAAAATTCAAGTTTTTGTTGTTATTTTTTTTTTTTAGGAAGATTTACCGACAAATGTTTATAATATAGAAATAAGATAGATATTCCAAAACATACACAGAAGTTATTATAGGAAGTAAGTTTAAACCTTTAAGTGCATATGATATTAGATAGGTACGTACATACACCTAAATAGCTAAATACAATACACCTAAGTAGCTTATTTACTTACCTATACAATATTGCCTGAAATGTATACCAGCCCACTAGTTCAACTTTTATTTTCCAGTACCCTAAGGTTGCCTGGAAGAAATTGCTGCTTAGAAATAAGGCCGCCTATTCGTACTACTATTTGTTTCATTTTATTTTATTTTCTCTTGTGTCTTTTCTGTGCAATTATGTATATTCTTATCTTATCATACATATCAAATCAAATCAAATTTATTTGCATGAGATTCTGGGTACAATAAATACAGTTGTTACATTTTTTTCAATCCCTTACAAAATCTGTTTTGCAAGCGTGTAAATATTTAAATGTCATGTTGATCACAATTGTTATAAAATGTTATCACTTATTAGTCTAGGTAAATAAATTCCATTAGAATAAGGTAAATCAATTCTAGGTAAATAAATTCTATCACGATGGGTTAAAATAACTTTTCTGCATAAGTAGCTTTTTCGCTGTAGCAATGCATTATCTTATTAAAAAAAATTACTCCTTAATCGAGTTATGTAGATGATGTTCTTTTTACGTCGAACATTCTGTGCTAAACATTCTGCATGTGTGTAGACGCAAAAAAATACTGATTAAAATTAATATTGCTAATTTAGCGGAGGTCAGACAAGCATATAATAAAATTTTATAATTATTAGTGTAATTATTATACCAATTTTATAGTAACCATATCCACTTTTCGCATAATTTCTTCACAACTTTCTAATAACCATTAGGTGCCTAATATTAGTTACCTATATTAATTAATAAATACTGTAAAACTACCTTTCTCCTCGCATCAAATATTATTTTTATTACATTCATTTTCTATAAGTTATTTAAAATATTTTATCTCTACTTCAAATTTCTATAGTTAGGGTTAGTTTAACCAGTCGTTGACTCCAACTCTATTATAATCATAACATAATGATAGCTCTATCATAATCATATCAAAATGGATAAATAATAAAAAAATAGAGTCCAGTTTCTAAAAAAATCTGCATCTTTATGTTTTATTTCGTTCATAGATGGTGAAAAATACATACATATCATATTTCTATGACATAGGGTAAATGAAGAGCAAATAGGATCAGAGATTTGCAAAGTGCCTTAATAGGCACAATAATTTGTTACTATTTTTAATTATTCAGTTAAAATTATTTCAATATTTTGTATTGCTCATAAATAAACGCTAGATGTGCCTAATATTGTTACTATTTAAAAATGTTAAATTATAAATATTTGACAAATTGTAGTTCAAGTTGTTCTGTGCTATTTTATTTCTATCCTCTCCTGTACACCTGATGTAGGGTGGACTTAAAAACAGTCAAGCTGTGTCCACACCTTTTTCCACTTTTGTAATAAATATCTTTATGCCTACCTGTCTTGTTTGTTACGTTATTCTTAATTGTGTGTTTTTATTTTTGTAATGTGTTTTGTGTAAATAGTGTGATTTGTATTTGTCTTTTAAAATTTTGCAATTTTTAGGATCAAACGTTTTTTATACCCGATGTCTAACTACCTATATCTGTATCATATACTAGCCATGTTTGAGCATCGTTATCTCGTACGGGAGCTCATAAAAGTCACTTTAGTACCCACTAGTATCAACTAATGTCTCGCTTGCATTAGTGACACATTAAATATTACGAAACTCACAAACATGCGACTTTGGCCATATGCGTTTTAGCCGAATGAATCAAAGATATTTATAATGCTGTTTTCAAAATACAAGTCGTAAAAGATTTTTCTTTTGGCTATTTTATAGATGTTTTAAGATCACATTTTAACTTTATCTTTGATCTAAGTTAATTATTAAGATTTATAATGACTTTAAAGTGCAATAATAATTAAGTACAGATAGCATTAATTATTACAGTAAAAAACTTATTAGTTCGTTCCTCTTATGCGTACTTATTACAAACAAGATTACTTAAGATCGCGTTATAGATATCTTCATAACCAACAGGCTTGTTGAATTAGATGTTAGATATGCTGGTATCGTGGTTATCAATTAGTCAGACTTATAAAGGGTAATCACACGGGTGCATTACATTTCACTATGTTGATGATGTTATACTTTCATTTTATATAAGGTTTGACTTCTTCTTCTTAGCGAGTAGATTCTCGAGTCGAACAACGACCCGAAGAACCCTGCTGTCGAGTTTGAGGCGCCTACTTTGACTTATTGGAAAGGTTTACTTAGTATAGACAATGAAACTAGTTTTACAAAAATAAAATAAAAACTGTTTTGTACCTACATAATATTCTATTAACCAGAAGATTTTTTTTGAAAGTTGTTCAGTTTTGTTGTCAGTTTGTTTCACTTTATAATAACCCCGTTAAGGAATATGTAGAAAATCTTTGGAAAGCTTCTTTACTAAACTATTGGGATTTACATTTTCCGTGACAATAGCTTCTTTAAGGAGCTTAAGTCTGTTCCTGGATGGTATAGCTGATTGGGTTTCAGAGACGCTAGTAGCCTTATATTCTAGCTAAGCCATCTTAATAGATATCGCTTATTAAGAAAACCTTTTGCAGAGCTACGATGCGGACTGTAGACTTCGTTTTGTCAACACATTATCTCTTTCGTTGCGCACTTCACAACGGAAAAAGACAGGCATTAATCATAGTGAACTTTGCAACGTGTGTAGACAAATCAAATCAAGGTTTTCAGTTTGCATCATAGCGCTGCTGGTATTATTGTTTTACATTCTCATGTATTGAAACTTTTAATATAAACAAAATAAATAATCATGTACTAAAACTTAACGTAGGTATTTTTCGGTCATATTTATGAAGCTATATCAAACTTGAGAGCAATATTAAGTATGCATTTGACAGGCCAGTTGTACTAAAATTACATTTCTGATACGAACTCAAACTCGCTGTCACTCATGAGAGCTGATTACTGAAATACGGCCCTATGTCTTTAATTAACTTGTAAAATACTGGTTTATGCAATAAAGCGCTAACACAGGTAATCTTGACTTAATAGAGTATTAGTGTTATTAATGACGTCATAATATATCCATTAAAACCAGATCATTATCATAAAGCCGATAACTATCTCGTCCGAATCTCTTCCCCCTGGGATGCACACCGCACCTCATCAAATAGTATCGTAAAACCACATAAAACTAATAGATTTAATCAACCATCGTAAATATACGAAAGCTTTTACTTGATTATTTACTGAAGATGTTTGTTTGTAGCATGAATAAATAGATCACGAAAATGCCTGTTCTGCATTTAAATTTATAATATTCGGCAGGTAAGGATAATGAAGTACGTGGACTATCACTAGGACTAAGGCTCGTATTTATAATCAGCACTTTAGACTGACAGCGACTTTAAGTTCGTATCAGAAAATTCGCATCACAATCTTGAGATCGCTTTATAACTACGGCCTTAGTGTCCCAGAAAATTAATCTATTCTTTATACAAGGCGATACGCAGGTATATGCTTAGCTTTTTTACTCGTACAGAAGCATTTGTAATAAATGCCAGGTGCTCTATGAATAAACGCCAAGGAATGCTATGCGTGAAATTGATGTTCAATTTTCATCGTTTTATGGGCGAGCAATAAAATAAATTTTGCACCGCTAAATTTAAACGCGCATGGTTCATTTCTCCTGTCATTTTGATACACTACAGCGATGTCCGTGGAATATCCTGACGTATCCAGACGTCGACGTATCTCGACGGTTTGACGGCTTAATCCGGGCCGTGTTGAAACGTAAATCATCGCAATTTCAAGTGTGAAGTCGCGTGACTAACGCGCTGTTTCTTTTGAGCTGACTCCTTGTAACCAGTAACATTATACCGTGTAAACGGTGTTGCGAATCGATTTAGATATATTTGTTGCGATGGTTGTATAAGATCCTTTTTGTTTGAATGATTGCATTGCTGGCATTGCTGCTCTTCTACATAATCTGGGATTACTGTTTAGTGGATAGGATTATTCTTTTGTGTACAAAATAATTGTCGATTTAGTTACAGTAAGGTATTTGGTTTCACAGCTTTATAAATAGGAATAAACCAGCTAAGGGATTCGAGCGTTTCAGTATACTGCAATATAGGCGATGGGCTGACAACCTGTCACTACAGCAATATACCTACAAATGTATCTTAACCGCCTTCAGAATTTTGTCGAACGACCTTTGTTCAGGGCGTTTACCCCTCATTAGGGATAAAGGCGTGATTATATGTATCACTACATATTATAAAACAAAGTCGCTTTCTCTGTCCCTATATCCCTATGTATGCATAAATCTTTAAAACTACGCATGGGATTTTAATGCGGGTTCTTTTAATGGATAGAGTGTTTCAAAACGAAGGTTTATATGTATAATACATGCATAATATAGTAGAGAAACACTGATAATGTCCGTGCGAAGCCGGGGCGGGTCGCTAGTGTATGTATAAATAGGGAAATGAGAAAGCAATATAACTGATTCAGATTTTTCTTTTACAGGCAGTGGGACATGAAGGCGTGCTGGCTTCTCCCTCGATGCGGGACTTGCACTGCGGGCGGCGGCTGGTCACAGGGCTGTTCACCCGACCACGGCTACCACTCGGCTACTCGTATGTGGCGACCGTGCCCCGCGGAGCCTGCCGTCTCAATGTCTCCGAGATCATGCCTAACGAGAACTACATCGGTAAGACAAAACATGTGTACACTCCTTTAGAATACAATGTAAGCGTGAACTCGACGCATTGTGCCTCCGGAGTGCAAATAGAACAATTGACGCCAAGGCCTACAATAAAAGTTTATTATTCGCAACGGTGTCAATATCGATTTCCATTTAAATGGCTGTAATGTAGTACACGAATACTAGGCCACAAAAGGAGCTCTTAATCGAGAGATGAAGTGTTTGCAAGTGCAAAGATCGATGTCGAATCGATTAATCGGAATTGCACATGCGTACCGCCGGCACAAAAGCGGGTTCAATAGAGGCGCCTACGCGCAAATTGTGATATAAATGGAGGTATTCGTGTTCACAATTGGTGGTTAATTATTTGCATGACGCAGCTTGCGGCGGTGATACAACCTCGTTAAAGCTTTGCAGATGCTCTCTGTTTACAATTGCATAGCTTACGGGATATGTTTCTGTTACAGCGTTGAAATTGACGAATGGCTCTTACATTATGAATGGTGAATTCGCTGTCAGCGCTCCCGGAACATACGAGGCAGCAGGTGCTCAGTTTTTGTATTCCCGGGTCGCTAATCTTGACACGGTGTTTGCACACGGACCCATACATCAACCAGTCGACATCATGGTGAGAATCCAAATTGTTTCTGTCCAACTTTTTTTGCTATTTGATTTATCTTCTTTGTGCTCTCCTGGAAAAAGACATTTGTACTGATGCTTTTTATGTTTTTTATGCAGATTCTCTACACGAAATCGAACCCGAGCGTTAAATACGAGTACTACACTGATTCCGAGGACGAAACAAATAACGACATCTCTAACAATATCCCTCAACACCACCAAGAACCAAGGCATCACCGGCACCACAGCGCGGACCATACTAAAGCCTTAGGTCGTCCTAAAACAGACAGCACCTTACCGTTCTTCAACTTTAACGAGGATCCGAAAATTTCAAAAGCAGAACCGCGCAATGATCTTGAAAGCCAATCCCAAATTGCTACTAACACTATTGGAGACAGAAGGTTCACATGGAAGATCTTAGCGTTTACCCCGTGTTCACGAACATGTGGCGGTGGTCTTCAAGTGGGGAAGTTTAAATGTGTTGAGACGATGCGAGACGGAGAGGATAAGGAAGTGTCACCGGTTCATTGTGAAGGTAGTCCACCGCCGTCGCGTCGTCGTCGGTGTGGTGGAGCTCCTTGTGCTCCAAGGTGGAGAGCAGCGGCTTGGGGTCCATGCCCTGTGTGCGGTCCTGCTCACAGAACCCGGATAGTTGGTTGCGTTCAGGACCATGCCCGTGGTATTACCAAGGTAATCTTCGTTTCATACACTTCTATTATACAGGCTGTAAGGGACAGCGTCCCACAATCTGATAGGGGTTGCTCAGTCAACGAAACTGAACGACTGTCATCTGGAAATTCTTTCAGGAGATGAAAAAGAAAATGATCCCATACAAAATGACCACCTCGATCAGACAATTTGTATGTGTTTTTTTTTCAATTCCTGAAAAAAAAACGTGCTGATAGTTGTTGACTGAGTAACCCCTATCAGTTTGCAGGACGCTGTCCCTTACACCCCAATATGTACAGAAATGTTTGCTAATCTAGATTTATTTTTGCAGATAAGTGACACAAAGTGCCCTCTGCCAATGCCACCAAACAGCGAAGCTTGCGATATACCTAACTGCGATGGTACTCCAATCATAAGAAACTCACCACGTCTAGACGCTAGGCGTCAAGTGAGACCCAAAGACCGCATCGATAGCTTCCGCGATGGACCTGTTATCACTCTGGCTTCAAACACCACAGAAAATGAGATAAGCCCAACGCTGAGCCCTTCGTACAGTTTTTCGGCTGCAGGAGGATGGCTCTATACCGAATGGTCTGAGGTATGTATTTACAAAGATATTAGTAAGAACTGCCTCCGTGGTGTAGTGGTCAGAGCCATGGGCTTACAATCCGGAGGTCCTGGGTTGGATATCCAAGGAGGTACACAAAGTTGATAGTTGTCAATTTATCACTATATGAGGTTTCCCCAGTTTGGTTTGGACATTGCAGGTAGAATCACCTGATTGTCCGAAAACAGATTCCGTGCTTCGGAGGGCACGTTAAGCCGTCTGTCCCGGTTGCTGTCTGTGATAGTGGTCGTTACTCAAACCAAGTCAGAGGCCTAATAGCTGAGCTACTAGGCAGTTTGAAAACTCTGACACCAGGGTTCATCAGGTCGTTTGACTTGAGAATCCACTCGCTAAGAAGTAAGAAGTAGTGATTTTTCGGTATTTCTTAATGAGAACGTCTTGTTTTAGTGCGTGGGTTGGTGTGTAGGCGGAGGAGTTCAGTCCCGCGGCGTTCGTTGTACTGATCCTTCTGGCTGCGCCCCGCATCGTGCACCAGCAGCAACACAAGCCTGTAACCTGAGGAAACCATGCGATGCTCAGTGGTTCACTGGTAAGGACTCTTCTAAGATGCTAGTAAAATTTAACTCAGGGTGGCCGCCTTTCTGATGACCAACCAACCTGACTAAGATTAGTGAAAGCCGTCGAATGCGATTGGTATTTTAATTAGTCGCTCGGGATGTAATTAGAAGCAAAATATTTATTGAGCTCTTCACTTTGGCTGCAGTGAATTTCTACTGGTCTGGACCTCTGGACGTAATGGGCTAATATGATGTTATTCATAAATGATAAAAATAAATTAAATATACTGCGTTCAACATACATTTTTATTTTTTATTTTTAAGGCGACTGGTCTGCATGCTCAGCCCCCTGCGGAGGCAGACAAGTGAGAGGAGCGGTATGCATCGGTGGAAACGGCAGAAGATTACGTGACTCAATGTGCCGTTCGCCGAGACCGGAGACTGAGAGAACTTGCGGAGCTCAATGCTCTCCTTCGTGGTACCTCAGCGATTGGGGAGAGGTAAGTGGAACTTAAGTACACCAAGAATAATTTCTTATTGATATAAAATTGATGGTGAGTAGGATCTATCTCAGAAGACCAATGGTAATTTTTTGACTGTATGTACACTGCTAAATAGCCTCTGTATCAGCTGTTTCATTCAAAACAACTGCTTACTATGGTTTTCGAAACTTCTAATCGTCTACTAGCCATCAACTTGTTCTCTGACTATAGACAATGCAATCCAGTTCCTATTCAGATAGCGTAACGACATGGAACTTATACCGAATTCAAATAATCTAATGCTATCCACATCTTCTAGTGCCAAGGCCCATGCGAAGCTGGTGTCCAGACCCGAACAGTGTGGTGCGCCCGAGGCGGAGTGGAAGGTGCATCAGGAGCAGCCAGGGATACCGAGTGTCCTGGAGTCAGACCCTTGGCGAGGAAACCTTGCGTCCCAGCTAGGTGCTCCTCAAGGCCGGTAGCTAGGCCTACTGTTATTAATCCTCCAGTCGGTACGTTATTTAATACTGCTTTTTTTTATTTGCGTTGTTCTTTCTTAGATCTTATTTTAAATACGTATATTTTTGTTTTAGACACTCAACCACGTATAACAAGACATCAAACTCAAAACCCAAACTCGCAGAATGTTCGAGAGCGACCAGCCTCCGACGGTAAAAAAATATTTTTTCTACGTTTTTTTTAAAGTAGTAAATCTTTTTTTACCTTATTGTATTTTGAACATTCAGTTTTTTTACAGTTTAGGAAAATCAGCATTTTTAAAGAACTTTTTTTTTATGTTTATTTATTTTATTTTACTCTTTTAAGGTGCCTGTGCGGACAAACTGAGTAACTGTGCCCTCGCGGTGCAAGCTCGGTTATGTCACTATCCATACTACGCGGACTACTGTTGCCGATCCTGCCATGGTCGGTAAACATCATCATGAAAACGGTAAGTTACTGTCTTTAATACCAGGGTACATCGGGGTACATAAGGGTTCATCAAGGTTTGTTAATGTTTATCAGGGTACATAAGGGTTCATATAGGTTCATCATCAGGATACGTAAAGGTTCATCAGTGTTCACCAGGGTACATTAGGGTTCATTAAGGTTCATCAGGGTACATTAGCGTTCATAAAAGTTCATCAGGGTTAGGGTTTTTGGGGTTCGTCGGAGTTTATCAGGGCTCATCAATGCAGATTTTTTCCCAATTGGCTACTTTTCTGTGGTATATTTTACCACCGCAAGAGATAGAGTTGATATTTAACAAAACTTTTCTTAATTTTCAGGTACATACCAATGAACACTACGGCGTTACTAGTATTGTGATACGGAAAGGGCGCATAATAATAGTGAGAGTACTGTATTGTAATCTAACCAATGGAGATGTTTGGCCCGCGCGCACCGAAACCAACACTTGTAAATATTAAGGAAACAGTAGTACAATATTACATAGATCGTCGAATGTAGTTTATATAGTCAGTGGTGTCGATTTGGCCGGATATATTTATGGAGTGATTTGAAATTGAGAGCGATAGAAAAACAAAAAATGTTTGGCTGTCAAAGTTATTTGATACATCTAAAATTTCGTTTTTTATACGAGTCCATACACTTAAAATTATGCATCAATGTTAAGTGATTTGTGTCAGTTTGACAGCTGCAAAGTCAAAGAGATTTTCCATATTATGTGTTTAATTGAATCATTTTGATTCATCATCATTCGCTTGCCCTTGTCCCATTTATTTGGGGTCGGCGCAATAAATTTTCTTCTTCCATTCACCCCTGTCAGATTTAATCATTTTGAATAAATTTATAAATGGGTTCGCCTGATTCGACACCACTGTCTTACCTTCCTCTATACTTAAGTACGAGTTTAGCGTAAATTAGATTTTAGACACTTGTATTTACAAGTTGACCAAAAATGGTGCGTGAAGGGCCACATATTTTAGAACTAGAATTTTCATTCATTAAAGAAATTTTAAAGGCTTGTGAGATCGTGAAACAAAACAACTTCCACTATGGCACAGAAAATGCTACCATACAAAATGACTCAAAAGCTAACACCTTATATAAGCGAATACCAATTTAGTCTTGTCATATTATACCATGAAACTAAACAACTTTCCTTATGAAACATAAAAATTTGGTGCTCGAATATAAAATGACTCAAAAAGCTGAGACCTTATGTATTGGATGACCGTTTTTTTTCATATTTCAACTTACTTTCCATAGATAAAGTTGTTTAAGGCCCGTATTGATAAACAGCATTTAAGATTGATAGCTAGTTCGATTTCGTATCAGAAATGTAATTCCAGTACAATGCGCACTGTCAAATCAATACTTATCAAACTTGAGATCGCTTTATAAATACGAATCTCAGTTTCATACATGGATATAAAAAATAAGCCCTTAAATCTTCTTTGGGAAATGAAAATTCTCGTTGTATATTCGTGATTCTGTAAGTATTAGAGTAGTCTTGTGATCTCCAGTGTTAGTCGAGTACGTCGATCTGCGGACACTTTTCAATGTCTAGGCGTTAAAGAATGTGTTTGTTTACATAATAACGCACAATATGTTATTATGAGCACCTCATCTTCTATCATAACTTGCCTTTTAACCAGGAAATTTCTTTCACCGATAGCTGCATTTATTTTAAGTGATTCATTGTAAATTTTTCATTTTCTAACCGCATAGAAGTCGAGTCTTAGAAATCGCTTCGTACGTTGTAAATCGTAGGCTATGTTCTAGATTGTAAGAAAAGATAGTATTCCTTCATTAATTTTAATCAAAGAACAACCAGAGTTGTAATTTGGTAGGTTTTTTTAGAGAATATGTAATTAATTGTGTTCATTATTATTTATTCTACAAGCTACGTTCAAAGACTCTGATGTCAAATTCATAGTCAATTTTGTAAATATCGTTTCTGTCATGTATAGTGCATTTACTTACTGGCTGTTAAGTATTTATGTAATTGTTTAGTTAATTATTGTCATCAGAGAATATTATATAATATTATTTACCGTTATGTATATGTATCGGTTGGTTTCTGTGCTTCAGGCAGTTCACTTGAAGATTCTGTCTGTACTAATGCCGCATTATAATTTATAACAATGTACAAAAATAATAAGCTTTAAACACTTTTCTTTGTTGTTATTTCTGCCTATACCATAATCCATTATATAAATAAAATAATAAATTATCAAATACTATGTTTACATGCTTTTAATTATCTCCTTCAATTAAAAACTTAGGCCCGTTAATCAACTATTGAAACTAACAGTAGTTTGAGTTCGTAACTTCCATGCTGTACTGGGAGCGAGAGAAAAACATAGAATGTGCCTGCTGCACTTTCTCCCGGGCATACTGTAAAACCAGCTAAGGGATCCGGACGTTTCTACATACATACATACATTATCACGCCTTTATTCGTATTGGGGTAGGCAGAGCGTAAACGACCTAAACAAAGGTCGTTCCGCTACGTCTGACAAAGTTTTGAGGTTTATTTAGGATGGATTTGTAGGTATATTGCCGTAGTGACAGGTAGTCAGCCCAACGCCTAAATTGCAATATACTGAAAGCCGTTTCTGTATATTGTAATTTAGGCGATAGGGTGACAACCTGTCACTACAGTAATATACCTTCAAATCTATTTTAAATAACCCTCTAAACTTTGCCAGACGTGGCGGAACGACCTTTGTTTAGGTCGTTTACGCTCTGCCTACCCTAGTAGGGATAAAGGCGTGATTTTATGTATATATTATGAGTTCGTAACAGAAAATGTATTTTCTCTCTCAAGCCTTAGACTTATTGCCATATCCGTTATATCAAAAACTAAACACAAAACACAAAGTTGATATTTTGAGAATTTATCACTTTGTGAATTTTTCCACAGTTTGGTTAGGACATTGTAGGCTTAATCACCTGATTGTCCGAAAAGAAAAAGATTTCGTGCTTCGGAGGGCACGTTAAGCTGTCGATCCCGGTCGCTGTCTTTGATAGTGGTCGTTACTCAAACCATGTCAGAGGCCTGATAGTTGTGCTACTAGGCGGTTTAAAAAAAACTCTCACACCAGGGTTTATCGGGTCCGTAGACTCGATACCCACTCGACAAAAGAAGAAGAAAATAGCAAAAACCATAAAAATCTGCAGCATCTAGGTAGTCTACGTACCTTGTAATACCATACTCTATTTTCAGTTTCAGTAACATCAGGGGTAAAATATTTTTGAGGATTTTTAGTACTCACAATGCTATTTTATTTCATATAATATGAAAGAAAGAACACAATAAATTCGCCTCAGGCAGGATACGAACCTGTTAGAACTACACAGAGCAACAGTGATATCGTCTCGCTTTATACATGTTTATGAGGATTTTTAGCACTTATAATGAATGCTATTTTAATTCATATAATATGAAAGATCCTGAATAACATAAATAATTCAAAGATTTTCATTTCAAAGATTTATCTCTATATTGTGTGCTATTGTTGAGCTTTCCACATGCATAATGTTTTATATTTTTAAGGCCCGTATTGCTTCCATGCTGGCCTGGGACCGAGAGAAAAACATAGAATGTGCCAGCTGCATTTCCTCCCGAGCATGCTGTAAAAAAAGACCTAAGGGATCCGAGGGTTTCAGTATATTGTAATTTAGGCGATGGGCTGACAACCCGTCACTATGGCAATATACATAATCGTCTGTAATAAAACTCAAAACTTGTCAGACGTGGCGGAACGACCTATGTTCAGGTCGTTTTTGCTCTGTCTACCCTGGGATAAAGGCGTATTTTTATGTAAGGATTAATAAACATATCTTCATATGCACTGACCGCGAGTTTATGTTCGTTATCAGAAATGTAATTTCAGAAAGTACGAAACGGCATGTCTATGTCTACTAAGCATGTATTGCTTTCAATCTTGAGTATTTTTAAATACGAGCCTTAAATTAAACACTTTGCTTCTTAGGTACGTGTGCAAAATCTTCTAATCGGTAATTTTAACGGTTAAGATATTTTTAAAGTACCTCGGTAAAATAATTGTCAATACTTGGATTACGAAGTATTAAGGGCAGCAACACACAAGCGTCACTCACTGCGCGCAGGGTGCGTTGCAGGGTTGCGCTCAACACGCTGTCAATGCTTTTTGCATTGCCTAAAACACACATGCGTTACCTCGCGCTGTACGCGTTTGTAGCGATGAACTCAACGTCGTCGGCGCATCCCTCTCCTAGTACGCTCGCGTAGAGCGTAAGGTAACGCATGTGTGTTATAGGTGTCGTAAAATGATGAGTTAATTCAAAACTTCGCGAAAATCCTAGGGATTTTGCGTAAACACAGATAATTTATTTGACAATGGTGAAATCATTATCAAGTCTTACTGAAAAATTTCAGGTTCTTTGCAAAAAAAACTCGTCCTTCTAGTAACATTTGATATCCTTAACTGAAATAAGAACGCTGATTGGTCGGTTAGCGTGTTTAAAAACAAGATCTCTTCTGATAGGTTTGACATGTCATTCATAAACGCATGTTATATCCAATCAGACTAAGATTGAATCAGTAAGTATAAATTTGTCCAATCAAAATTAAGGATATTAAAATTAAATATTACTAGAACGTCAACATTTTTCGCAAAAATCTTGACGTTTTCCAGTAAGATTTGACAATGTTTTTAGCATCCTCTAATTATCCTCGTTTTCGCAAAATCCCTAGGATTATTGCGAAGACTCGAATTATCAAATCATCTTACGACATAGGCAATGCAAAACGCATTGACTTGCGTGCAGTAAGTGACGCCTGTGTGTTGCTGCCCTTATAATCAGTAATTGTACCTAGTTCAAGATAATAGCGTCATGCCATGCGCCCAAAAGTGTTTTATGCAACTGAAGCATATCAATAATCTAGATAAAACACTTATTTACACTCAAAACATTACACTGCAGACATCACGTACAACGACTAGGTTTAAAATAGAAGGAAAGATCGTTTTTAAGTGATTCACTCTCATAGAGTACTCTATAAACTCCACTGCAGTGAAAATCCGATCATCTATCAATATTAAAAATGTGAAAATTTGTTTGTTCTTTCGCCACATTGAAAACGAGAGCCGAAATTACCAACCTATGTAATTTTTGGTACTTAGAAGAAGAGATACTAAAACAGTGAATAGCCAAATTCGCGCATATATTTATCATCCTTACAGGAAAGTTCAGATAGAACCGAGCTACTGTAAGCTAGTGAGAGCGTCATGAACAATAGAAATCCAATTCTTAGAACACAAGTACAAGAAAAGTGAGATATTCCCGGGTATAAAAGGAATAGAACGAGATACTGTTATTTTATTACTATTGTGAAAAGTTTACTATAACAACGTTAACCTACTGAATTTTAGGTGAAAATTTAAATTATTCGAAAGTACGCCCACCGCGCCCACAAAGTTATTGAAAGTAAAGGCCCAATTTTTTAACAAAAAAAAGTGTGAAAGTAGAAAGGATTCTTCTGGATGAGATCCCTACATAGTTGACCCTTACTATATCGCCCTAGATTAGAGTCAGGAGAAAATATTTTATATTTGTCAAAAGATGTCACCTGAAGCAGCCATAGAAACTAAACTTCCCGTTGACTCAGAAGCACATTCTAATGAAGATGGTGTATTTGTAAGGACAGTGCGACTGACCCTCAACCTGACGACCCATATCCTCATAGTGCTGACTGTGTTCGTATGTCTGCTGTACGCCTGGAAACCTGAGCTGAACGCTTTCCAGTTGCATATAGTGCTGTGTGTTTTAGGGGTAAGTTATGAAACTTTGATTTAAATTCAGGGATATTATTGGAAACAACTTTCGAATTCAGTCCCCTTAAGTCGAGCAGGATTTGAACCTGTAGCCTTGGAATACCGTTTAATCGCTCTACCGACTGAGCTACCGCAGTTCTTTCAAACAATACATACATACATATAATCACGCCTTTATCCCTAATGGGGTAGGCAGAGCGTAATCTACCTAAACAAAGGTATGTCAAAATTTTGAGGGCTATCTAAGATAGATTTGTAGATTTATTGCTGTAGTGACAAGTTGTCAGCCCATCGCCTAAATTCTTGGACGAAACAACCTCTTATTCGTCCAAGCCTAAATTGCAATATACAGAAACCCTCGGATCCCTTAGCTGTTTTTTACAGCATGCCCGGGAGGAGATGCAGCTGGCGCATTCTAAGTTTTTCTATCGCTCCCAGTCCAGCATGGAAGCAAACAATACATATGAAAAAAAGAAAGAAAGAAATGTTGCCTGTTACGTTTATTCAGGCGGTTCTTGAAAATCATTCAGAGTTTTCTGTTCGAATGAGAAATGGACGTATACGCATATGGGTGATTCTCTGATTTCGTCCGGAAGTGGTATTTTTTAGAGATTTTTTGTTTTTTTAAGTTTTTGCTTTGATTTTGATAAATCATCTTAATATATGTATTTGAGTATGTAAATTGAAGAAGGCATCCATTTATAATCACTATTTCCTAAGAAATTTCAAGGAAAGTAATGAGAGGTTGGAAGGAAATGAAATTTGCATGGATGGTAATGATCAGGTGGTGGAAGGCAATGAAATTTGTTTGGAAAGTAATGCCAATCAGTAGAAGGAAATGAAAATCTATTTAAATCAACATATTTATTAAGACAAACACCAGTACTAGGTAATAATTTATTATGAAACTATAACAAAAAAAGTTAATGAGTTCTTTTTATACTAAGACCAATTTCTACTTTCTGAATGAGGCACTTTTTTCTCTTACCTGTATACTTAGTTATAATCACAAATCACAGTAACATTATTTTAGGAACCATTGAGATCAGTCGTTTTGTAAAGTTTATGTCAGTACTAACAAGGACTAGGTAATGAACTATAACTTTTTTAAAGACTACTGGTAGATAATGTTTACTATTTAAATGAGGTACTTCTTTCCCTTGCCTGTTTAGGCACTTATTTATAATCAGAAAATCACAGTAGGTAACATTAAATACTTTAGGAAGAATTGAGATCAATCGTTATTGGCAAACAAATCATTCATTTTCAATAGGTGATACTCCTAGCTAGGTATTAATTATAACAATATATAGGTACCTTACATAATTAACGAAAGCTAAATTAAAACTAATAAAAACAAATCTTTATGCGATACCATTTTGAGGTTTCTGATACTTCCTTTTCCTTCTGATGATACCTTTATAATAAATGATGAATAGACGTAGTATTTAGAATTTCATGTTCGGTAAACCTTCAAAAGTAAATTGACCCCTTCTATTTTCTTTCGGGTCTTTTAAACATTGTAAAATTTGGTTTTCCGATACAGTATCTTCATCTGCAATAGTTGGCCAGCCAAATATCAAATTTTTGCCTTGAGCTTTTCTCACAAATAATATTTTATACTCTTTGGTAGACACAATAGTTTCCGTAATTTTCCCAACAAAATATCTGGAGCTACTTTTAACTTTATATTCAACTATTACCCACATATCTATATTATATTTCAGATCCACAGAGTCTACATCCACGTCAACAGTTTGATTATCGTAATTGTGAGAACTTGTTTGGGAAATGGTGTCTTGAGCAGCATTGGAAACACCTCGTGATTTTAACTGAGTTTCATCAGAAGGACAATTAAATGTGGATGACTCCAAAAAATTTTCAAATGCTTTCTGATGCATTGAGCTTACAGAGTTATTTATGTTTGCCATTTTCAAGCAAGATAAATTATTGTTCGATATAATTGGTTTCGTCTCATTAACAAGAATGTTGCCAACATTTTTTAAGACCCTTGCAGGTCCTGTAATGTTTTGGTAAGATACAGGTACGTTGGACAAAATTTGCACTTTAGGCTGCTTTTTCAAAAGTTTTTTGTCACCAGAAACTGATTCTGTTAGTTCTTTTTCAACAAACATTGATCCATCAGACTCATTCAAAAGCATGTTGCCAACATTGTTAAATATTGTCGGAGAATCAATTTGTAGAGGAGACTCAGTCCCAATATTACAGAAGGAGTTTGCCCCAGAAAAGTGATTTTCTTCAAAGATATCAACGTGATTTTCTTCAAAGATATCAACGTAGCTTTCGTTACGAGCAACTTCTTGTTCATTTGTGGCATTGTTTGCTTCGTCATATTCGGTATTCATATCACTGAGGTCTCGATTAGCTGTCTGTTTCGTAGCTCTAGTGGTAATACTGTCACGAGCAGTTGTCGCGATTGGAATAGCCACACTCAAAACTCCAAGATGTTTATGATGGTCACAAGGCAAGTAACTACTGCGGCAAGTAAAACAGCTGAGAGCCCTAAAAGCAACACTATGAGGTAAATCAAGGGACCAAATGACTTGGTGCACCTTTGTTGTTCCTTTAAAACCAGGGACGAGTTCTGGGAATTTTTTTTTACGGATTTCTTCTCCGGGTATTATTTCCACATGGACGTTTGGAACTTTTTCTTTGACAGTTGTCACAAAATCTTCTATGTTTGCCACGTCACCACCGAATTTGACAAAATTGTCTGCTGTTCGCTTAACGACGGCTCCAATGCCGTCTGGGGCTCCCTTTCCATGGCCTGTTTCTAAATAGTTCCAAGTAACTTCCTCAAGGGAAGGAATTTGTTTTTGTAATTGTGATATCATGTGGAATATAAAGCGGTTACGATATTGACTTGAAGGTGAATCGGATACAAAATGAATGCTCCTTAAATTTCTTACTAAGTTAGTTGCTATATTCAAGACTGGAACGAGGTGAGCCCAAATGGCATTGGCGTCGTGATTTAAGCATTCACTTGCAGTGCAGAATGATTTTATTGAGCGTTTTTTGTCGTTGTCAAGATAATATAGGACACCTGTATGCAAAGAAATCTGCTCACGCACAAAATGGTGGGATTGTACTTCTTCATGATATTTTAGGGCATAATTTTCGCTAAAATCAATATGGCATATAACTTCTTCCTGAGTGAGATTTTCTTTAAGATATTTGACTGTACGATACTGCACAAGAATGTTTCTAGCATGTTGAAAAAATGACACAAGCAGGGTATCTAGTTTATTAATCAAAAGTCGAGGTTGATCTTCAAGCCTTTTCTTTATAGTCATATTTTTCGTCTTTTCTGTACTATCTTTTCCACTTGGTATGTAGGTCTGTTTCTCTGCTATCCATTGATAATATTTAACTTTAATACTGTCGTCAAATTCTTCATATTCTAAAACTTTTCCACAGCAGTTTTGACATGTCCTTTCCAAGCATTTTTGATCATATACATCACAACACAGACTAGCTAAAACTTCTGTAGTAGATCCTTCCCTTATGATGTTAGCTCTTTTCAAGGCTTTTACTAATAGCTCTACATTAGCATGAATTTTGCACTGGCAGGTGTCTCGTTGGTCGTTTGGAAATACTGTCCAAAATGGTCTAGTTTTACAAAATGTCGAATAACCAATGTATCCAAATTGGTTACAGTAATTCGAGTGTAAATTTTTTAAATTATCTGTTAAATATCTTTTTTGTTTTTTTTGACCTCCTCGTTTGATGTACTCATACTTTCCTGCAGCTACCTGACTATTAACATCTTCTTCAAAAAAACTTTGCACTTGACGTTTGATAACCTTTCCTTTTATTCCTACACTATTTTCTGCTGCTTTTTGTTTTAAAGTAAACGGCAACTTTGTGAAGACACCATATTTTTTCAGTTTCAACTTATCTTTTAAAAGATCTTCCGCAAAGGTTCGCTTTTCTTTTTTAGGTAGTGTTTGATACTTTGATGTGAATCGACGAGCTACTGTTTCAGTAAATAAGAGTTTCTTTTTAACTTCTTCTATTTTATCCTTCTTGATGTCTTTAACAATTTCTTCAACTTTCTTTTCTAAAGTATCCAACTGAACAACGTTGGTATTTTCTTCTTTTTTAATTTTCTTTACTTGTTTTTCTAGTAACCCTTTTTCTTTTTCTGTTTCTGCAAGTTTTTTACTTAACGTAATCAATTTTAAATCTCTATATCTAATTTTGCGGCGAAGTTTAGCTTGGATGGTGACTAAAGAATTGCACGAGTCTTTGCTTTCAGTTTGTGAGCCCAGTTCACTGGGTTGAGCTGAAATGTTAGGCATTGGCAAATAATTGTTTTCTCGCGATTCAGTTGCTTCTGCAGGCTGAAGTTCGACTTCCGCTAACGGATCCACAACAGCTTCTTCGTGTTCAAAGTTAGCAATTCGGTCAATTTCATTCTCACTTTCTGGGGGTGAGTTCTGAAGTAAAATTCTCTGTATATTTTTTTGCTCCTTCAATTTGTCCGAATATTTTTTTGAATTTTTTCTCCATCTACGCCTTTGTTCTCTTTTGCCTCTTTCAGTCATTTCACTGATGCTGATTACCTTCTTTCTTTCTTTCTTTTTTAAGTACCTTAATTTTTCTTTTTCTTGTTGCATTGCATAAGCTATCGGGTTATTTTTAATTTCTTCATATTTTTGTTTTTTTCTTATTCTATCTTTAGCGAGTTTTTCTTCCCGCGTCAATTTTTTTTTCGTCTTCCCCATCGTACTGTTATATTGGATCTGCAATAAATAAGATTGATGTTTGTTTGCAAGGTGTTGAAAACAAAAAAAAATGAAGCGCTTTGATTAAGTGGTGCGTGCTTATTAAATGCATTAATTTATCATTGCATACGTATAGACCATAGACATTATATTTTGTTTACCGAATATTGTCCTTAACTGACAATATTTTATTAAATTCAATTCAATTCATTTATTTCATTTACAAATTTCATCAAAATAATATTACATTATATTCAAGTCATTTCTGTAAGTGATCGTCAAAATATACATAATTAGTATTAACTCAAGTTAAAACATGTCCAAAATTATAAAATATTTCAATCAAATAAAATAAAATAAATGTCCAATTGTTCAATAATTTAATAATCATTCCCTTCTGACATCGCTCATTTCCATCCATTTAAAAAATATAAAAAACGGAAGGGAATGAATTGGATAGGAATGAGATTTTCACAGTTTCCGTAGATTATTCCAGAAATCAATTACATTTCAAGGCCACGAAGGATATCGGTTAATTGTCCGAGGACTACAAATATTACGTTACAGAATGACTCAATTATGATAGTAGGTTACTGCAAAATTGTAAGGAAAGTAATGAACACTTACCTGTGACAAAACGAGATTCCGGTGTCACGAACACAAATTTTATTTTTTCACGCAGCGCACGACCTCTCCTTGCAGGACTGTTTGGTGGACTGGCGTAGTGCGGAGCGCGGGGTGTACAGTTACCGAGCGATACAGGGCCATATTCAGTAAAATTATAAATTCAATAATTCTGTGCCTCCAGTGAAAAACGGTCCAATTCAAAATCGCCATTTTACAGGGCAGCCAAAAAACCGTTTTTTGAACCATTTTTTACCAATACTAGTATCTTAGTATTAGAAAGTTACACAAAATCTGCTGTCACTAGGTGTAATTTTTGTTGCTCTTTCCATTGGTTTAGTGCATTTTTTTTATATCTGGCTTATTTAAAAAAATAAACAACTTAGATCTTCCTATTTTTACCATATTTGTTCGGTTAAAAAAGGTTCAATTACACATGAACCGCTCCTCAAAAGATTAAATTTAGTCTAAATGTGTTTAAGTCGATTTATATCTTATTTTAATATCAAAAATATTGTGTGCAATGATCTTTGTTTACTTAAATCCCAAGACAAATGTATTTATCGTATTAAAAATTTCCGAGGGTTTTGTTACTTTTTAGTAAATAAAATTAACTAATGTACAGGTAAAGAATATTTATTGTGAAATAAAACCAAACTGTATTCTTAAAATCAAATAAAAAAATCAATGGGCCACTATCCACGGTATCAAAGCAATTCATATATTTTTTTAAGTACATAAACATATAATCACGCCTTTATCCCTAATGAGGTAGGCAGAGCGTAAACAACCTAAACAAAGGTCATTCCGCCACGTCTGACAAAGTTTAAAGGGGTTATTTAAAGAAAGACTTGATCGTATATTGCTGTAGTGACAGGTTGCCAGCCCATAGCCTAAATTACAATATACTGAAACCCTCAGATCCCTTAGCTGGTTTTTACAGCTTACTCTGGAGGAAATGCAGCTGGCACATTCTATGTTTTTCTCTCACTCCCAGTCCAGCATGGAAGAATTTTTTAAGTAGGTAGAAATAAACCATGATAGGCATAAAAGTAACATTAAAAACTAATAAAAATATATCTTAGCATTTCTTTGAATAAGCTATGAAAAAACGCCGTTATTTTTAAACATCAGCATGAACAAAAACTTTAAAAAAATGTAATAAATAAAATCTGCTCCGTCAACCATTATCATCACTCTCATCAAACTGCCTCCGTGGTCTAGTGCTTAGAGCCATGGGGCTTACTATCCGGAGGTCCTGGGTTCAATTCCCAGGGGGAAACACAAAGTTGATATTTGTCAATCTATCACTTTTGTTTTTCCCAGTTTGTTTAGGACATTGCAGGCTGAATCACCTGATTGTCCGAAAAGAAAAAAGATTCCGTGCCTCGGAGGGCACGTTAAACCGTCGGTCCCGGCCGCTGTCTTTGATAGTGGTCGTTACTCTAACCATGTCAGAGGCCTATTAGCTGTGCTACTAGGCGGTTTGAAAACTCTGACACCAGGGCTTATCGGGTCATTTCACTCGAGAATCCACTCGCTAAAAAAAGATCACTCTCATAAAATCAGTTTCAATCATACGAGTAAGTATTATATCTTATCGTCTGTTTTCTAGTCTTCTTCCCAGTTTTCTAGATCAGGATCAATGTTAAGAACATCAGCATTGCTCGTCAAGTCACGGTAAAATTGCCTTGAGTGCGACTGCTGACTGGATGCAGCGGCGCGGGCGCGGGCGCGGGCGCGGTCTCTTACAACATCCCGCACCCCGGCCCCGCATTAAACTCTCTCTCCTACTCTAACTTGTTGAATTTTTCTATATTCTTTTCACTTGCACACTGAATTAAACCGTTCTTCACGAAACAATTTACAAGGAACAGAAAGGTTCTATTTAAGTTAGACCCCATTATAGATGATCTAAATTGAATTGGATCGTAGTTTTATTAGGTATACAACATTTTTGTTCCGTGAAAACTGGTTCAACTCGACCTAAACCTTCAAATAATAAATAATAAGAAATCGATACGATCTAAATAAAAGTAAACCTTTTTGCACGTCTTAAAAATATTACTTCATATAATCTTATTGAAATTAAATCATTACACACATTTTTTTTCGTTAGTTAAACCATTTCTCACAATGCGTATCTCCCGATCTATTGATGATAGAGATTCGTGAGTTAGACCGTTCGAAAGGATTTTGCCTGCAGATTCTAAGTATGAAAAAAACACAAAACGGTCTTAGTCGAGTTAGACCCTTTTTCACTGGAGGCACAGAATTGTGGACGGAAATGAAGATTTTCGCTTGACAAAAATAAAACTTCGATTCTCTGCATATTATAACCACTTTTTAAATAACTTTATTTAAGTTTTAATAATGGTTTTCATTGTTTTATGTAGAAAGTACAATAAATATTGAATAATACTACAAATAAAAAAAAACATGGAAGAAATTAATTTTGGAGCCTGGATTTTCGTGCGAAGGAAATGAGATTTCAGCCAGTTTTTGCCGGTTTATTCCCTTGATAATATGTTTACAGAAATTTCCTAGATACCTTTTGTAGCCATAAAAGTGTTGTATCTATAGCCATATATTAAATTTTTATATTACAACAATTCATATCAGTTTTACGTTAAAATATCGAATTCGGACGAAATGAGAGAATCACTCATATATTGAAATTAAATTATACGTTTTGTAAGAACATGCTATAATAATAAAGAAACGTAGGATACAATTATTTTGACTACCTCCGTGGTCTAGTGGCTAGTGCCATGGACTCCTGATCCGGAGGTCCTGGGTTCGATTCCCTGGGGGGGAATCACAAAATTGATATTTGAGAATTTATCACTTTGTGAATTTTTCCCCAGTTTGGTTAGGACATTGGAGGCTGAATCACCTGATTGTCCGAAAAAGAAAAAGATTTCGTGCTTCGGAGGGCACTTTAAGCCGTCGGTCCCGGTCGCTGTCTTTGATAGCGGTCGTTACTCAAACCATGTCAGAGGCCTGATAGTTGTGCTACTAGGCGGTTTAAAAACTCTGACACCAGGGTTCATGGGGTCGATAGACTCAATACCCACTCGACAGAAGAAGAATTATTTTGACATTCAACTCATAGAAAATGAAGACTGTAATGTTATATCAGGCGTAGTGTAGATTTATCCAAGAATGATTCATTAATTTGCACACTTTCAGTACCAATTCTTCATGAGCCAAGGCACGCTAGTATTATCGAAGTACAACAGCTGGTCGATGTCTCTTCCCCGAAGATACCGGAGACATCTCCACTGGTTCCTTCAAGTCATCGGGATCCTACTGGTCACTGCCGGTAGCTGCGTCATAATGAAAGCGAAGACACCACACAACTTTAACACCTGCCATGGTGTATTAGGTTGGTTCCGCAGATATCAATTTTATTTTATTTTTCTGCTCTGACTTCTCAATTTTGCTTAGTCATGCATTACTTAGGGTCGTATTTATAAAGCGATATCAAGATTGAGAGCAGTATTAAGTATGGATTTGACACGCCATATGGTGTGTAAAATGACATTTCTGAAACGAACTCAAACTAGCTGTTAGTCTTGAGTGTTGTTTATCAATATGGGCCTGTGACATATGCATCAAGTGAAGTTATATCTTTGGCTCGATATCCGGTTTCTTTAATATTCCACTAAAACAGTGTCATACCTAAAAAAAGACTATTTGGTATTCCTAATCGCAATTTATCTTTACTGCGACCCTGTAGGTGTGAAGGTTTAGATTATCTACGTAAATAAATTGAATGTTTTGGCAAGATTAAACACTATAGATAGTGTAGACAAGGAAGCGGAAATCTAATTATTGATTCATTTATACAGTCATATTGTAATTATCACTATTACTCATACATTTTTAATCGGACTTAGAATCTAGCTATTTTTTATTGTTGTCAATAGCAGATCCTTTCCTTTCACAGGTCTATGCGCGTTGCTGACAGCTCTTCTTGGCTTCATCAACGGACTCCTAGCAATGAATGCATACAAATTAAGATCATACCTTGATATCTTCTGGATCAAGCACATCCACTATGTCACTGGCATCAGTACGATGTTTTTTTCCGCCGTGTCTCTTTGCCTTGGCTTCAACCAAGCGGCTTTCAAGAGCTGGTCTGGAAGTCAAGATGCTATAGTTCTCATTGTGTTCACTGCATTATTCACTATTCTGGTAGCTTCGGAGTTTTGGATACTCATGGGGCGGAGAATATGTAGTTTTATGCTAACTTGAAATAAGAATATACCCTAAACAAAAAATATGAAGCTATGTTTTAGAAAAAAATATTGAATTACTAATAAATACGTAGTCATTTAGCCTGTGATTGTTTACCCTATAGTATATTAAAACGCTTTTAGGTACCTACCTACTCGGTCAATGAGAGATTTGTATTAACATAATGTTTTTTTTTCTGTTCAATGTACATTTAACATAACATTTACAAAATATGTTTTTTCAAACAAAAATTGTACAACGGGACCTAAAATAAAAAGTGTCACTTTTTGGTCCATTGACCCCAAAAAAATCTGCTATCAGTAGTCATTATTTTTATCATGAACATAATGTTTATGCATTTTATTGATTATTAATGTCAAACGAAAGCTGTTGTTGATATTAATTTTGATTATTTTCTAAATCACATTGTTCCCCCTTCCCAAAACGGACTGCTGCGGTCTGTAATACTATGTGACAAATATCTGAAAATAACAAGTTTAATAGACATGAGTGAAGAATGCGATATTCATTTGTCCGGTCTGTTAAAAAACTTCAAGGAGAACAAAACTATAACAAAGAATTTAGAAGCCTATTATGAGTGTTTCTCCAATGTTGATTTTGAAAATAGCAGTCCATACTTGGTGTACATCGTTGCTTCTCTGTTGTGCGTGACAGCCTTGCTTACGACCTGGACCCTGCTTCCCAGTTGGAGGACCCTGCATGCTTATACCAGCATGATCGAAGTCATCATTGGCGCAGTCGCTATGCTTTTCAGCCCAAGAATGATCCCCACCTACAAGATTTTATTCCAAGACATCTCTATATTACCGGGTTATGTGAAATACGGTGAACTGTTTGCGGATCTTTTGTGTTTGTCATATTATTGGTCCCTGTGTGCGTTACTTGTAGCTTATATAAAACTAGTGCGTGTTTATACACCGCAAATTAGCTTTGAGAAGACTATTGCAACTTTGTTTGCTCTTGGTATATTTGGTGTGGTGAAAATATTCAGCATTATGTTTGCATATGTAAATATCTTTCCTTTTTATCAGTCTAAAGTGGCTTTTATAATTATGGTTACAGTGGGTTTTATTTTTGTAAACTTTATTATTTATATCGTAATATGTGTCAAAGTGATGTCGTGTTGTAACAAAAGTATATCATCAAGAGGCTGCAATCACGTAATATCTTTGATCGGAGTGGGACTTGTCTCCCAAGCGACAATAGTGGTACCCTTTACATTTTGGCTTCTGATTAACAATCGTTGGATATTCACAGCTGGGAAGATATTGTTTAATCTAAGATTGGTGCCACCTACAATCGTGCTGATATTCAACAGGCCTACTAGACAACTTTGGCATAGGTATTTACAACAATGCAGAAAAGATCGCACTCAAGAATATCCTCTTTGTTCTTAAAAAGACGAAATAAACACGACTACTGAGAATTACAATGTACAACTTTTATTAAATATAGTGATGGAGCTGAAAATAATAATTTTACTGTCTAAAATTTTTCGTGTACTTGAATAAAATTTATTTTTTTAAATATCATACGCATATTTTTTAGGGTTTTTGAGCTAATTTAATAATTAATTTTTATTCAAGCGTTGTTGAAGCGTTACTCTAACAAAAAAGCCGTAACATTATCATGGATTCTATCAGATAACAGAGAGATAAATAGAGAATCGAACATTTTTAGGATAATGGTAAAGTATCAAAAGTGGCCAAATAATCAAAGGTGTAGATACAGTCCTAGTATTTTGACGTGTGGTTTACAAAATTGTTATAAGAACCAGTTAGTGGATATCAAAACGTTCATTACGAAGTGACACGAAAATACTAGTTATATAAATACTTACTTACGTTATAAAAAAATATAAAATCATGACTTCAAGTCAAGATGCATAATTTGAATGCGCGCTAAGAAATACAATTGAACTTAATAAAATAGACAATATTTAAGTTTTAAAACATAATAACATAACGAATGGTTTAAACGTCAAATAATTATTAAGTACTGCGTTTAATTTAGAATTTTGGTGTATTTCTATAATAAAATTACAAAAATGTTGCCACCACCTCCTCCGCCACCTCCGCCTGCCACACAACTTGTAAACGGGAACTTGCCTCCTGCTCGGGAGAGATCAAAACCTTACTTGGTCGTCTGCCTGAGCCTCATCAATACCGTCTCACATATTCTCATCGGAGCCGTCGCCTGCGTCGCCTTCCTCATAGCTAATACGTTTAATTCGGATAGCATTGGCCAGCATATATATTTGTGCGTCATAGGGGTAAGTTTACAACTTGATTTGAGAGAGATGCAATTTCCAGTTAGTATTTACTCTTTAAAGTGATGACAATACGGTAGGCAGTCGTCGTATGATATGCTGTTAATAACGAACAACTTTTCCCACATGACATACCTAGGGTGTAGTATTATGAAATAAATTTGAAATACCATATCATGAATCATTCACCTGATCGCCAATTTTGTAAGAGAGAGCAAAATACAATTTTCATTATTTAACTCAGATACCTATGTTTCTTGGAAAAAGATTTTTACTATAACCAACGAATAGGTTTGCATTCATTATAATGTAGTATTTAACTGTATCTTTTTATTAGGATTGAGAGCGATAATTATAAACATAGAAGTCTTTTTGATTTGGACAAAAGAATGTAAAATATATATCTTTCAGTATGTTATCCTGATGACTCAAGCCATCATGACTGTGAGCTCGAATGGCTGGACAAGCACTCTTAAGTACAGGGAGAAGAGGATTATCCATACGTCGATGCAAATCTTGGGGTCAATCCTTGCTATAGCTGGAAGCATTCTCAGGATAGCTAACGTTGAATCACATTTTCAATCAGCACATGGTACTTTGGGTAAGTATTTTTAATCAAATAAGTGATTTCGTTTTCACAATACTTGTAAGGTATCTGAAAAACGTACCGTTAATCGAATATCGTCGCATCTGCAAAATGTCAAGTTTTGCGACGTTTAATAATTATTGTCGATAGTAAACAAATTTATAGCTTTCAGTAGAAGCGTTTGATATTTGTGAGTTCGATTTTGCTCATAACTAGGTGAAAAAACGCCAGCATTCCTAAACTTCTGTAGATGTATAATTAGTTAACATTTGCCAAACTATTTTTTTTACGATATCAACATTTTAGAAAATCGTACTTCGCATGCACATACGATGTTTTTTTTACGAAAACATGTAGTTATCATTTGTTTCTTACAAATTATTTTCACAGAATTTTGTCGAATAACCGAAAAAAGTAATAGTATTTAAAATAAATTTTAAGGTTTTTTTGAAAAAAAATTAGAGCATTGTTTCTAGCAAATAGTATTGCTTGTGACAATTCGACTTTACCCAACATAGTGGCAACGTAACATGTGACGCATCGATTGACGCGGCATGCGCGTCAACGTGCACATGCGACGTTATTCGCCGAAACGAAATCAGACGCAACGTTTTACAGACATAATATCTCGGAAACTACTCAATAGAAAAATACATTTTTTTATTGATACTTTAAGATATAAATAACGCTTTAATAAATACTTTCGTAGGATGATCACATGCAACGGTATTCGGTAAACGGTACGTAATGTTCGTTGTCATAGAAATGGGATGAAGCTAGAGTTTTGAGCTGTTTTTAAGCTGTTGTTCCCGGTCAATATCGTTTAACATCGTAAATATTAGTCGTTAAGCCATTTCAGAGGTCAGTGCTAAGCATTGGCGGCTTGAAAACTCTGACCTAATTTAGGATTGGATCTGGTTTCCCTTCTGGGTTGCGTAGGTCAGATGGTAGCCGCTCTGTGTAAAAAATAGTACCCTCGTTCAAGCACGATAAGGCTGGGGAAATGATATATTGTACAAAGTTTTTTTTTACTGTTATTGTTTCTGCGTTTCAGGTATCCTGGCTTTCATCTTCACCTGCATCAGCCTGATCGGCGGAGTCCTCGCATTTTTTACCAGCATCAAAACTAACATCGTCAAAATTGGTCACGCATGCTTCGGTTCCCTCACGATCACACTTGCTTTTCTCAGTCTCATATACGGCTTTAGATTCGTGCTTGAAACTAGGAATTCGAATATGATGATAACGGTAACTGTGATGGCTTTGTTGGGTACATTAACACAAACTGGTGTGAATCTTTTTAAGAGAATGAAAAAAAAATAAGTGGAGTTTTTGAACTCTAAACACTATAATAGTGAGTCACTAACTTACTAATATTAAATTATAATTATTAATAGTACAAAACAAAACGGTTATTTTTAAATTAACTGTTTATGTTTGTCATAGTTCGTTAAATGCAAGCTGTTCTATTTGTCAGATAAAACTGTTTTGTAATAACAAATAAGATAAGTAAATAAAGTAAATTGATTATAACATTGTTTTTATTTTATTTTACACGAAATGGAAAGCGAGAACAATTATCACATATTCATTCACAATACATACATACATACACATATAATCACGCTTTTATCCCTAATGGGGTAGGCAGAGCGTAAATGAACTAAACAAAGGTCGTACCGCCACGTCTGACAAAGTTTTGAGGGTTATTTAACCCTTTCCACGCCAAGAGTTTTCGTCAAAAACGTTCACCACACGCCACGACAAAAAACGTGGTTGATTTACTAGTGTTGGCGATATTGAGTATCGATTTTATTAATTTGTAATGAACAAATCATTTTAAAAAGATATCTATAGTTATTTTCAGGTTCATGGGTTTTATTATATTATGTTCTACTCTTCGAAACATTCTAAAATGTATTGAAATCTCTGTGGCGTATTAATACAGTGAAAAAACGCACAAGTAATGATGATATTAATTGCATCACTACGTGTCTGATATATTAGACAGTGGCGTACGCTTAATATGAGTTTTCGGCGAGTGTTAGTGATGTCTCAACTTCCGGTTATAAACTTCGATACCTTACGAACGACTTAATTTTAACTTATTGATTTAAAAATCCATACTATATAAAATATTATAAAAGCAAAAGTAATTCTGTCTTTCTGTCTGTCTGTTTGTTTGTTGCTCTTTTACGCCTATACGGCTGAACGGATTTTGATAAAATTTGGTATGGTGATAGATAATAACCTGGAGACGGACATAGGCTGTATATAATCACGCCACCGTTCATAGGGGGTAGGTAGTAGGCAGGGAAGCTAAGGCTACAAATAATCACGTCCCTGGGCTTAAGTGGTAGGCAGGGAACTGAATTTAGTTAGTGTTTTTTTTTCTTCCATGCTGGACTGGGAGAGATAGAAAAACATAGAATGTTCCAGCTGCCCTTCCTCCCGGGCATGCTGTAGAAGACAGCAAAAGGGACTCGAGGGTTACAGTGTATTGTAATTTAGGCGATGGGCTGACAACCTGTCACTAAAGCAATACATATTACAATCTAAAATTGCCCTCAATTTTTGTCAGACGTGGCGAAAGCGCCTTTTACGAGGCGTTAAACGCTCTGCCTACCCCGTAAGGGATAAAGGCGTGATTTGTGTATGTATGTATGTATGTTTTTAACCGATTTTGTTATCAAGTTTTGATTATATCAACACAGCAACGCAAAGATGATAACCCACTAAATTTTTGCAAGGTACTTCCATAATTTATCGATATCTCCTACCGTTATTGTACAGCACAAAATAGATATTTCTAGAAACATCTATCGCCTCTGACGTCACTTCCGTGTCTGATATATCAGACGTTGGCGTACGAGACTGATGCATGATCGAGTCGCTATAGTGTTGTGACATTCCATGCTATTTACTGGATGCGATGCAAAATATCATTCTAAAATAAATGCATTTTCTGTGGTAAAACTTGGTAAAATTACGTCACATTGAAGAAAAAAATTATACCTAAAACAAAAACCCGTATATTTTTTACTATATCAGATGTTTCTTTATATTAACACTTATAGTACCAGAATTCTATTTTTGGTAGTAAAATTGTAATGTAACATCACTAATGTCTGATATATCAGACATTGGCGTTGAGGGTTGAAGTAAAAAAAGAGTCGGATTTAACTTATAAACACGGTTTTGTTTTAAATAATTTCTTATTAAAATAACATTATAATACATTGTGAAATTGTTATTTTTGATTAACCAAAGTATAAACTGTCTGAAAATTTTAAGCATATGTCGTCAGGTACTATAACGATAAGAAAAAATAGAGTTAGATTGGTAAGATTTATTTGTCTGATATAATAGACTTTGGCGGCGAGGGCCCGAAACTTAAACGTCTGATATATCAGACTTTGGCGCTGAAAAGGTTAAGATAGATATGCAGGTACATTGCTGTAGTGATAGGTTGTCAGCCCATCGCCTAAACTGCAGTATACTTAAACCCTCGGAACCCTTAGCTGGTTTTTATAGCATGCCCGGGACGAAATGCAGCTGGCACAGTCTATGTTTTTCTTTCGCTCCCAGTCCAGCATGAAAGAAAGATTCACAATACAGGTTGTTTAAAATGAAAATATTGGCATACTAAACTCACTAACTGGTACGACAAGGAAAATAATTAATACAATTTTTCTGTACCTCCTTATCATGGGTACACCTCCAAAACGCTGTGTAATTTTAAGATAAGCATTTACTATACTGTAGGTAGGTACACTATTACTATCTTGGAATCAATTAGTAGATAATACTGATAGAGCTTTGTATCGATATTTTTAGGAATATTTAAACGGATAGATAACATTGTACTAACTTGACGCGTTTATTAACTGATTGGGAAAAGTACGAAATCAGTTTCTGTAATTTATGAAATAAGTGTAAATAGTTTTTTGCTATTTGTTAGTATTGTAAAATTAGTAAAATTCGCATTCATTCATCCGTGATTCTGTGTTAGTTTTCAGTCTTCGTCTACTGCTTGCATTTTCCCGGCCTAGAGCTGAGGTTTGCTTTTCAACGTTGTCTTGTCTACTCTACTCCTAGTCTTCAGTATCCGCTGGAGTGGGATCGTTTTCATCTATTAAAAAGTGTACTAATAACTATACAAGATGGCTCAGTCTTCTCCTTGGGTCGTCTGCTTCAGTCTGATCAACACCGTGACCCACGTGCTCATCGGGGCCATTGCCTGTGTCGGCTTCCTCTTCGCCAACTCGATCATTGCCGGCTCTTTCCCCCAGCACATATATTTATGTGTTACTGGAGTAAGTTTGACTTTGAATAGCCCAGATTTTCTATTACTTGCATTTTAAAGTCCTTATAATTTCTAAATAATATTTTAGTAGACTAAAACATTTTCTGCAAAACTATCTAAGAAGACTGTTAATACCTACCTATACTACTATAGAATAAGTAATTGTATATGAAAATATCATCTTATTCTAGTATGTCATCCTGATGAGTCAAGCCATCATGTCCATCAGCAACCATGGCTGGACGGGCTCGCTCCAATATGGCGAAAAGAGAACTATTCATCTAACCATACAGATCGTTGGCTCAGTGTTGGCGATTGCTGGAAGTATCGTTAGAATGTCCGGTGTTAACAGCCATTTTCAGACGGCACATGGTGTTTTTGGTATGTAATTATGTCAAAATAAATATTAATTAAAAGTTATGGTAAGGATTTACTTGGTACATTAAAAAAATTGCCACAGCCATTCAGGAAAAAAAGACTTTTGTCTGCACAAAGGTATCCCCAAATATATACCTATTCATTCAATGTCTTTATAACACTTATCCTAAAATACACTACACTGATTTAAAGCAAGAGAGGATATAGCTTTTTGCGCCTCATGACTATTATTATTATCACGTAGTATCTGCACACCTAGAATAGATTTTTAGGTATATTGCTGTAGTGACAGGTTGTCCGACCATCGCCACAACCACAATATACTGAAACCCTCGGATCCCTTAGCTGGGTTTTACAGTATGCCCGGGAGGAAATGCAGCTAGCACATTCTATGTTTTTCACTCGCTCCCAGGCCAGCATGGAAGATAAAATAATTATTCATTTTAATTATTCTTTTAGGTATCTTCGCTTTCATCTTCACTTGTCTGAGCCTCGTCGGTGGATGTATCGCCCAATTCACCAACTTTCAACCCAAGATGATCAAGATTGGTCACGCGTGTGTCGGCATCGTCACCGTCACTTGTGCCTTCCTCAGTTACATGTTCGGTATTGACAAGACGTTGTTCAGACTATTTGTCAACAACGCGGGTGCCAATATGTTGATGTCGTTTACTGTATTCGCCTTGATAGGGACTTTGATACCCGCCTGTATAAATGTTACTAAAAGAATATCTAACTACTAGTATTTCTCTACTCTAGAGTGAGAAAGTTTTTGGCTATGAATCTTTTCCTGGTCAATCAGTTTTATTGTGTATTTAATGTTATCTTTAGTCTATGTTGTAGATATCCCAGCTATTTAATATATTAGATTGGCAATATTAGTCTCGTAAAAATACTACTATCAGTGGTTTTTCCGCGTTTACAACTGATTTAATATTATATAATTAGGTTTAAGGTAATAAAATCGCCAATAAAAATTATACCACCTTTATCATCGTTTTATTTCTAACTATTTACATTTTTAAGAATTCATTTTATATTAACTTAAACATTTAAATTATATTTCCAATGTCAGCTTCCTATCTTTGCCAAGATTGTACGTATGTATGTGAAAAAACATACAATTAAATATGACATAATGTAGATATCACACACAAAACACTGAGTTTAATAATAATACTATGAAAATAGAATACATTTTTTGTGGATTTGACTTCGGTAGAGTTCATAACAAATAAATCATCGACCTCTGCAAGAGACGCAACATTTTTGCTGGTAGTAGTTGTAATGGCAGAGTCGAGCTTGAACGGCCAAAGCGCAGTTTCTTAGTTTATCTTCGCAGTCTGAAAAATACGAAATTGATAAAAATCGTCATCATCATCATAATTGTCCTTCTTGGATCGGATCATATGTCACGTTTAACATCAATACCTATAAAAATATTAGTTTGGCAGCATAAACACAGACAGCAGCAGACGATAGAATTGTAGCATTAAATATCCTGACATATGCCATAGTCCATAATATACTAAACAATAGCATACCTTCTGATTGAGTAGCCTTGATTGTTGTGCTTCTCTGAGTGCTCGTTGTTTCGTAGCTCGATACCTTCTGTGATTCTATAAAAAGATTTAAAAATATAAATAAAGAAGTATATCAATTAAGAGTCCCTATTAGACATTTTGACTTTACGTACCGATAGTCAAATCTGGGGGCAATGTAGAGACAGCAATGGTCGTGCAGTGAAGCTCGCACGGTATCTGTGAGATAGGCTTGGCTGAACCACACTCCAATTCTTCACTCGCTCCATCAGGTTTTGCACACCATACTGTGCGTCTTTGAATACCAGCTCCGATTGAACAGTTACCATTGCACTACAGAAAAGAAGAATATTTGTATTACAAAAAGTTTTATCCATGTTTCGAGGAGTTATTGTTTATTGTATGAGAGCATACACACCATTCTTAATTATTATTATTATTATACAATATAATAATATTTAACGAAATATAATTTGAGCCAATCCAAAATTTGACATACAAATCATATTATGACATATCGGTTCAAATTATATTTCATCAACTATGCATGCATCCTATATTTTCAGAAGATTTATTTTTATTTTACGAAGGTTTGGATATGAGTTAGAGCAATTTATAAAATCCCTTCACTTCTTCAATTTCTTCAGGACTAGAACTAGGTCAATTACCTGTCCCCACTCACTATAATACCAAGCCGCCTGGCAATCTCCGCCACAATCTCTCTCATGCTCCGGTTTGGGGCTTCTACAGGCAGATTCCTTCAAATGTCTGCCAGTACCTCCGATGCAAAGGACACCTCGGACTTGTTTCCCTCCACAAGGAGACGAGCAAGGAGACCAATCACCTAAAAATATAATTTAATAAACTTTCGGGAAATCTATATTATGACAAGAAATAAAAAGTAAATATGCTTTTACTCAATGCTCAAATAAATATGTAGCACATATTTTACAGTACATAATTTTAATTTGTTCATATTTCGCTCTTATTTAATACTAAATTGTACAGTTTGAAATATCTTAAAGCTGCTTACCAGTAAACCATTGTCCATCATGAGGATCACAAGTCAGTTTGGGTGTGCAAGTCTTGGAGACCTCAGGTGACTTGCGAGGAGCGCAGCCGGAAGGGTCTGCACAACGAACTCCTCTTGTCTGAACACCACCACCCACGCACCAGCCGGTACACTGTGACGACGAATGCATATTAGAAAATGTAGTACTGAAATGTGCACAGCCACAAACGATAGGAGAAGGAATCCTCCTTGTGTCTAGAACTGCACTCAACATCGACAAAAATGCGGTAGAGTCTGAGGAAAAGATCCATTTTGGGCTTTATGAGGGTCACCTAAATGTTAGAAAAAGGAAGTAATTTGCTTTTCTCTTACCTCTGACCAATCCGTATACAGCCAACCAGCCGCAGCACTGAAGGTATATTCTGGGCCAATATCAGTATCCGTATCATTGACTGTAATGGTATACACTGGTCCCGCTCGAAATGTGTCAGTTACGACACGATCTCGAGGTCGAATCACTCGTCTGGATTCGATATAGAGGTCTTCTGTGTTCCTGTTGCAGTCAGGAATATTGCAGGTCTCAGTCGTTGGTGGCTTCGGATCTGGGCATTTTTGGTCGCTAACCTGTTCAAAAAGTTCAGCAAGGTTATTGAGCTATAGCATCAAATGCTGTGAACTAAACACTTTATTGAAGTAGGTTACGGTCTCTGACGTAATAATATGATTACAACTCATGATTTAGTAATTAATTAGAGATTTTCTCGACACAATTTTGATCGATGCAAGTTACACTTAATTTTACCTTTGTGATTCCTCTTGAATGATCCTGCACGCATCCGACTATTCTAGTTCTGGTAGCAGGACCACATTTAGGGCAGGTGGACCATGCAGCCGATCTCCATCTTGGTGGGCATGGGACATTTCCACATCTGCGCCTTCGAGCAGCTGGAGCAGAGCCTGAACAATGGACTGGTGATACTTCTTTATCGTTGTTAGGATTCGATTCTACACAGCGGTACTTTCCTACCTAAAACCAACGAATCAAGAATGTATGCCTCCAACCAATCAATGGCACATACTTAACGGATACAATTAGTATAAACTTACCTGAATACCTCCACCACAACTTCTAGAGCACTGCGAATACGACAAGATCTTCCAGAAAAACTTTCTGCCTCCAATAAAATTCTCTTCTACATCCTCATCATCCGTTGCTTCTTTGGACATACCAGTAAAGTCTGGATATCTCGGTACATTAACAGTAGGTCTTGGGTAAGCATCAAAACTGTGATGTCTCCTTATATGTTTTGTTTGAGCTGTGGATAACACTTCAGGGAAATTCGGTCGGGTAGCAGTTTCAGTATCGATCTCACCCGGTAAAGATTCGGTTAAATACTCGTATTTTATATTTGGGTTGGGTTGCGTGTAAAGTATCTGAAATGTTATTGAAATTATTAAAATAATTTTCAAACTATATCACTAGACAAAAGATGAAAGTGTTGAACCTTACCATAATGTCGATAGGATGATGGATAGGGCCAAGAGCGAAAACGGAGTCTAGTCCACCAACGCGTGTGTACAAGAACCTTGCACCAGCTGCTTCATAGTTTCCAGGAGAGCTGACAGCAAACTCGCCATTCATTATAAAAGACCCATTGGTTATCTTCAATGCTGTAAACAGAAGCAGATGGTTAGGCGACGTCGAGGTAGCAGAAAATTGTATTTTTTTATAGAAATTCCCGTCAGCGCAGTGCAGCTTCAAATAATGCCCACTGTAACGTAAATCTCCATAGGAAATTTTCCAGCCGCCGCCTCGATTCTTCCAGCATGTCATTCGCCTAAGGGGATCTATTAAACTTTTATGGCTTAATCGCTAACAATCAACAAAGAATCACTACCGAAGCATGACCAGTAAAATAATCAATTGGCACATTGTAAACTTGTCTGTCCTCTGTCGTGTCCGAAATTGATTCCACACAGTGCGAATTCAAAGCCAAGGCAAGTCTCTATTCCATTCGCACTAACAACGTGGGCGGGACTATTGTGGATAGGTCAATGATTAATCGCCTGCCGACAATGCTGATTGATAAGTGACCATCCTCACGTTTGTGACCTATTTGGCTTCATCAAAGGACTATTCAGGCTAATGAATTATGTCTAGACCTAGCAAATGTTTATGCGCCGAATGGATTGTGACCAATCAAAACAAACGAAGAGATTTATTGACTGACATGAAAATAAGCTTGTTTGGGGTAATGGAAGCCTTTGTCTTACCGATATAATTCTCGCTGGGTAGGATTTCGGAGACATTTAGTCGACAGGCGCCTCGTGGAATGGTAGTCACGTAGGAGTACCCAAGAGGCAATCGTGGTCGGGAGAATAGACCAGAGACTAGACGCCGTCCACAACGCACTTCTCTCGTATTAGTCACCGCTAATACTGACTCCCTGCCCACCACCTGAGGAAAAAACATGAACTTAAACTCGCAGACCAATATTTTAAAGCACCAAATTTGCTTTACAAAGACATGCCTCCGTGGTCTGAGCCATGGGCTTACGA
The DNA here is from genome assembly GCA_949820665.1 of Scrobipalpa costella. Taxonomy (NCBI): domain Eukaryota; kingdom Metazoa; phylum Arthropoda; class Insecta; order Lepidoptera; family Gelechiidae; genus Scrobipalpa; species Scrobipalpa costella. Next base: position 11,050,047 of record OX463312.1, read on the forward strand.
TCCGAAAGTCTCGGGATCGATCCTCGGCGGGGGAACATGACATTGTGTTGTTATTTCTAGTTTGATTAAGATATTGCAGACCAATCACCTGACTGTCATTCATTGAAACTTAATATGATTGATGCTGTCGGGTGGGCATGTAAATAGTCGGTCGTGTACCTGATTTATCTCTGGTCACATCAGTCAATAATCTGTCCCATCAAAATAAGAGATTGAAGGTATAGAGAGTGTCAACATCAGCCACAGCAGCCATCAGCAGTCCACTGCTGGACATGGGCCTCCCCAAAGTTGGGAATATATGCCATACTCACCAGGCGGGTTGCTGAGCGCAGTAGAAGTTTTCCATTCACAGGGAACGCTGCTGCCCATTCCCTGGATTTATCCCTTAGTCGCCTTTTACTACACCCACGGGAAGTTATGGGGTGATGCTACTCTAAACCATCACCACACGGAGAATAGAGAGTGTACACGCACACAATAATAAATTTCAGAGTTTGAAGCGTATAGCTAGTGATAGAACCGTATACTGAAAGCTAGGCGCCACCACACCCATTATACTGTGAAAATTTTAATAGACGCGACGACAACACGATGAAGTCAATAGTAGCTCAATGCCCTTTGCTCAAGTTTACTCGTAATGAGCCAATACGATCTATTGTTCAGGACATCCATTGAGGAGATGCAAGTGTTTGATTGGAACAGCTGATTTACGTACCTACTACCGTGCTTCGAGAAAGTGATGCAGAATGAACTCCATCACAATAGGAGAATTATTTAAATTGGATAACTTTCCTATACGGGGTGTAAGGGACAGCGTTCTTCAAACTGACAGGGGTTGCTCAGTCAACAAAACTGAACAACTATCAGTTTGGGGGGGCTTTAAATGGACTTGTCGTATGTAATGCGACAAACTTTCTCAAAATTTTACGAATAGAGTATTTTAGAAAAATATTGCGGTTCTTGAAAGTCGCTCTAAAAAGGTACTCGAATCATAAACGGTTATTTATACTGTTTATATAGTGCACACGTAAAATGACGTAAAAAGTAATATCTTTATTAGCATAAACTAGAGCTGGCTAATTACTCGGCACCCTTTTAATGTTGCCGATAACAAGAACATAAAGTGTAAAACTTATGCAAAATATAAAGGTAAGAAGAAAAACATCCTGCATTCTTTGGAGATAATATGAGACTCCATCCTCATCCGTGCGGATTGGACTTTTACTTTCAACATTAATCGATTTGATAAATTTAGATTTATGATTGATCTTATAGTATTCTAATAGTTGCCATGCTGGCCTGGTAGCGAGAGAAAAACATAGAATGTGCCTGCTGCATTTCCTCCCGGGTATGCTGCAAAAACCAGCTAAGGGATTCGAGGGTTTCAGTGTATTGTAATTTCGACGATGGGCTGACAACCTGTCATACATACATACATATAATCACGCCTTTATCAATAATGGGGTACGTAGAGCGTAAACCATCTAAACAAAGGTCATCCCACCACGTCTGACAAAGTTTTAAGGGTTATTTAAGATAGATTTTTTGGGTATATTGCTGTAGTGACAGGTTGTCATCCCATCGCCTAAATTGCAATATACTGAAACCCTTATTTCTTTTATTTATTTAACGTTATGCACAAAAAATGTTACTTGGGCGGACTTAACGTCAAAGGCATTATCTACCAGTCTACCTTAGGGTATGTGGAAATGACAAGGCAGGTGAAAATCCTCGGATCCCTTAGCTGGTTTTTACAGCATGCCCGGGAGGAAATGCAGCTGGCACATTCTATGTTTTTCTCTCGCTCCCAGGCCAGAATGAAAATACAACCTGTCACTACAGCAATATACCAACAAATCTATGTTAAATAACCCTCAAAACTTCATCAGACTACTTCGTCAGAAATGGCGGGACGACCATTGTTTATCGTCTACGCTCTGCCTACCCCATTAGGGATAAAGGCGTGATTATATCTATGTATGTATGACAGGTTGTCAGCCCATCTTCGAAATTACAATACACTGTATCCCTCGGATCTCTTAGGTGGTTTTTACAGTATATGTGTGTGTATGTGTATGTATGAATGAACTTCTGCCAGATTTAAGCACAAACCAGATTGTAGAGTCTTTTCAAGAATCCTTGTGATTTCGATGCTTCTGGGTGAACTTGCTCCTTCCTTTATAACTCAATCAAGTCTGTCTGTCTTAGGCCCGAATTGATAAACAGCACTTGAGACTAACCGCTAGTTTGAGTTCGCATCAGAAATGTTATTTCAGTACAAAATGGCCTGTCAAGTACAAACTTAATACTGCTCTCAAATTTGAGATCACATTATAAATACAATGTAACCCAACCCAAAAATTGCGCTCACAGGTGAGGATAGAGACTATTTATACGTATAAGAAAGTTATGCTTAAGCGTTATTTACTCTTTATCTACAAGTATAATGTAGCTTGCCTTGCTTGTTCAAATAAGACATCAACATTCAATCTAGCTATTTTACCTCAAAGATCTGAACAAGTTATAATACTAACTAGTCCAATTTAGTTGAAATTTATGATACTCAAGAGATTGCGAGTTTATTTGTACCTTGTTTTCTCATTAGCATTTTATCATTTCGTAAAATCGTAATGTCCTATCCACATGCATAAGTTTGTATGACCATTTTGTATGGTCGTATTTCTGGGACTGCCTAGTACTATGTAAATGTGGTTTCATTTGTGTGTAAAATAGCTTAGCATTAGATGAAAAGATTGTTTCTAATAATATATTGTTAAAGAGATAGTCTAATGATAATAATATCACGAAGTATTTATAAATTTTCTTTTCTTTTCTTTGCGTTCGATACCTATATATACCTCCAGGATTTTTTCAACAATATCATACGGAGTGTAAGGGACACCGTCTCGCAAACTGATAGGGGTTGCTCAGTCAACGAAACTGAATAACTATCACCAGGATTTTTTTTTCTTCAGGAAGTGAATAAAAATATATGTTTTTTCATACAAATTGTCTGATCGAGGTGGTCATTTTGGGAAGTCATTCCCGGTGGAGTCCTATCTTCGTATAAATTGTTTTTTATAATAATCATGATTGGAGACTTGGTTCTTCTTTTTTTTAAAATGAAAATTGTACAATCAACATATTTCACACGTAAAAATATTAAAATCGCTATTTTATGGCTCTGACATCTTTGTTTGAATTCATAAGTAAACAAAACAACTAACGTTATTTTATGTCTTATTCAAGGACCTCCTTAAAAGCTTCTGAGTTTTATTCCTCGGTATCTCAAAAATCCGCATGTAAATTGGCTGTGATATCCTAATTTATTTCAAAAATGGCGCCAACGGCGTGCTAAAAATATTTTACGTCTATAATTATGCGCATGTCAATGATTATAAAGATATAAAGTCCAGTAAGGCATTGTAAATGGAAACATCATTGGCAATGATCATAAAAATGGTCGCAAAATTGTATCCAACATGCAATGGTCATAACTCAACGTATATATTTGGTGTGATGAGAGAATTAGACGAGATAAAATTCAGATAGTATAAAAATGATATGTCTTCAATTGAGATGATTTCAACATTTTCATCTGATAAGTTTGATAAACATATAAGGGGTTAACAGTAGCGTGACGGTTGCGCCATCACTTTTAAATAATAGTGCCTGAAATACAATCACTTTTATGAATATTTTACGTTTCACGACGATAGCAACATTTTTTTCATTTTATCGCATAATGAGTATTTATGTTTTACAAATGTGCTAAAGTGGCCACTTTTGGCTCATTTGTAATACAATTCTTAGTGAAAATAATTATATTCTGGATTATCAAATGGAGAAATAATTGCATTCTCGCGAAATGTAAAATATTCATGATAAATGTTTGTATTTCAGGCATAATTAATTTAAAACTGATGGCGCCACAGTCGTGCCACTGGATTATACCTGATAATACGCCAGTACTTTAAGTTATTCTTTGATTATACTATCACAACATCGCCTATCATAGATCTACACCTTTGATAGACATGGAAAACATAAATATTTCTAATCAGATTACAATAATCCCGACTGGGTCATTAATCTACCAATAGTTAGTAAAGTATAGACTTATAAATCAAGCAAAGTGGTAATTGAAAACGTCTCTAATAGGCTATTAATTAGGATTAAGTGTAAGTTAACTAATAACCTGTCTAGAGCAGCAATAAGAAGGTAAAGGTTGTTAAAATGTGTTAAAATTGTGGCTGGCGGTATGGAGGACTTCCAAGATTTTAGAACGATTTCTTGCTTTGTCTTTTGGTTGGCTCTTGCCTCTAGTCTAGGCTAGCCTAGCCTAACCTAACTGACCGCTCCAAAGTCAACAATGGAAACCTTACTCAGAAGTATAGAAGATATATCTGCATAATAAAGCAGCTATTTAGCTTTGGTCGGAGGTTAGTCGTGAACCCAAGAACCTTTTTACGGATGTCGTTTAGTTCGGAGAAAGTTTTCATAAACGTTTCAGTTTGGGTACTACTACTAGCAAGTAAATGATAGGTTCATTTTGTATATTATTTATATGATGTCTTTGTCATAGTAGGAAATTTCTTGGGCTTTCAATCTGAAAGTTCAAGTTTTATTCAACAAATTCCCAATTCAGAGAGTGATAAACAATATCTATTAGGTATTTCGATCTTCTTATTTATGTGTAACACAAAAAAATTAACACACTATACATAGAACATTAAAGGCTGCATTCGGCCTTTCATCTAAAATTTTACGCTTTAACCATTTGATAGGAGGAAATTTATGGACATTCAATTAACTTTGGGTTAAGTAGGAGCGGCTTGTGTCACTAAAGCTATAAATCGAACTTAAATCGTGTCTCAATTACCGATTTGTCACAGATTCTTTCACCTAATGAATATATTTATCTTACCTGTTAGGGCAAAATTAGTTTTTTATTTATTAGTTTTTTTGTTGTCACCAAACAAATGAGTCCAGACCACCGAGTGGTCAAATACCAAATTTGACAAGACCATAAACTGTGCATGTAATTGGTTAGTTTAGTTACGTTAATTGCTAGTAATGGACCAAATAAATCAATTAAAACAAAACGAAATCCTCTGATTAGAAGTATATATCTGAGTATTTCTCTTGATGCATATATACATACATATAATCACGCTTTTATCCCTAATGGGATAGGCAGAGCGTAAACGACCTGAACAAAGGTCGTTCCGCCACGTCTGATAAACTTTTGAGGGTTATTTAAGATATATTTTTAGGTATATTTCTGTAGTGACAGGTTGTCAGCCCATCGTCAAAATTACAATATACTGAAACCCTGAGATCCCCTAGCTGGTTTTTATAGCATGCCCGGGAGGAAATGCAGCTGGCACATTCTGTGTTTTTCTCTTGCTCCCAGGCCAGCATGGAAGATAGCAGCTTTATGTATCTGGATTGAATTGATAAATCTTAGTTCAACTGTCTTTTTCATTAACCCAATGAGGACTGTGTTTCTTTACCCGACTACGTTTACTATATATAACCCACACACATTTTATAACCCACAGCATATATATATATATATATATATATATGCTGTGGGTTATAAAATCAGACCTCAGTTATACCAATAGTATATATATATATGTATATACTCTAAGGAAATTGAAATAAGAATTAAGAACTGGAAGAGTATCTATTGTCATTAGATGTGACTGCAAACAGTTGTACAATGCCAATGATTGGGCGTTTTTCCACTAGACGGCACGGCGACGGTGCCGTCACGATCCCGTGGCTCTGTTTTTCCACTAAACGGCACGGCAACGACACGGCAACGTCCCGATAACGTCCACCTAGTTCCAATTTGTAATACAAAACATATTCAGTTTGGCAGGTCGGCGACAGTACCGGTGGGAATAAATGGCGTGCCGTACCATTGCCGTGCCGGCAAGTTGGAAAGCGTACCATATAATTTCATTATTTTTTAAACATTATCTCTTCCACGGTACCGTCAATGGTGCCGTGCCGTCGCCATGCCGTCTAGTCGAAAAACGGTAAATAAAAAATGTGTACTTATAGTTTTGAGCAGAAGTTAATCGTGCTATAAAACGCTAATTTCATTTGTGCACTAAAATTAGATTGGTATCATGGTACCGATGACCTATTTATGATATGATAACAATATTTTAGTGCAACATGTGTTCTGTCAACTTACCAACACGAAAAGCAGAGCAACTAGACCGGAAGTGTACGCCATGCTTCTTATTATCACTGGCTTCTACAAACACCTAGATAAAGTCCTTGATGAAATTCGACACAAACACTGAACTTTGAACACTATTCATTTTCTACATCAGTTCTTGAGCTCGAAGTACCTAATCAGATTGAGCTAATAGATATTTAAATAAAGATTTTAGTTTTGTTTTTGTTTTACAACTTGCCAGTAAGATATTTTAGGATTTGAACGTATATGAAGGAACTAGTAGAATCAATGTTAACAAATGTATGTCCAGACGTTTCAAACTACCGTATTTATATCCTTCTTGATTAGTGGCATCAAATGACCGTATGTAACAAGTTTATTTATGGAAAAAGGCGTTTCCATATGCAGATGATAGTCTCTATCCTGAATGATAAATCCAAATTGAAAAAGACATGATATTAATTTTGAGTTTAATGTAGAGGTAAAACACGGTTACAATATTAAGCATGACAATGCAAACCAACTAAAATTAGTGTAGATTTGAATAAATAAAACAAACAGAGCAAAGCAGGCTGACCTTTAATAATAATTTAGCGAAGGTCTTTCCCAGGGCCATGTTGTAAGTATTCAACTAATCCAGCACAAACCCCGGACTCAAAAGATACTTTATTGTACGATCATAAGCACATTCTCCTGTAATGCGAAGAGTTATGTTCTCTTTGATGTAAAGTATGAATGAATTATTGTACTGCGTCCAAATCGCTGTGGATATCTTCATACTGCGGATCAGCTTTGAGAAAATCTGCATTTACATTTGCCAAGAGATTTGCATTTGCAGTATTTATGTGAAGTTAACTGCCTCCGTGGTCTAGTGGTCAGAGACATGGGCTTACGATCCGGAGGTCCTGGATTCTATTCCCATGGGGGGAACACAAAGTTGATATTTGTCAAGTTATCACTTTGTGAGGTTCTTCCCATTTTAGTTGCACCACCTGATTTTCCGAAAAGAATAATAATTCCGTGCTTCAGAGGGCACGTTAAGCCGTCTCTCCCGGTCGCTGTCTTTGATAGTGGTCGTTACTCAATCAACATCAGGCCAGTCAGTGTTACTAGGCGGTTTGAAAACTCTGACACCAGGGTTCATCGTTCGACTCGAGAATACACTCGCTAATAAAGAAGATGTGAAGTAGTGATAACGACTCGACGTTATAATTTTAGATGAGGCAGTTAATGTGACTTAAATCTTTACACGTATCTGATTGATTTATGTCCTAGGTTGTAGGTGTAATTGTAAACGCTAATATTTTCCACTACTGGGTTGTATATGTGGGTAATACATAAATGTACAATATTTTAAGTTCTCCTGAGCTCGGATAAAATTTCAGTCTCACAGTTATCATTGTAAGTTTATTTCTTAATATGCTTTATTACTACTTTTTTCCTATTACTCAACATTCTACTTCTCAAACCACATAACTTTTCATATATCATCTTTTCCTTGCAGGATAAATTTAGTATGACAAACTAACACCAATTTATTTTGCCCGTTATTTCTTTATGCGTTTTTTTTTACTACTTCTCGAAATTTATTGAGTGCATCATGCTGAGAATCAACCAGTAAGTTTTTTTACTGTGAGTAATTAATGTGCATTAGATCATTGTATCTATTTACTTTTTACCATACATAAAATATCGTCATGTTTACATCAGCATTTGACCAACTTCCGTATTTTTTGGCTCTCGATTTGTTTATTGCTCTACATTTTGTTTATGGTATTTTTAAATTAAGCATGCAATCAACTAGGGTCCACATTATTTGACAGCGCTGTTATGATATGATTTAGAAGTCCGATAAATCATTAATTATAAAATAAAATGGAGTCCCTTTTGACCGCGGCGTCTCGGTCGCGTGAGCCCAATATTTCAATTAATTTTTATCATGAGATTTGTCGACCACAGAAAGTTTCTTTGAAAGGATGCTGCAATGATTTCACAACAACACGTCACTACAAAATTTTCTAGTATCAAAAGCACATATGTAAACTCTCATGATTTTCCATATATTTATTTTATTTTTGGACCGAAATCGAGATAATGCATTAATCATTATTAAATTAAAAAAATACCTACATAGTATATAAAAAGTTGCTATGTATACGCTAAATCAATAAAGCTACCTATATTATATATTTTTTATTGAAAGTATAATTTATTGGTTATATTGTATGTAGTGTCATCAATCAATCTATCAAAGCATCAACCGATTGTCAAACAATTAGCAATACATGCAGTTTAATGTCGTCTCATCGTATAAACATACAACAAGAAATATTGCTGGTATTTACACAACCTACTGATATTATCTTTAAAATGTGTACATGTTTAATGATACACAGGCAATTTGTCGATATTAATATACAAGCTCTTAATTTTATGTTTAAACTACATCCGACAAGATCAAACTATCAAAAAGTATACAGATTTTTTTAGCAAGCTGTGTAAAAAGTTGCAAATACAAGTGTCACTGTTTGGAAGTGCCGTGACTAACCGAGCGCGACGAATGATGATGAATAGTGTACTCGGAATAAAGATATCGCACTATTTGAGCTGCAGGGTTGCCACCATAAGCTCCTGAATCTGGCTGAATGCTTCAAGCTATATCTGCTTTTTAGTACGTCGTGTAAAAAGTTGCAAATACAAGTGTCACTATTGGAAGTATCGTTACTAACCGAGCGCAATAAATGAAACTTGGAATAAATATATCACACTGTTTGGGCTGCAGAACTGCCACATAATAAAACTCCTGAAAATGGAGTGAACCTTTTACAGTTACTTTTAAACTGTATTATTTTAATGCACTAACAACTACATAGTTACAATAAAGCACACAACATTTTCAAAGTTTGACAGAATATACGCAAAAATCTACATAAATTTAACCAGAAATACCATTTTGAAGTACCAATATTAGGCATGTATTTCAGAATTAATAATGTCAAGAGGAAGAGATGACGAACGCTTTGCTGCAATGCAAAACAAATCAAGCTGCTTCAAGCTTCGATTCGCTCCATTACCGAGCTTAGGAATAAAAAGTTTGGTAGGACTTTTCCGTCATATTTTTAAGTAAGCAATATTTGTAAATAAAGAACGCAAGAAAAATGTCCAGCAGAAAGCCGAACCTTTTTTATGTTGTTTGAAAAATACAATTTAATCCTACCGGTTTCGCTAACTTATAGCATCATCAGGGATTTTATACATGTCATACACAACACATAAAACATTTTAAATAAACCGTTCATATTTAGCGAACGAAGTGCAGCAATTGATATGTTAGTTATAGTGCCACCAAGTGCCGACAATCGCAAGTAAATATTGTCTTTTGTTTGTTATTTGGTAATTTATTTTATTTGGTATAGTATTTTTAGATTTTAGCCATGCGTATTGCCAGCCCTGCTTCTTCATTCATAGATGTTAATCGACTGTGCTAACCCCAATTAGACCATCAATGATATCCATGTTAAGCTGCCAGTACTTTTATTGCGGTCTTTTTATGGCCGCTGAAAAATTAACGCGGCAAAGTGTCGCGGATGACGCTGGCAAAAATACGAGTGGTCCATTTGGCGAAAGAAGTCTAGACAGACGGACTGCAGTTCAACTTCAATCCGACTGCCAAATAGGTAATGCAGATGCCTAACTTAGATTAAGAGAGTTTAGTGAGGTTCGTTTTTCTTTTTCTTAACGAGAGGATTCTCGCGTTGAACAGCGACCCGAAGAATCCTAGTTAAGAAAAAAAATAAGGTTCCTACTGAAAACGAGCAATACAGTCTTTGACTGTAGCATATGCTGATCTGGGAATCGAGTGTAACAATTCTTTTGTAATAATTGTAATAACTATGGTACCGAATAAATGCTTTTCCTTTTTTTCTTCTTTCTAGATTCAGTTGGTAAGTTCTCTGGTTCGTATGCGTAACTAGTGCGACTGCAATGAAACTGCAGGTCAAATGGGCACTCTGACTGCAGTTTACTGCACGTTGATGTATTGTCCAACAGCAAGTGCTACAAGTCAACGTACAATTAGCTTGCAATCAGAGGGCAATCGGTGTAACTGAACAACGTGTGCAATCAAACTAGACTTTGTCGTGCAGTTGCCGTGCAGTCGGGCCAACTAGTCGGAATTGAAGTCGGATTGCAGTTAAATGGCAGTCCGTCTGTGAAGACTCTTTGAGCGCGCGCGCAGCTAATTGATGTCCACGCAGATATCCGACGGGATTTGTTAAATATGTTATTTTTGTTGCTGTTGATGTCATGTTCCATACTGGACTGGGAGCGATAGATAAACATAGAATGTGCCAGCTGCTTCTCTTCCCAGGCGTGCTGTAAAAACCAGCAAAGAGATTCAAGGAAATTTAGACGAGGGACTGACAACCTATTTATGTTACATTTCAATCTAAAATGTCCCTCAATAGTTGTCCCTCAATAGTTGTTGTTTCTTCCATGCTGGACTGGGAGTGAAAGAAAAACATAGAATGTGCCAGATGCATTTCCTCCCAGGCATGCTGTATAAATCAGCTGAGGGTTCCGAGGGTTTCAGTAAATTGTATTTTAGGGATGGGCTGACAACATGTCACTACAGCAATATACCTACAGATTGATCTTAAAAAGCCCTCAAAACTTTGTCAGACGTGGCGGAACGACCAGTTTTGGTCGTTTACGCTCTGCCTACCCCATTAGGGATAAAGGCTTGACTTTATGTATGTATGTAGTTGTCAGACTTGGCGAAAACACTCTCGCCTGCATTTTATGCGTTTTATGCCTGGCGTACCCCGTAAGGAACAAAGGCGTGATTTTATGTAAGTTTGTATGTATGCTAGAATCAGCTGATGGACTGAGCGGCTTTTGCGAGATTGAAACGTCTCCCGAAAGTGAATTTTCTCGAAGATGATAAATCGTCTTGTTGACCCAATATCCGATGGACGTGAATTTTGCCGGATGATTTAAAGCCTGACCTTTTGGAGAAAAGAAATGTAAGGATATTTATTCCCAGTAAAATTGTTATAGGGAAAGTTTTAATTTAAGGTGAACAAAGAGAAACTTTGCTAGAATGTAGTAAGTCTTATCATAGTATGTGAAAGTGTCAATTTTATTTTATCCTATCAGATCATAGTTGAACTACCTAAGCCTAAGAGAAAGTTTTTAGTTGTCTTCATAATAAACATGTCAAAATTGTGCTAAGAAAGCTCAGTTTAGGTGGCATTGTGCACTTTATGAGCTTTTGCAAGAATGATTACGTTGACCCATTGTTAGAAGTTCTTCTTACGAAACTCTGAACATACAAGCTCTCCATGATTCATACTAGAGTCATCCGAAATAAATCATGTAGCACTTTTTACAGCCAGAACTGTGCTAAGAAAATTTTATTACAATAGATAGAGCTTTAATGAATAGAGCTTTCATACTTGAATCAATTGAACTTATTCAGCTTTTTATTGAGCTTTTTAACAGTCACTGGCTAATTTGTACAAAGTTCAAAGCTCTTTGAAGTAAAATCTCTAATTTTACTAAATAGGAAATACGTTTTTGAGGTAAAAGTACCAGGGCTGTATAAATAAATAGGAGTAAAAGTAAGACGTTATCAAAGAGTCCATATAGAGCGATCTCGAGTTACATTCACCTACATACGAAAATTAACTCCGGGTGAGACCGCCTTTGGAGAAAATTGCTGGTGGGTTCATTTGCATACATGTTTCACTGGTACACATCCTAATACTTTACATAGAAAATGTATGGGTATACCCGGCCTTTACAAAACGAGAGATTAGTAAAAGTTGACTTCAGTTTTAGTGTATTCTATTATTTTCACAACTACTGCTACATATTTTAACACTATGTTTAACGGACAAATTTTATCGAGGCCTCGGGAGACACTAAACAAAAGTAAACGTACATAGGTACATACATTTATACATACATACTATCACACCTGGACCAAAGAAGAAGAAGATCACGCCTGTATCCCTAATGAGGTAAGCAGAGCGTCAACAACCCAAACAAGGGTTCGTTCCACCACGTCCGACAAGTTTTGAGGATTGTTAATGTTGTAGTGACAATTCTATATTTCCTTAACGTCATAACACATAATGTAAAGTATTTTGACCAAACACGTAGGTTGTGGTAGGTCAAAGTCAGTTCGTTATCACGGTCATAGTTAGTTCCTATTTAGCTAGGTGTAAAATTGATTTACAGTTCCTAGAATTTACAATCGCATGTTTTGATGGAATCTATTTACAGTTGCCAAGCAACACTTTTTTTATTTGTGATTATTTTAGGCGGAAAGTTATTCTAATTTGGTGCTTTCAGGTTTTGTTCACAGTATATTTGTTTATTTCACCCTTGAAATCCTTAATTTAGATTTAGTTTGGCAAGTCGTAACACTAAAACAAACGCATAAGTAACGTCCTTATTTAATTTTATTTTGTATTCTTACTCAAAAGCATTCCAACAAAACACTGGCCGGAAAACTTTCAACAAAAAGAAAAATAAGTTCGAAATTTAAACTTTGAATTTTCCGAATGCGCTGCGTACGCGCGCCGCGATACCGTGCACTACTGTGAGTTTACTAGACACTACACACTGATATGTGGAAAACCGAACTGACATACTAGACCGACGGCCACTGTCACACTGAGAGCATGCTAAGCCTCGCGAGAGCTTACGACCTTAAGTAGGCAAACTCAAGATCTTTATCGGAACTTTTCATTTGGTATGCACGCACGTCTAAACTTTACTTAAAAGTGTTGAAATTATTAGGTCTAATATAATACTCTCAACACAATCATGAAGGACTCCAGGAATTTAAATATTTAGGATTTTTACAATATAATTGTAGCTAGATGTAGTAACAACATAATTTTTAGGTCAACACCAAGTCTAGTCTAGCCTTCTAGTGTACGAATAATAAACTAAACAAAATGAATTGCCACCAATTCGGTATCAGACACTTGGACATTAACGAAGATGGATGCACCGTAAATTATTATACCATTTTTCGATCACGTGTTGTCGGATTGCAACTTTAAAATCGACAGTACGGGTATTTTTAGTTTGGAATGTGTATAGATTAGAGATCAAAGTTCTAGGACTACAATAAAAAAATAAAGAGCCAGACGACGTGTATTATGTAAAAGAAGATAATAAAAAAAACAGTTAAATTTTGCTTATAAATAAGGGAAAGACGCCTGCCAGATGGAATGATGACCTACGACTGTGGCTCGCAAGAACTGGATGCAAAGAGTCTAAAATCGGACTCAGTGGCGCGGGTAAGGAAAGACTCTTTGTCTATGTCCAATTTTGTCCAGCAGAGGACTGACATCGGATGATGTGATAACTGAAACAGCTCTGTGCATTCTTCTCTCACTGTACTAACAGCTTTCAGCTAATGCAATGGACGTCATAGCGGGTCCAGAGATTCAGTCTAGTAAAGCTCCACAGAATCTGTTGATTTATTGAATCGCTCCTTGCCATCCTCCTAAATTACTTACATTTGTGATCCCTTAACACAATTTAAATTGGAATGTTACCAAATAACTTATTACCAAATATTCCTCCATTTTATTGTTCAAATGACTAGGACATGTTTATTATTTTGTTGAATGATATTTTTATTAGTTGCATTGCAACAAGGTTAATTCTAATAATACCTAGAGCTAAAAATATATTCTTGCACCTACATGCTAACTAGGAACTATTTGCTAAAGTAAACGTATTTTTTGGGAAGTACTTATCTACTGTGCAAAAAAATAAATTAGTCATTCTGGTCAAAATCCACCTTAGGTGAATTCATATAAATAAAAATGTCACTTCCGAAGTTATAAATCGCAACTATACATTTAAATTATTCTTTTTCAAGTAAAAACCCGGTATAAAGGAAAATAGTCGCTTAATAAAGTAGACTAACTTCCATACTGGACTGGGAGAGAAAGAAAAACATAGAATGTTCCAGTTGCCCTTCCTCCCGGGCATGCTGTATAAGTCAGCAAAAGGGATTCGAGGGTTACAGTGTATTGTAATTTAGGCGATGGGCTGACAACCTGTCACTACAGCAATACACATTACAATCTAAAATTGCCCCCAATTTATGTCAGACGTGGCGAAAGCGCCTTTTAGGAGGCGTTTTACGCTCTGCCTACCCCGTAAGGGATAAAGGCGTGATTTTATGTATGTATGTATAAAGTAGACGCTTATACCATAAGGGCTACAACACACAGGCGTCACTTACTGCGCGCAAGGTTGCGTACTGGCAGAGGGATGCGCTGGCGTAGAGTTCCTCGCTACGCGCGCATAGATCGTAGGGTGACTAATGCAAAAAGCATTGACAGCGTGTTGAGCGCAACCTTGCGCGCAGTAAGTGACTTCATGTGTTGCTGCTAAGGTCGCCTGCATCTAAGATATTACCTGAACGACACTGCAAAAGTCTTTAGTTAGAGGGAGCTGAAAGTTTCAGACTTTCAATGTATAATTGTAATCTACTTGCTTACCGCCGCATTTCAACAAATTTCCCGCAAACTGATATTGTTCAGTCAATGAAATTGTATGAAAAAAACATATTTTTTTACTTCCTGAAAAAAAACCTGCTGCTAGTTGTTGCAGTTTCGTTGACTAAGCAACGCTTATCAGTTTGCGGCACACTGTCCCTTACACCCCGTAGGTATATTTTAAAATTGGTCTATCTTATTGTCCAAGCGACAATGAGTGATGCAAAGTCCTTTCTAGCAATTGAGCCGCAACAGGACACGGTTCAAACGACTTTTAAATTGTGATAGAGCATCATAAACATAAGGACAGTCTAGTGCAAGGGCAATCGCGGCAACATACATACATATAATCACGCCTTTATCCCTATTGGGGTAGGCAGAACGTAAACGATCTAAACAAAGGTACGTTCCACCACGCCTGAAAAAGTTTTGAGGGTTATTTAAGATAGATTTGTAGCGTATATTGCTGTAGTGAAAGGTTGTCAGCCTATCGCCTAAATTGCAATATATTGAAACTCTCGGATCCCTTAGCTGTTTTTTACAGCGTGCCTGGGAAGAAATGCAGCTGGCACATTCCAAGTTTTTCTCTCGCTCCCAGTCCAGCATGGAAGAAATCGCGGTAATATATTCGCATTTACAGCTTTATATCTGAAACGTATTTCACCTCGTTTTATGCACTGGATTCTGCCGTAAATTTACGCAGTTACGCGTAAAATATATTATCTTTATCACTGGGTGACCGAAATGGCTTAATTTTCCTGAGAACTAAGCTCTATATTACTCAAAGTCTTGCAAACTTCATATGTGATTCTCCATCATGCCATATTGAATCGAGATTTCAACGAAGTTTCTTGATTCTTGGAGAAAGGAAAGGCACGCGTTTGACGTAGTCTGAACAATATACTTATATATATATATATAATTTATATATATTCAGTTTTTATTTACTGCATAGTAAATGTGACAAGAAAGTGCGAAATTAAAGCAAGCAAATACATTGCTATTTTTCATATACCGGGTGTCAAGGACAACGTCCCCCAAACTGATAGAGGTTGCTCGCTCATTCAACGACACTGAACAACTTCCATTAGAAAATTTCTTCAGGAAGTTCAAATAAGATTTGGCTTTTCCATACAATGTTCAGCTCGATCAAACCATGTGTATAGAAAACCAAATATTTTATTCTCTTCTTGAAAGAATTTCCTGGTGGCAGTTGTTCAGTGTCGTTGACTGAGCAACCCCTATCAGTTTGCGGGACGCTGTCCCTTACACCTGGCATATGCGTTACTATTTATTACCATGCCCACGCTAATTCAAATCTATTTTCATAGTAATTTTATACAACTCTGTATTGTATATCTATGACGTCATAGTAATTTGCTCATTGGACTTGCAATTTTGGCGGTTGAGGTAATCCTTCAATGATTGTAGAATTGTTTTTGGAACAAGTTTCTATGTCAAGATTAAAAATAGCAATGAGAGCGTACGAAGCTTTATTATTTATAGTCCCTCATAAAAGACTAATCCAGAGTCATTGACATACATAATACGTACACACATCGAAGGGCAAATGTGAATAATGTATGGGAACTCATCTGAAAATCAAGCTATGAAAATCTTGTACGAGAAAGAAATTCGATTACCATGACTGCACTTAAGGGGCTCTCCTGGGCTAAGTGGCGCCCTCATCAGCCAAAAAATCGTTATCCACTGAAAACACAATCAATCGAAAATCCGGTAGATCAGATTGAGGTTAAAGCAATGAAAGTTATTTAAATACTCATAAAGTTGCAACTTATAGTTCGTTGTAGTTACAGATAGAAAATTTGCGAATAACGGCCACTTTTAGCACTTTTGCTATCTGTAACTGCAGTGAACACCGAATTATTAAGTTAGAAATGCTTACAATAAAGTTCAGTGTGATATACCGGATTTTCGATTAATTGCGTTTTCAGTGAGTAATACATATTTTTTTTTTACAATTATTTTTTTTAAATGATGTGGGCGCTGGCGTGCACTAGATATCCCCTTAAGGTTCTGTTCGACCAGTTTCTCGATTCACAGCGTTTTTAGTGAATTATGTTTTTTTACTAATGTTAGCTAGTATTAGTAGTTGGTTAGTATCGTCACCCTAACCCTTTTATTAGTAGCTTTAGTTGTCAACAGATTTTTCAAGATTTTTCAGCTGATAGCGCATTTAGTATGGGCAGTCAATTTTGTTTCTATTTCGATCTATGTTCCATTGGAAAAGTTGTTCAGTTTCATGGGTAGATTCAAACATTTAATGATGCATATACTCTTTATGTTACTCGTTGTAGAGTCGTAAGCAACATAGGTGGTAGATCAATTGAAATCGGTTTATTTTATGTGTTTTGTGCATTCCATTTGTGTATCTAGTATATGGACTTAATTCTAGATACATACATTACATATATACATATAATCACGACTTTATCCCTAATGGGGTAGGAGAAGTCATTCCGCCACGTCTGACAAAGTTTTGAGAGTAAGATAGATTTGTAGGTATATTGCTTTAGTGACAGGTTGTCAGTCTATCGCCTAAATTGCAATATACAGAAACCCTCAGATCCCTTAGCTGGTTTTTACAGCATGCCCGGGAAATGCAGCTGGCACATTCTAAGTTTTTCTCTCGCTCCCAGGCCAACATGGAAGATAAAATTCTAGATTCACCGGCTTAACCTAAATATATCTGTCACTTTTAGATTAAAAAGAATGAAAAAGGACAGGAGATCTATTTTCTCCGTTTTTTTATTTACACTCGGTGGTTTTATTCGTTATCTGTCATTTTTATCCGTCGTCATATGATATGGCGGAATAAATTGACAGAAATACTGGGGAAACAAAATAAAATCAAAATATAGCCGTCATAGTGTAAAACCATAGATTATAAATCGCCTGTCCTTTTTCAAAGATTTTAATTTTAGTTTTAGCCGGTGGTATCTAGAATCGAGCCCAATATCCGACCTTCAGAATTATAACGTTTATGGAGACCAAATCACTCATGTCCTGCGGAGTCGATAGATGTTTGTTATACACAACGAATGGGGCTACAAATATTAATGGACGCGAACTGCAACCCGTTTGTTTGTATTTATTTAAATTGTCAAGAATTCCCATCGTGTAGGAGATACTGCGCCAAATGTGATGCGGATCTTTATTGTTATCTGTATTCTATTTAAAATATCCTCAGAGTAACCGTTACTTTAGCTACTAGATATAAACAAACCTGTACCCGTAATACGGTACAAATAATATAAATAGACAAAAGGAGGTCAGACCTGTAAATCAGTTTTTTTTTAACAATCTGAAGAATTCTGGGGTGGGGTGGGATCTACCTCCTAGTAGTCCACCCTGGGCAACGGCAATACAGGTTTGCTTGTGAATAAGTCCGCCTGAACGATTCCTACAAAGCGGTGGTAGGCTACGCAAGGGGCTGCTTGGCTCGCAACTACCCTCTCACCGGAGTCGGGCGCCAAACAGCTCGCTGTGTTCCGTCGTTGCGTGAGATTGCCAGTGTCATAACAGGCATCTTCTGGGTGAGTTCGCTCCGTCGTTAACTCTGTCATGGTTATCCCTGATTATCTACAGTCAAGATTAAAACCCATTTCTAATAAGAAATATATGAAAAAACTCATTGAAAATAAATACCCAGTTTGAGATACAAAAACAAAACAGTCATTTTGTCCCCAGTTATGCTAAACATATATGTGCTAAAGGTTAAGTTGGAAAATTCTATAGATTATCAGACTTTCTAGCGTTTAGTACAGTGTGACTGAGGGGAAAGAACAAACTCCATCAATGTAAATTCTTAATATTAATTCCTCTTACTAAGTCGCAAATGACAGTTGGCAGTCACCCTCGCATAATATTTCTTTGGGCTGTATTTATAATCAGCTCTCAAGAGTGACAGCGAGTTTGAGTTTGTATCAGAAATATCAGTACAAAACGACCTCTCAAATGCAAACTTGATATTTCTCTAAGTTTTGAGATCGCTTTATAAATGCGAGCCTTTGTATCTTTATTGAGCAGAAACTATTGGGAAGCTCTCACAAATAACATACTACGTCCAATAAAGTAATAATTTTACTGTTAATATTACTCAGAATCTAGATCTTTATGTTTCCCAGTCGGTAATGGAAGAGCATTTATTATCTGTCAGTGTAACACCTACTAGTTACCACTTTAATTACTTTACGGTATTTATTCTGATCAAGGATGAAATTAGAATTGTAGCGGTCTCTTCCTATAAGGGAAGGAGAATGTTGAGTGGTCCGGGATTTTGCTCGGATTGAAGTATTACTTAGAGAATAGTTGAGGCAATTCTTTCAAAAGGTACCTTCTTCTTCTTCTTCTTCTGTCGAGTGGGTATCGAGTCTATCGACCCGATGAACCCTGGTGTCAGAGTTTTTAAACCGCCTAGTAGCACAACTATCAGGCCTCTGACATGGTTTGAGTAACGACCACTATCAAAGACAGCGACCGGGACCGACGGCTTAACGTGCCCTCCGAAGCACGAAATCTTTTTCTTTTTCGGACAATCAGGTGATTCAGCCTGCAATGTCCTAACCAAACTTTGAAAAATTCACAAAGTGATAAATTCTCAAATATCAACTTTGTGTTTCCCCCCTGGGAATCGAACCCAGGACCTCCGGATCAGGAGTTCATGGCACTAGCCACTAGACCACGGAGGCAGTTAAAGGTACCTTGACAAATATAAAGTCTGAGCTGACTGAGGGAATAATTAATAGAGTGACATGTAATGATGATGTTTCTTATTTTAAGGTTGTATCAGGGGTTTTACCGAAAATGTAGAGACCTAACTGATGAAATTCCTAAATCTGGAAATTTACCGTGGTTTTCAATTTTTGTATCAGTCTCAAGTGAAACCACGGTAAATTTCCCGTTTTTAATAATTATGATGTTGATAATCGGGAGAGTTTGAAAAATACTATTCCTAAGTCTGCCTACATACCATCAAGCAGCTCAAAACAGGCAATACATTTCGGATTGCTGATTCAGCAAAATAAGTAAATCTACAGTGCTCTTCCCTAACGAATATTATTAGGTAACTATACTCAAAATAATTGAATTTAGCATTGAAAAGTACAGAATAAGTCCTAGATCGCCCCCTTGAGCGCGACGGTGGGTGGCGACGAGAAGCTAATCGTCAATCGCGCCGTCCGGCGGCGGGACGGCGCCGGCGCTACTCAGGCAACCAGCATTCGACAGGCCTGAGATGTTCAGTGATCCGCTTTACATCGCGACCTAATATTCTCGGTAAATAATTGCACCACGCAATGAAACGCAAAGTGCAATGCATTAAACGTGTGAACATCCTATTTCTGCTGGGTTAGTTGTAAAGAAAATGTTGATGATATCGCATTATATTTCAATATACTCAGCACAGGGTAGGCAGAGAGTCACGTCTCAATGTTTCGTCAACAACGCTTAAAAAAGTCGTAACACATATCATAGCTAGTATTTTTAAGGGCATTATAAACATAACGCAAGTAACGTTGTGCACAAAATATTAACACCATAACTGCAGTACGTAATAGTTTGTTTACTATAGACTACAAAAGCAATTCGACACGACGATGTGTTAGAACTAGCATGACTGGTCGAATGTCAGGACCAAGCTCTTCACGGGCTAATAATATCTTTCACTTTCACAAGTTCGACCGTTTGCTGAAATTTATAACCAAGTTTATAGCGTTGAGGTTGGTCTAAAGGGGACTACCACAGAATAACTAATAGTACAATACGGTACATCCTCCTATTTATTTATTTAACAATTTATTGTGCACAAAAACATCATAAAAAAGAAAGACACAACAGGCACTGCTTATTTCTAAAAGGAAATTTCTTACAGCAGACCTACAGAAGTGTTTTTTTTAATGATACGCGGATAAAACGTGCACATTTTTTATACCTACTAATAAAATTATAATCATAATAAAATAATACTACTATAAAATACTAATAATCTTCTTTTATAAACCCTAAAATCAGAGATTCACCAACGTAGCGACCACAACCGTGAACGGTGGCAGCTTAACACGTTGACTGCCATGAGCATCACTTCATCACCGGTGATATCAGTGGGCCTGTCACTACAGCAATATACTTACAAATCTATCTTAAATAACCCTCAAAACTTTGTCAGACGTGGCGGAACGACCTTTGTTTGGGTCGTTTACGCTCTGCCTACCCCGTTAGGAATAAAGGCGTGATTATATGTATGTATGTATGTATATCAGTGGGCAAAGTATCGGTTTTGGTGTGGATGGCAGCCAACGTGGTATTGTGCCCTCAGAGACACGAAATACAAAGCTCGTACCGAGAACACTTTCATAAAGTAATTACCATCTTTGTCCGATCCCTGAATCTATGAGATATTTCCTAGACCACCAAGGCCGTAAACAAATAAGCAAACCGAACCGAAACCGAAGTCTGAAGAAATTTGTGCAAAGGTAGCAGACAAAATGAAGTCTGAGGAAACTTAAGCTAAGTCAGATTAAGGTTAGGGTGTCGCAAAAGGGGTCCCAGGAACTTAGAAAAATTTTGATCGATTTTGTATGGACCATCGACTTAGCCGAATTTTCGAGTGCGATTTGTATGGCAGCGGGACTTGCGATTTTTTTCAATTTTACAAATTTTCGAGTGCAATTAGTACTAGAGCTGGATAAGTTTTTTGGGGATCAATCAAAGGGAAAAATCAATGTTGCGAACGAGTGAATGTGAATTATCAGCACGGACTGTTATTGTACAGGCAATAATTGGATGCTTTGTTTAGATCACGCCAGTAGCGTGGCGTGATCTACCAAAACCATCTAAACAAAGCATATAAAGTTTGTTGCCGTGTAGCGAAGAAAAGTGACAGAACCGAATCTATCCACCCCGAATTCCACGTGGTCTTTCCGCTCTTACCCCTAGAGTGTATATAAAAATCCGGAGGCGCGGAGGGAGAGCAGCCCCCGCCCGCTGTAACTAAGAGCGGGCACCGTACGAGCCGCAGCGGCCGAGGCTGGTCGCCGAAGGCGACCAAAAAGCCGAAGCTGCGCAGGTGAGCTAGGTGCCAGCACTTAGTTACGCTGGGGCGGAGGGGCTGCACTTCCCGCAGCGCCGGAGCAGTGGCAGAATCAATACTTAGTGTCTAAACGAGGCTGCAACCTGGACCAATATTGCACAGCCAGTATTTGGAAGCCAAGGAAAGCCTGGGGTGATATTTCTCATCGACGGGGACAATTTGGCGAGCACCTGCAGCCTTGAATTCTGATTCCGCGACGGCCTAATCCGGGATATACTCTGTGTATATCTCGGATTAAGCGTCGGAATCGCGCAGCGTCACTGGGGAGTACCATCAAAATATTCTGACGGTACATGTACTCCCCCATGTACCACCTTATTTTAGTGTCACTACGACAAGTGCGGCAGTGCCTCTTTAATTCCAGCCACTGCCGCTCAATGGTATTTGTATGCACTTTGACTTGTACATCCATAGTGTTAGGGATGGGAGTTCCAAGAGCGGCATTGACTTGTATAGCCACCGTCCGTCATTTTTCGAGTAAATTGAGGTTTTATTTTTTATGTTTTTAGGACTCTGGCGAATTTCGGCGAAATGTATAAAATACCAAAATAAGCAGTTTTTATGTTTTACGCTGTTAGATTAAAGCTAAATAATAATTTTATTACTCTTTTGATTTTTCTCTACGATTGATAGTTTTCAAGTAAATTAAGGTTTTAAAAATTCCCAGGAACTTAGAAAAGTTTTGATTGATTTTGTATGGACCATCGACTTAGCCGAATTTTCGAGTGCGATTAGTATGGCAGCGGGACTTGTGATTTTTTCGACTTTAATCCATGTAGTGTCGGAAGAGGGGTCCGGAACTTAGAAAAGTTTTGATTGATTTTGTATGGACCATCGACTTAGCCGAATTTTCGAGTGCAATTTGTATGGCAGCTGGACTTGTGAAATTTTCGACTCTCAACCCAGGTCGAAAAAATGGGTTTAATGACCTCTGAGGGCAATGACCCCGACGTATATAACCCTTAGGTCATTGACCCGAGGTCATTGACCTTTTTTTTAAAACCTATGTTTTGGGACCCCTTTTGCGACACCCCGACCCAGATTAATCCTAAGTTAGATACAGCTTGCGGTGAGATTAGTGTCATCCCTGACAACCAGCACTAAACCTCTAAACTTAAAGAACTGGACAACTCGACAGCCATGCAAATCTTAACCTCAAAATTAATATTACCAACTTTACAAAGCTTTCCAAGATCTATAAAGCAGGTTTCGACGTAACTGATATTTATGCTTACCTTACAATAGCCAATGATTTCATTTTATCTTTGATACAAAGTAAAATATAAATAAGCTATCCAAACAAATTGTTTTTGAATTCACATTTGCATAATGTAATCAACCATTAATTACTTAGACCTGTATAAATATTGGTCTTAGCTGACAGAATAAACGATAGAACAGAGCTTGACCGCGCTCGGGTGCAAATTCAGAGATACTTTATTTGCAGACCTAACAAGGAATTGGAGTTCATAGAAGGTGGCGCCAGCTGACGGGATTTACTGACAGCGACAGCTCATTATTTGTCCAGCAGGTGGGTTTTAGTGCTAATAGATTTTATATAGCCGCGACCATATTCTTGTAATTCTGTTTGCAGCGTTGTTTACACCGAAGTTGTTTTTACGCGCTTTGTGGTTTTGGGTTGGGTTTTCCGAGTACAAATTATACTAAAATTTTAAACATTTTTATTACTGAAATACAATAAAATTCTTCGATTTGACGTCATAGATCCCACACAGCTATGTAGAGGTAGAGAACATAAAGATTTAAAAAGTATTGAATGGTTCGATACACTAAATGAGCAGTGAGTAGAGTGGTTGTATGATAAGAAGACACATCATTGAAAGACAGAATGGGTCGTTAAGGCACTGAACAAGATACAAAATAATCAGTAGACATCACAGAGCTCTACAATCGTTAACTGGAGAGTAATGTGTCGATAAAGAACCTGAACTAGAGTACGATAGATTATCGATAACTTTATTGACACTAAAACTAGAGCCGTAACCGCATCAGGTCAAAGTCACTGTCGTAAAGCAAACAGTAAACCACCTTTGATGATTAGTTCGTAAAACAATAGGCTAAGATAATTTTGCGTGTCGATGGAAAATATTTGTTTTCTTTGTGCAGTGTAAAGTACGGCATTATCAGTGGTTTTCCATGCGTTCTCCAACAAGCAGGAGGCAGGACACACTGGACTTGTAGTTAGCCATGGTTTGCGATGCGAGTCATCATCTCCTATCCTGCATCTCACGGGGTCGGCTGCCTAATGTAGGTGATTCAACGAGGATACTTACTGGTTTTTACACATTACAATCTAAAATTGCCCTCAATTTTTGTCAGACGCGGTGAAAGCGCCTTTTACGAGGCGTTTAACGCTCTGCCTACCCCGTAAGGGATAAAGGCGTGATTTTATGTATGTATGTATTTTACACAGAGCGACCGTCGTCTGAACTCCGCAACCCAGAAGGGAAACCAGACCCAATTCTAGATTAAGGCAAAGTTTTGAAGCCGCCAGTGCTCAGCACTGGCCTCTGACATGGTCTAACGACTAATATCTACGGTATTAAACAATATTAACCGCAATAAATAGCTTAACGTGCCTTCTGAAGCACGGAAAAAGCACCGAAAACCAAAAAACACATTGGTACGTGGTGGGATTCGGACCACGACCTCAGGAGGCAGCGGCCCTATCCACTTCCATCGGGCTCTCACCTTGAGCAATGATCAATAGATTGAATATTTAGGCGGTTCGTGGAGCAAACGTTTCGCATTATGGACAATTTGGTTTTATTGCAGTCCCAAATAATGTCGTATTAAATTGATGGTTTCACGTTACTATGGAGGCGTGATTGGTACAATAGAATGGTTCCAATCCGGCGTTGCACAGTGCACACGACTTGACAAAAATAACAAAATCCATCATTTTATTTTATGATAGAACAGAAGGGAATGTGTTATTTTATCCTGTCGTCAGTTAGAATTTGTATTAAAAAATCGTACCTTTCAGATTAGTTAAAATTCTCTGTTTTACATTAAAATATATCCGTATTTTCTGGCATCTGGCTTCCCTTTCTGTTATCTCATCACTGAACAACAAATATGGACTCATTTTAGTTGAGTCGCGTTCTTACAAAATTGACACCACTGGTAATGCTATGCTTGGATGCCAGAATGTTGAGAAGGCTGAGATTCTAATTCAGATGGTGTGTGGGGATAACATGATAAATTGGTGGTGGGTTTCAAATACTAATGAGACAAGCCCATCAGTCGATCTGGCCGTGGCTAATTGTGTGGCGCCAATCGGAATTGTCAATCGTGTCTTGTCTGTTTTAATGATTTTGGAGAAATACTTGGATCAGTCTGGGTCTTACCTGTTTATCCAACGTCCGGGCAATTGAAAGAAGTTGTGGTCATTTGGTATGGGGGAATTTTGGGGAATTATTGTAAAGGTAAAAACATCAGGTCATAGATTTTGATTTCAAAGGTAACGCTGTAGATTTATCTAACTAAATGTCAGATATTAAAACCGTGATTAAAACTGTTGCTGCAAACAAGAGATGTAATAGGTACCTGACTGCAGAGCCTGACCACGCTCTCATAAGTATAGATAGCCTGACTGTGTAATTCATACAGCTGTCCAACACTTCATTAAATGGAGGTAAATGTCGTCATATACA
This sequence comes from Scrobipalpa costella, assembly GCA_949820665.1. Taxonomy (NCBI): domain Eukaryota; kingdom Metazoa; phylum Arthropoda; class Insecta; order Lepidoptera; family Gelechiidae; genus Scrobipalpa; species Scrobipalpa costella. Next base: position 11,075,565 of record OX463312.1, read on the forward strand.
ACAAAGAAGCATAATGACCTCACAAGGCGGGTCATTTCTTAGAAACTTCCTACAAAAACATGTGTTACCGTCTATTCTATATTTTAGGATCGTGTTTACATCTGTACTGGTCACGCCTCAAACGACACATAATGTGGCGCTACAAAAGCCTATTCATAACTTAACAGCTTTTCTTTAGGTCAAACCTAGTGCTGGATTGAGGTGCTTTGGAGACATACCACGCCCTAAGACCCTTTAGGTTCCGTAATATGAATGGACCAGAAGTTGATAACCGACCATTGAACTGTTTTCTTCCATGCTGGCCATTCCATGGGAGCGAGAGAAAAACATAGAATGTGCCAGCTGCATTTCCTCCCGGGTATGCTGTAAAAATCAGCTAAGGGATCCAAAGGGTTTCAGTATATTGTAATTTAGGCGATGGGCTGACAACCTGTCACTGCAGCAATATACCTACAAATCTATAACCCTCCAAACTTTGTCAAACGTGGCGGATCGACCTTTGTTTAGGTCGTTTACGCTCTGCCTACCCCATTAGGGATAAAGGCGTGATTATATGTATGTATGTATGAACTGTTGGAGGGTTAAAATGTTCACAGCATAAAAAGTGAAGACAAATACAAATAAAAAATAAACATACGCAAGGTCATATCCATTTATGATTGATGGATTCCGGTACCACATAGGCCCAATACTCGTCCAGGTATTGAAATAAAGAAGCTACTTAGAACACCAGGAACCCATGATCTTCGACTTTAGGTGTCAATTTCCAAAATATTGATACTCGTCTAACAAATTTAAGGACTTACTTGACAGGTTCCTTGGACGCAGATGGCTCTGAACCCTGGTTTGGTGCAGGGTGTCCCATCGGCTACCAACGCGAGAGACGCATAGAACTGTTGCCCAAGAGGTCGACAATTCAACATGCACGGAGAGTCACCTGGGAAAAGAAACTTAATTATTATAACTTAAAACGAAATGGCCAAGGGGTTTTGGTGGAGTGGAGTAGTTTAGATTTCGGTTCACGGACGTCAATGTGGGTAAAGACTGTAAAAACAGTAATTTCTTCTAATTTTCTGTTGCAAATACATAGTTCGCAGATACCAACCATCGACATAAGGCACCCAAGTGTAGAACCGTCCTCGAAAGGGTCTTCTGTCATAGGCCGCACATTGTTCTGCTCGGATATCCTTAGTACCACCCGAACAGGGCTGCAACAAAAACCTTCATCATCTACCATTTTTGAAGAAGAGGCAAGAATTTGTCATCAAGGATAGTTGGCCAATATACCAAAATAGTCCGTAATGACTAATCTTTAAACACCTAAGTGTGTTAGTATCCAATCTTAATGATTAAGACAAAAATCCAACTCAAATATATTTGATCTATATTCGCTCACAATTCATTACAAAATGAGGATTCGAAAAAAAAACGCGATGATATATTATTTTAAAACATCCCTTGAATTGTAAACCGTAGGTAGCTTGACATGGGATAGAGTCAGCTATTGAATTGGAAAAATCGATTTCAAGGAGAACGTGCGAAATATTACCAACCCATTTAGGCAATTTTCTCTATAAATTTGGGCATGCTTTTGCAAAAGCATTCCTCATCAGCTTTACGAGTTGTAGACAATACGATTCTATACTAAGGCATTTACAACTTATGATAATTTTGACACGGATGACTATCTTGGTGTGTAAGCTTCTCTTAATACGTGCACGTTTTTATTTTACTAAAGAACGCATAAAAAATATAACCTGGTTTTAAAAGAAATGCAAAACATAGGGTTGATCATAAATATGAGATGTAGGAATTTATAAAAAGAAAATACGCGCTTTTTGCGTTTTAACGTTTTAATTAGCTTCCTTGCGATAATCGCTTTTAATAAAGTCATACAGCAATCGTGTTGATACAGCCACCCACTGATTGACTAAAACTTTAACTACCAACCACATTTATGGTAAAGCAATAAAGCCTATATTACGGTGCAAAGTGTAGGAACTAGTGGTGTACTCTGTACTTCACGCAGCCATAACTCATAGGTACAGGAGAGTCCAGTATAGGGTAATAACACAACCAGGGAAACATTTATGTGGCTTATAAATCAGATGGTGCTTAGGAGTCGAACGCAGGACCGGCCACAGAGGAGAGCAAACAAAGCTAGGAACAGTGATTAACTAGAGTAAGAGGAAAATACAATTTCATTTTTTAAAAGAAGAAGCTGAAGTGATTAATTAGGGTAAAAGGGGAAAATGCCACTCGTTTTTTAATAGCACAAACTATTCAGTAACAGCGTTCCTTTCGCTACAATGAATGGCTTTAATTTCAGTTGATAAATTTGGAAGGTACAGTCTTCAAAAACTACGAGCAGCTCAACCGAAGAAGTAAATCCTTCAACGATGATTTTTCTGGTCTTTACCATTAAGATTAGTGCTCGTATTTATGAAGCGATCTCTAGATACAGAGCAATATTAAGTATCGATTTGACAGGTTTTTTTGTGGTGAAATTATATTTCTGATACGAACTCAGACTGACAGCGAGTTTGAGTTCGTATCTCGCTGCGCTGTTTTTCTAGGCCTGTATCCTAACAAATAACAAATTTTACCGAAAAATATTAAGGTTTGCGATTGTTCTGGTTTTTACTCCCATGCTGGACTGGAAGCGAGAGAAAAACATAGAATGTGCCAGCTGCATCTCCTCCCGTGCATGCTGTAAAAACTAGCTAAGGGAACCGAGGGTTTCAGTATATTGCAATTTAGGCGATGGGCAGACAACCTGTCACTACAGCAATATACGTATATTAACACGAATATTTTGTAACTGAATACTATCACAGGTTTTAGGCTGAGGGAAAGTAGAATTGAAATAAAATACTGAAAATAGTACTTACACTTTGTATTTTCAATGCAATTTCACAATTTATCTTACACACAGGTTAACACTTTACACAGACAGAGTAACACTTCTCGCACGACCGTACGATTCTTCCGACAATACTAGACTGACTCGGGCGGACGACCAACGCCCTCAGGCCAACCCTACCCACGAACCACCCCAGCAAAGACACTCTTCTGTCATTGGTCCGTTCTGTGGGTCTCTGATTGGTCAAGTCATCCGACCGAGTCAGTTCAGTACTAAATAGTCAAAAACAGTACTTTTAATTTGTAACGACTGTTTAAGTACAATTTAACACTAAAAAAATTAAAATAAAGTAAATTGGAACTTATTTATATTTAAATATTATAATATAGCTAACAGTCGGCCATCCATTATTAAATAGTACGACCTCGTACTTTACTAACACAAAAGAGTCTCAAATAAATACTTTTGAGTAAAATTCGTTATTTTAACAAATGCAAAAGTATTTATATAATTATAACATTGTCGGACAACGTCCGAAATATATAAATAAGAATAAATATATTCTTAAATTTTCACCAACGCTGGTCAAATCCAGAGGGTGCTACAAGTATTTAAACAGTGCCAACGCCGGACAAAGTCCAGAGGACACTAAAAGTGAACACCAACGCCGGACATAGCCCAGAGGGTGTTTTAACTACTTATGCAGTGCCAACGCCAGATAATATCCAGAGGACACCAACATAATTATTTTTAAAGTAATAATGCTATCAATAATAATTATAAATGAATTTTCTGTAGATATGCATATCGCATAATAATATTTACCAACATGCTGGTTTTATGAGCAATTTTATTTTATCTATATTTTATTACTATATATATAGCTGGAAACCCACTCACTCACTCACTCACTCACTGACTGACATAATTGTTCTCCCAGAAGGAGGGTCGGGGGGTGAAAGTCGTGTATAAGAAAAGTGTGGAGGTGGTTTCGGTGAGTATGGGAAAATTCCGAAATCTTGGAAAACTGCTCCTCATCATGGAGTGACCCTGCGGCTTGGCTAAACTATTAGAGGTAGGGGGGTGGTTCTCAAACTAATTTTGGAGCACACCCTGGGCAGTTTTAGTTTTTGGTGAAAAAAATCCAAAATGGCGGAAAACAAGATGGCTGCCATACAAAATAAAAAGTTGAATATCTCTGAAACGGTTAGAGATAGAGGGGGGGTGTTCGACCAAATGTCATAGAGGGCGGTGGGGGTCAAGTGCCAGTGGTCACGAAAATCCAAGATGGCGGATCCAAAATGGCGGCCGAAAAAAAAGTTGCTCTGATCGGGATGAAATTTTGCATGCGGGTGGTCCTCGGGGAGCTTATTTGATATTTCTCAATTGTTTTTTGAATTTTCCATTTTTCAAGATGGCCGCCATACAAGGTTATTTTGTATGGGGAGCTTTTTTTGGCTCTGGCGCGGAAACGGTGTCCCCGAGGTGGGGGGTCGCCATACTATGTATTGTTCTTCTCCGGGGTAAGCATGTTTTGGTAAATGTCAAAACTCAAAATGGCGGAATCAAAATGGCGGCCGGAAGGCAATTTGCTCCGATCCGACTCAAAATCGATATCTGGGGGTTTTCGGGGTCAGGGTTTTTATTTTTATGGTTTGTTTTGTGATTTCGCAATTTTCCAAGATGGCCGCCATACAAAATTTTGTAGGTAAATCATGTATTTCATTGTATCGCGGTATTTATTGCAGGTAGGTTCTTAGTGTCCTTGGAAATATGGTAGGTATGTATTAGGACAAAAATTATGTTCGTCAAAAATACAATATGGCGGATCCAAGATGGCGGCCGGGTGTCAAGTTGCTCTGATCCGGCTGAAAATCGATATCTAGGGGTTTTCGGGGTCAGTGTTTTTATTTTTCTGGTTTTTTTGTGATTTGGCCATTTTTCAAGATGGCCGCCATACAAAATTTTGTAGTTGAATTATGTATTTGATTTTATCGCGGAATTGATTGCAGGTAGGTTGATAGTTTCTTTGGAAATATGGTAGGTATGTATTAGGACAAAAAATTGTTCCTTAAAAATACAATATGGCGGATCCAAGATGGCGGCTGGGTGTCAAGTTGCTCTGATCCGGCTGAAAATCGATATCTGGTGGTTGTCGGGGTGGCTGATTATAGATCTAAAGTTTTTTTAGTGACTTCGTGGATTTTAAGATGGCCGCCGTACAAAAGTCACATGCGGCACACGGGATGCTTTCGCTGCCCGCGCACCCCGCACCCCACCCGCACACCGGCTCGCGGGCTGCTTTAGCTGCCCGCGCACCCCGCACCCCACCCGCACACCGGCTCGCGGGCTGCTTTAGCTGCCCGCGCACCTCGCACCCCACCCGCACACCGGCTCGCGGGCTGCTTTAGCTGCCCGCGCACCCCGCACCCCACCCGCACACCGGCTCGCGGGCTGCTTTAGCTGCCCGCGCACCTCGCACCCCACCCGCACACCGGCTCGCGGGCTGCTTTAGCTGCCCGCGCACCTCGCACCCCACCCGCACACCGGCTCGCGGGCTGCTTTAGCTGCCCGCACACCCTGCACCCTACCTGGACACCGAAATGCGGGCTGCTTTAGTTGCCCGCGCACCCCGCACCCCACTCGCACACCGGCTCGCGGGCTGCTTAACCTGCCCGCGCATCCCGCACCTCACCAGCAATTTTGAAATTTTAAATAAAAAAAAGCAAAATGGTGGTTTCAAGATGGCGGCTATAACTAATCATGCTCCGATCTGGCTAAAAACCGTAGCTTATGGGTTTTTGGGGTGGCTGATCATAGAGTTTTGGTTTATTTTTTGGAATTCGAGAATTTCAAGATGGCGGCTGTTAAAAACAAGTTATGCTCTGATTTGACTCAAAATTGACATTTGGGGGTTTCTTGGGTTTCTGATATCTGGTTTGAGATTAATTTTGAAATATTTTGATTTTTTAGGATGGCCGCCATACAAAAAGAACATGTTAAGGTCAGAATTATTTTAATTTTATTAAACACTTGCGCCGCCCAACAAAACACCGCAGGCACAACGACCGCGGGCTGCTTTAGCAGCCCGCGCACTACGCAACCACTAGTTACTATATATATAGCTGGAAACCCACTCACTCACTCACTCACTCACTGACTGACATAATTGTTCTCCCAGAAGGAGGGTCGGGGGGTGAAAGTCGTGTATGGGAAAAGTGTGGAGGTGGTTTTGGTGAGTATGGGAAAATTCCGAAATCTTGGAAAATTGCTCCTCATCATGGAGTGACCCTGCGGCCTGGCTAAACTAAAAGAGGAAGGGGGGTGGTTCTCAAACTAATATTGGAGGACACCCTGGGCAATTTCAGTTTTTGGTGAAAAAAATCCAAAATGGCGGAAAACAAGATGGCTGCCATACAAAATAAAAACTTGAATATCTCGGAAACGGTTAGAGATAGAGTGGGGGTGTTCGACCAAATGTCATAAAGGGCGGTGGGGGTCAAGTGCTGGTAGTCATGAAAATCCAAGATGGCGGATCCAAAATGGCGGCCAAAACAAAAGTTGCTCTGATCGGGATGAAATTTTGCATGCGGGTGGTCCTCGGGGAGCTTATTTGATATTTGTTGTTAGATTTTTGTTTTTTTCATTTTTCAAGATGGCCGCCATACAAGGGTATTTTGTATGGGGAGATTTTTTTGGCTCTGGCGTGGAAACGGTGTCCCCGAGGTGGGGAGTTGCCATACTATGTATTGTTCTACTCCGGGGTAGGCAACTTTTGGTATATGTCAAAATTCAAAATGGCGGAATCAAAATGGCGGCTGGGAGGCAATTTGCTCCGATCCGGCTCAAAATCGATATCTGGGGGTTTTTGGGGTCAGTGATTTTATTTTGATGGTTTTTTTTGTGACTCTGCCATTTTTAAAGATGGCCGCCCTACAAAATGTTACAGGTAAATCATGTATTTCATTGTATCGCGGTATTTATTGCAGGTAGGTCGGTAGTTTCTTTAGAAATATGGTAGGTATGTATGAGGACAAAAAATTGTGTTCGTCGAAAATCCAATATGGCGGATCTAAGATGGCGGCCGGGAGTCAATTTGCTCCGATCCGTCTCAAAATTGATATCTGGAGGTTATCGGGTTCAATGAATTTATTTTTATGGTTTGTTTTGTGTTTTTGTCATTTTTCAAGATGGCCGCCATACAACAGTTTGTAGGTAAATCATGTATTTCATTGTATCGCGGACATTTTTGCAAGTAGGTTGGTAGTTTCTTAGGAAATATGGTAGGTATGTATTAGGACAAAAAAATGTTTTCGTCAAAAATTCAATATGGCGGATGCCAGATGGCGGCCGGGTGTCAAGTTGCTCTGATGCGGCTGAAAATCGATATCTGGTTGTTGTCGGGGTCGCTGATTATAGATCTAAAGTTTTTTTTGTGACTTCGTGGATTTTCAAGATGGCCGCCATACAAAAGTCACATGCGGCACGCGGGATGCTTTAGCTGCCCGCGCACCCAGCACCCCACCCGCACATCGGCTCGCGAGCTGCTTTAGCTGCCCGCGCACCCCGCACCTCACCTGCACACCGGCTCGCGGGCTGCTTTAGCTGCCCGCGCACCCCGCACCCTACCTGGACACCGAAATGCGGGCTGCTTTAGTTGCCCGCGCACCCCGCACCCCACTTGCACACCGGCTCGCGGGCTGCTTTAGCTGCCCGCGCACCCCGTGCCCTACCTGTTGGCCCGCACGCGGGCTGCTTTAGCTGCCCGCGCACCCCGCACCACACCCGCACACCTGCTCGCGGGCTGCTTTAGCTGCATTCAAGATGGCGGCTACAAATTATCTTGCTCCATTCTGGCTAGAAATCGTAGCTGATATGATCATAGACTTTTTGGCTGATTTTTGGATATTGAGAATTTTCAAGATTGCGGCTGTTAAAAACAAGACTTGTTCTGATTGGACTCAAAATTGACAAATGTGGGTTTTTTTGGCTTCTGATTTCAGGTTTGAAATTGTTTTTGGAAATTTGAAAAGACTTGCGCCGCCCAACAAAACACCGCAGGCACAACGACCGCGGGCTGCTTTAGCAGCCCGCGCACTACGCAACCACTAGTTACTATATATATAGCTGGAAACCCACTCACTCACTCACTCACTCACTGACTGACATAATTGTTCTCCCAGAAGGAGGGTCGGGGGGTGAAAGTCGTGTATGGGAAAAGTGTGAAGGTGGTTTTGGTGAGTATGGGAAAATTCCGAAATCTTGGAAAACTGCTCCTCATCATGGAGTGACCCTGCGGCCTGGCTAAACTATAAGAGGAAGGGGGGTGGTTCTCAAACTAATTTTGGAGCACACCCTGGGCAATTTTAGATTTTCGTGTAAAAAAACCAAAGTGGCGGAAAACAAGATGGCTGCCATACAAAATAAAAAGTTGAATATCTCGGAAACGGCTAGAGATAGAGTGGGGGTGTTCGACCAATTGTCATAGAGGGCAGTGAGGGTCAAGTGCTGGTAGTCATGAAAATCCAAGATGGCGGATCCAAAATGGCGGCCGAAAAAAAAGTTGCTCTGATCGGGATGAAATTTTGCATGCGGGTGGTCCTCGCGGAGCTTATTTGATATTTATTGTTTGTTTTTTGTTTTTTCCATTTTTCAAGATGGCCGCCATACAAGGGTATTTTGTATGAGGAGCTTTTTTTGGCTCTGGCGTGGAAACGGTGTCCCCGAGGTGGGGGGTCGTCATACTATGTATTGTTCTACTCCGGGTTAGGCAAATTTTGGTATATGTCAAAATTCAAAATGGCGGAATCAAAATGGCGGCCGAAATAAAAGTTGCTCTGATCGGGATGAAATTTTGCATGCGGGTAGTCCTCAGGGAGTTTTTTTGATATTATAGGTTCGATTTTTGAATTTTTCACTTTTCAAGATGGCCGCCATACAAGGTTATTTTGTCTGGGGAGTTTTTTTGGCTCTGGCGCGGAAACGGTGTCCCCGAGGTGGGCGGTCGCCATACTTTGTATTGTTCCTCTCCGGGGTAGGCAATTTTTGGTAAATGTCAAAATCCAATATGGCGGATTCAAGACGGCGGCCGGGAGTAAATTTGCTCCGATCCGGCTCAAAATCGATATCTGGGGGTGTCCGGGGTCAGTGTTTTTATTTTTGAGGTTTGTTTTGTGATTTTGCCATTTTTCAAGATGGCCGCCATACCAAATTTTGTAGGTAAATCATGTATTTCATTGCATCGCGGAATTTAATGCATGTAGGTTGGTAGTTTCTTTGGAAATACGGTAGGTATATATGAGGACAAAAAATTGTGTTTGTTTAAAAACCAATATAGCGGATCCAAGATGGCGGCCAGTTGTCAAGTTGCTCCGATCCGGCTCAAAATCGATATCTGGTGGTTGTCGGGGTCAATAATTATATTTTGATGGTTTGTTTTGCGACTGTACCATTTTTCAAGATGGCTGCCACACTAAATTTTGTACGTAAATCATGTATTTCATTGTATCGCGGAATTTAGTGTAGGTAGGTTCTTAGTTTCTTTGGAAATATGGTAGGTATGTATGAGGTCAAAAAATTGAGTTTGTCAAAAATTAAAAATGGCGGATCCCGCGGCAGCACGCGGGCTGCTTTAGCTGCCCGCGCACCCTACCAGGACACCGGCACGCGGGCTGCTTTAGCTGCCCGCGCACCCAGCACCCTACCAGGACACCGGCACGTGGGCTGCTTTAGCTGCCGGCGCAAGCCGCACCCTGACCTGGAAAACGGCACGCGGGCTGCTTTAGCTGACCGCGCACGCCACACCCTAACTGGAAACTGGCACGCGCTGCTTTAACTGCCCGTGCACCACCAACCTCACCAGCAATTTTGACATATCATAGAAAAACAAAATGGCGTATTTAAAATGGCGGCTAAAACTAATCTTGCTCCGATCTGGCTAGAAATCGTAACTTACGGGTTTTATGGGTTGGTGATCATAGATTTTGCTGATTTTTGGATTTTGAGAATTTTCAAGATGGCGGCTGTTAAATACAAAACTTGCTCTGATTGGACTCAAAATTGACATTTGGGGGTTTCTTGGGTTACTGACCTTGGATATTAGGTTGATTTGTAGATATCAAAAAATTTCAAGATGGCCGCTATACAAAATACAATAGAAAGTGCCCGAATTAAATTATAATAATTAAAGTCTTGCGCCGCCAAACAAATAAGAGCCAACAAAACACCGCGGGCTGCTTTAGAAGCCCGCGCACTACGCAACCACTACCAGGACACCTCACCAGGAATTTGACATGTTATAAAAAACAAAATGGCGGCTAACACTAATCTTGCTTCGATCTGGCTTTAAATCGTAGACAAGGGGTTTTTAGGGTAGCTGATCATAGATTTTGGTTGATTTTTGGATTTCGAGAATTTTCAAGATGGCGGCTGATAGAAAAAATACTTGCTCAGATTGGACTCAAAATTCACATCTGAAGGTTTTTTGGAATACTGACCTCAAATCCAAAATGGCGGAAAGCAAGATGGCCGCCATACAAAATAAAAAGTTCAATATCTCGGAAACGGTTAGAGATAGAGGGGGGGTGTTCGACCAAATGTCATAAAGGGCGGTGGGGGTCAAGTGCCGGTGGTCACGAAAATCCAAGATGGCGGATCCAAAATGGCGGCCGAAAAAAAAGTTGCTCGGATCGGGATGAAATTTTGCATGCGGGTGGTAGAGGACCAGAGTGGTAGAGGAGGGAGCTATTCTTATATTTTTGGTTTGTTTTTTGATTTTTCCATTTTTCAAGATGGCCGCCATACAAGGGTATTTAGTATGGGGCGATTTTTTTGGCTCTGACGCGGAAACGGTGTCCCCGAGGTGGGGGGTCGCCATACTTTGTATTGTTCCTCTCCGGAGTAGGCAACTTTTGGCAAATGTCAAAATTCAATATGGCGGATTCAAGATGGCGGCTGGGAGTCAATTTGGTCCGATCCGGCTCAAAATCGATATCTGGGGGTTTTCGGGGTCATGTTTTTATTTTTGAGGTATGTTTTGTGACTCTGCCATTTTTCAAGATGGCCGCCATACAAAATTTTGTAGGTTACTTATGTATTTCATTGTATCGCGGAATTTATTGCAGGTACGTTGATAGTTTCTTTGGAAATATGGTAGGTATGTATTAAGACAAAAAATTAGGTTCGTCAAAAATCAAATATGGCGGATCGAAGATGGCGGCTGGGTGTAAAGTTGCTCTGATCCGGCTGAAAATCGATATCTGGTGGTTGTCGGGGTCGCTGATTACAGATCTGAAGTTTTTTTTGTAACTTTGTGCATTTTCAAGATGGCCGCCATACGAAAGTCACATCCGGCTCGCGGGCTGCTTTAGCTGCCCGCGCACCACGCACCTCACCTGCACTCCGGCACGCGGGCTGCTTTAGCTGCCAGCGCACCCCGCACCCCATCCGCACACCGGCTCGCGGGCTGCTTTAGCTGCCCGCGCACCCCGCACCCCACCGGCACACCGGCACGCGGGCTGCTTTAGCTGCCCGCGCACGCCGCACCTTTCCTGGACACCGGCACGCGGGCTGCTTTAGCTGCCCGCGCACCACACACCTCACCAGCTATTTTGACATGTCATAAAAAACAAAATGGCGGATTCAAGATGGCGGCTAGCGCTAATCTTGCTGCGATCTGGCTAGAAATCGTAACTTACGGGTTTTATGGGTTACTGATCATAGATTTTGCTGATTTTTGGATATTGAGAATTTTTAAGATGGCGGCTGTTAAAAACAAAAGTTGCTCTGATTGCACTCAAAATTGACATTTGGGGTTTTCTTGGCTTACTGACCTTGGATATTAGGTTGATTTGTAGATTTCGAAAATTTTCAAGATGGCTGCCATACAAACAGAATAAATTTAGAACAGTACAAAATAAAAAAAAACATGCGCCGCCCAACAAAACACCGCAGGCACAACGACCGCGGGCTGCTTTAGCAGCCCGCGCACTACGCAACCACTAGTTACTATATATATAGCTGGAAACCCACTCACTCACTCACTCACTGACTGACATAATTGTTCTCCCAGAAGGAGGGTCGGGGGGTGAAAGTCGTGTATGGGAAAAGTGTGGAGGTGGTTTTGGTTAGTATGGGAAAATTCCGAAATCTTGGAAAATTGCTCCTCATCATGGAGTGACCCTGCGGCCTGGCTAAACTGTAAGAGGTAGGGGGGTGGATCTTAAACTAATTTTGGAGCACACCCTGGGCAGTTTCAGATTTTGGTGAAAACAATCCAAAATGGCGGAAAACAAGATGGCCGCCATACAAAATAAAAAGTTAAATATCTCGGAAACGGTTAGAGATAGAGGAGTGGTGTTCGACCAAATGTCATAGAGGGCGGTGGGGGTCAAGTGCCAGTGGTCACGAAAATCCAAGATGGCGGATCCAAAATGGCGGCCGAAACAAAAGTTGCTCTGATCAGGATGAAATTTTGCAAGCGGGTGGTCCTCGGGGAGCTTATTTGATATTTTTGGTTTGTTTTTTGATTATGCCATTTTTAAAGATGGCCGCCATACAAGGGTATTTTGTATGGGGAGCTTTTTTTGGCTCTGACGCGAAAACGGTGTCCCTGAGGTGGGGGGCCGCCATACTTTGTATTGTTCCTCTCCGGGGTAGGCATGTTTTGGTAAATGTCAAAATCCAATATGGCGGATTCAAGATGGCGGCCGGGAGTCAATTTGCTCCGATCCGGCTCAAAATCGATATCTGAGGGTTTTCGGGGTCAGTGTTTTTATTTTCCTGGTTTGTTTTGTGATTTGGCCATTTTTCAAGATGGCCGCCATACAAAATTTTGTAGGTTAATTATGTATTTCATTGTATCGCGAAATTTATCGCAGGTGGGTTAGTAGTTTGTTTGGAGATATGGTAGGTATGTAATAGGACATTAAATTAGGTTTTTCAAAAATCCAATATGGCGGATCCAAGATGACGGCTGGGTGTCAAGTTGCTCTGATCGGGCTCAAAATCAATATCTGGGGGTTTTCGGGGTCAGTATTTCTATTATTATAGTTTGTTTTGTGATTTTGGAATTTTTCAAGATGGCCGCTATACAAAATGTTACAGGTGAATCATGTATTTTATTGTATCGCGGTATTTGTTGCAGGTAGTTTGGTAGTTTCTTTGAAAATATGGTAGGTATGTATAAGATCAAAAAATTGTGTTTGTCAAAAATCCAATATGGCGGATCCAAGATGGCGGCCGGGTGTCAAGTTGCTCTGATCCGGCTGAAAATCGATATCTGGGTGTTGTCGGGGTCGCTGATTGTAGATCTGAAGTTTTTTTTGTGACTTCGTGAATTTTCAAGATGGCCGCCATACAAAAGTAACGTCCGGCACGCGGGCTGCTTTAGCTGCCCGCGCACCCCGCGCCCTACCTGGACACCGACACGCGGGCTGCTTTAGCTGCCCGCGCACCCCGCACTTCACTGGAATATCGGCACGCGGGCTGCTTTAGCTGCCCGCGCACCACGTACCAAACCTGCACACCGGCACGCGGGCTGCTTTAGCTGCCCGCGCACGCCGCACCCTACCAGGACACCTCACCAGCAATTTGACATTTATAAAAAACAAAATGGCGGCTAACACTAATCTTGCTCCGATCTGGCTTGAAATCGTATACAAGGGATTTTTGGGGTAGCTGATCATAAATTTTGGTTGAATTTTGGATTTCGAGAATTTTCAAGATGGCGGCTGATAGAAAAAGTTTTTGCTTAGATTGTACTCAAATTTGACATCTGAGGGTTGTTTGGGATACTGATGTCAAATATTAAGTATTTTTTCAGATATCAATCATTTTCAAGATGGCTGCCATACAAAATAAACACTATTAGGCCAGAACAATATAAAATTAAAAACTTGCGCCGGCAAACAAACAACAGCCCAACAAAACACCGCGGGCTGCTTTAGCAGCCCGCGCACTACGCAACCACTAGTTACTATATATATAGCTGGAAACCCACTCACTCACTCACTCACTGACTGACATAATTGTTCTCCCAGAAGGAGGGTCGGGGGGTGAAAGTCGTGTATGGAAAAAGTGTGGAGGTGGTTTTGGTGAGTATGGGAAAATTCCGAAATCTTGGAAAATTGCTCCTCATCATGGAGTGACCCTGCGGCCTGGCTAAACTATAAGAGGTAGGGGGGTGGTTCTCAAACTAATTTTAGAGCACACCCTGGGCAATTTCAGATTTTCGTGTAAAAAATCCAAAATGGCGGAAAACAAGATGGCCGCCATACAAAATAAAAAGTTGAATATCTCGGAAACGGTTAGAGATAGAGGGGGGGTGTTCGACCAAATGTCATAGAGGGCGGTGGGGGTCAAGTGCCAGTGGTCACGAAAATCCAAGATGGCGGATCCAAAATGGCGGCCGAAAAAAAAAATGCTCTGATCGGGATGAAATTTGGCATGCGGGTAGTCCTTGGGGAGCTTATTTGATATTTTAAGTTAGTTTTTTGAATTTTTCATTTTTTAAGATGGCCGCCATACAAGGGTATTTTGTATGGGGAGCTTTTTTTGGCTCTGGCGCGGAAACGGTGTCCCCGAGGTGGGGGGTCGTCATACTTTGTATTGTTCCTCTTTGGGGTAGGCATGTTTTGGTAATTGTCAAAATCCAATATGGCGGATTCAAGATGGCGGCCGGGAGTCAATTTGCTCCGATCTGGCTCAAAATCGATATCTGGGGGTTTCCGGGGTCAGTGTTTTTATTTTGGTGGTTTGTTTTGTGACTCTACCATTTTTCAAGATGGCCGCCATACAAAATTTTGTAGATAAATCATTTCATTGTATCGCGGAATTGATTGCAGGTAGGTTGGTAGTTTCTTTGGAAATACGGTAGGTATGTATGAGGACAAAAAATTGTGTTCGTTTAAAAATCAATATGGCGGATACAAGATGGCGGCCGGAAGTCAATTTGCTCCGATCCGGCTCAAAATCGATATCTGGGGGTTTCCGGGGTCAGTGTTTTTATTTTTGAGGTTTGTTTTGTGACTGTACCATTTTTCAAGATGGCCGCCATACAAAATTTTGTAGGTGAATTATGTATTTAATTGTATCGCGAAATTTATTGCTGGTGGGTTAGTAGTTTGTTTGGAGATATGGTAGGTATGTAATAGAACATTAAATTAAGTTTGTCAAAAATACAATATGGCGGAGATGGTGGTCAGGAGTCATGTTGTCATCCGGCTTAAATTCGGTATCTGGGGGTTTTTGGGGTCGCTGATTATAGATCTGAAGTTTTTTTTTATGACTACGTGAATTTTCAAGATGGCCGCCATATAAATGTCACATCCGGCACGCGGGCTGCTTTAGTTGCCCGCGCACCACACACGTCACCTGGACACCGGCACGCGGGCTGCTTTAGCTGCCCGCGCACCCCGCGCTCTACCTGGACACCGGCACGCGGGCTGCTTTAGCTGCCCGCGCACCCCGCACCCTACCTGGACACCGGAACGCGGGCTGCTTTAGCTGCCCGCGCACCACGCACCTCATCTGCACACCGGCACGCGGGCTGCTTTAGCTGCCCATGTACCACGCACCTCATCTGCACACCGGCACGCGGGCTGCTTTAGCTGCCCGCGCACCCCGCGCCATACCTGGACACCGGCACGCGGGCTGCTTTAGCTGCCCGCGCACCACGCACCTCACCT
Source organism: Scrobipalpa costella (assembly GCA_949820665.1). Taxonomy (NCBI): domain Eukaryota; kingdom Metazoa; phylum Arthropoda; class Insecta; order Lepidoptera; family Gelechiidae; genus Scrobipalpa; species Scrobipalpa costella. The sequence continues at coordinate 11,091,114 of OX463312.1, forward strand.
GCACACCGGCACGCGGGCTGCTTAAGCTGCTCGCGCACCACCCACCATACATAGAAAAACAAAATGGCGAATTTAAGATGGCGGCTAAAACTTATCTTGCTCCGATCTGACTAGAAATCGTAACTTACGGGTTTAAGGGGTAGCACATCAGAAATTTTTGGTTGATTTTTGGATATTGAGAATTTTCAAGATGGCGGCTGATAAAAACAAAACTTGCTGTGATTGGACTCAAAATTGACATCTGGGGGTGTTTTTGATTTCTGATTTCAGGTTTGAGATTGTTTTTGACTATTTGTGATTTTTCAAGATGGCCGCCATACAAAATCAAATTGAAAGGGCCCGAATCAAATTATAATTAAAGACTTGCGCCGCCCAACAAAACACCGCAGGCACAACGACCGCGGGCTGCTTTAGCAGCCCGCGCACTACGCAACCACTAGTATTATTATATATATTTAAGTGTGTGATAATCATAATATAACATTAAATCTAGTAATTAAACGTAACTGAGCTCTATATTTCGGCTTCATCACTAGAGGAATCAATATGTGGTCTTTTAAAATTTAGCCACGGTTTAATTTTGTCAATTGCTACTACAGTAGAATAAGGTTTGTTTCCCTTGCGTGTTAGTGGAGTATCTTCTATTTGGAACCTATCTAAGTCAAGAACCTTACATATCCTGTAAGGGCCTTGAAATTTAGGAATAAGTTTCTTACTTGCACCAGTCGCTTGTACTTGGCGTTCAACACGTACGAGATCCCCTACTTTATATTTAGGAGCTTGGCAACGTTTTGCATCGTACGCTTCCTTCTGAGCGTTTTGATAAGCTTTTACGTGGTTATTAATTTCGTCTCTGATTTCAGACAAGTCTGAACTATTTGAAGAACCGGTAATATCATCAGCAAGCTCTGATATAATTCTACTCTCACTAGGTCCTGTTGGTCGTATTCCAAACAAAGCTTCGGATGGAGTACGATTAATACCCCGGTTGAAAGTATTATTCATTCCCCATTGAACTTCGGGCAAGTGGTCATCCCATTTGTTATCTGGCGAACCTATACATTTTGCAGATAACGATTCCAATAGAGTTCTATTGTACCGCTCCACTTGCCCGTTTGCCCTAGGGGTGGACACGGCATTCAAAATATGTTTGATATTACGGTCTTCAACAAATCTCTTAAATAGATCACTGGTGAAAGAAGTGCCTCTATCAGTTATTATCCTGCGTGGGACACCAAATATCCCGAAAAACTCACGAAAGACTTTAATAGATGTTTGAGATTTAGTATTTCTAACAGCTTTTAGATATACGTATTTCGTGAAACCGTCTATGAGAACAAAAATGTAGACGTTTCCTCTAGTACTCCGCACAAATGGGCCTACATGATCGGCGTGAATGGTATCGAAAGGAGTATCAACTTTCTCAATTGGATGCAAGACACCAGGTTTCTTCCCTCCAGCACACTTAGAATAGGCACATTCTAAACAAGAATTTATGTATTTCTTTTATTTATGCATTCTTGCGAACCAAAATGTCGCCTTTACCTTTTCTAGTGTTTTATCTAAAGCGAAGTGACCTATGTCATCATGATTTTGTTTTACTACTTGCCAACGCACGCCTTTTGGTACGACCCATCTGTCACCATCAGAAGTGATTCTAAAAAGTTTATTATTTTTTAGTTTGAAATTATTTTTGATATCAACCACGTGGTCCATCTCAGGATCCTTCAAAATACCAATGATTCTCTGAATTTCATCATCTGCGGCTTGGACAGTAGATAACCAATCTGAATCAGTAACAGTCATAACGTGGTAAGTTTCAGGGACGACAGGATTTCGGCTAAGAGCATCGACGTGTGACATTTGTTCTCCTGCTCGATACTCGATACTGAAATTGAATTCCTGCATTTGCTCCCACCACCGGGCAACGCGTGGAATCATGTCTTTCTTTTGAAATGTAGCGCGCAAGGAATTACAGTCAGTGACAATTTTAAACGATACGCCAATTAAGTAAACCCGAATTTTTTGCAAAGGTGCTACTACTGCTAAGGTTTCTAAGTCGTACGATGAATAATTTTGCTCTTCGGGAGTAGTTTGTCGACTGAAATAAGCTATAGGTCGAAGCATGCCCTGATTGTCTTTTTGCAGCAGAATGCCAGCTACACCAATTTTGCTTGCATCTGTATGTAGTTCTGTATGCGCCGTCGGGTTATACAATGCCAATAAAGGTCTTTCAGAAAGTAATTTTTGGAGATGGCGGAACGCATTTTCTTGCTCTGCATTCCATACCCATTTCACATCTTTCTTAAGCAGGTGAGTCAATGGTTTGGCTATCGAAGAAAATCGTGGAACAAATCTTCGAAAGAAACTAGAAAGACCAAGAAACTGCCTTATGTTGTGCTGGTTTTGAGGAACAGGAAATTTTTCAACAGCCTCTATTTTTGTGGATCCTGGGCGAATACCTTGAGATGAAACTTCAAATCCCAAGTAATCAACAGACGACCCAAAGAAAACACACTTGGATAATTTTAACGTGAGTCCAGCAGTTGCCATCAAATTAAGAACTTTCTCTAACCTAACCATTCCCTCATTAATATCATTGGAAGGTATAATAATATCATCGAGATAAGCCAGTGCCTCTCTGTGGCGAAGAGACCCTAAAACCTGGTTCATAATTCTTTGGAAGGTAGCCGGAGCATTGGCTAAGCCGAACGGCATACGATTAAATTCGTAGTGGCCGTCCGGCGTTACGAAACCAGTTTTATGTTTATCAGCTTCTCTGATTGGAATCTGGTAATAGCCAGAAGCTAGATCAAGTGTGGTATAAAAACTATTCCCTGATAAAACATCCAGCTGATCATCAATTGAAGGCATTGGAAAATTTTCTCGAACAGTATTTTTATTTAGAGCTCGATAATCGATGCAAAGTCTGAGTTCGCCAGTCTTCTTTCGTACAATTACAATCGGACTAGCATATGCGGATGTAGAAGTGCGTATTATGTCGTTTTGAAGTAGCTCGGATATCATGTCCCGTACCTTTTCTTTTTCACTAAATGCTAACCGATACGGTCTGTAGACAACGGGTTCGTTGTTATGAAGTTCAATACACATTTGATCAACAATTGTACTTCCTAACTCACTTAAAGTGAACGCGAAGCATTGGCGATATTTATTTAGTAATTCTAGAAGTCTAGTTTTATCACTTGGTGCGAGATTATCCCCGAAATTAACATCCGATTCTGTAATAGGAGAATATCTTTTGTCAGAGGTAGTAATATTCATAACAGATGACATAACTTCAGCCTTAGCGATTCGAGCTCGAGCCAACAGATTTCCTTTTGAAAGAACTAGGGGTGTTGAAGAAAGGTTTTTGACGATAATAAACCCCTTACCACTATCATCAGTGAGGTACAATCCAGAAGGTACACAATATTGCGTGTCTTGAAAGACGCGATAACCACCTTCTACATAGATCTCACAATTGTGCAACGAATTTGTATGGAAATTAATGACAGATGTGCCATTAATCTCAACATCATCAGTACAGTACAACTTTATTTTATTGCTAGCGTTGATATCCATATTATATTCTAACTGAGAAAAATCCAAACGATCGTAAGTTTTAAATATAACTACATGTCGTTGCTCAGTAAACGTTTGTCCTATCATCACAGGATGGTCCATAGCCCAGTCGGGGACAATTAACAAGTCCAAATAAGCTTTGACAGTATCTACAACAACCTTCACATGCAGTTTACCTATACAATTGACAATACCCTTACCGAAACCTTCTAATGTAGGAAGATCATCTACTTCATACTCATGACCAATAGTTTTAAAATGAGACACTTGAATCATGGAGCATTCGCTACCTAAATCTATGAAAGCTTCAATAAGATGTCCATTTATTACAACAGTTTTAAAATATTTCTGCTTTTGATCAAATCCGTATTTTAAGTTTGGTTTTTTAGAAGGATATTGTAAAAGATCGTCATGATTCTCCTGAACACGCATTACAGCCTTTGTAGTCTTATCGTCAGATGGCTTTTTGGCATAGCATTGTTCAGTGTCATGTCCAATTCTTCCACAACGGGTACATTTTTTAAGGGGCTGCGTACATTGTGATGCAGGATGACCTTCTTTTTTACAATTCGAACAACGCATTTTTTTGGAAGAGGTTCCCAAAGATTGTGGCTTAATGAGCTTTTTATCACCGATAACCCTAACATTTCTAGAATTTCGCAAATAGGCTAAAAGTTTATTCGGATTATCATACTGCGCAGCTTCTGCACCTAACTGGACAGAACGATCATCTATTCCGTGGAGTATACATTCCACTGCGCGTTTGCCGATAATACCGCACCTATTTAACAGATTACATTTTTCATAATAGTATTCCTCTAGAGAATCACCGAACCGAGCTCTTTTGCTTAACATATCACTTAACATTTGGCCGTAATTCTCCTCAGAAGGGAAAGCCTCTAAAAGTTTTTCCTGCCATTCGACCCAGGTAAAGAGGACAGAAGGGAGCCCTTCGTACCATCTTTGAGCAATGCCCTTTAATTTTGGTAGAGCAAAATGAACTATTTGTTTTTCATTCCAACTATAGATTGCGGCGCATTCATTTACTTTGTGTAACCACATAGCCATCGTTTGCTCTCTTTTACATGGGTCAAACTCAGGAACAGTATTACACATAGATCCTAACTTATCAGTTGAACCATTACTGGCCATAGATTTTAAAATAGTCACAAGATTAGCAACACTCTGCTGGTCATCTCGAGTACGTGATCGCAGCCCAGAACGGCTGCGCGGCTGCTGGTCATCTCGAGTGCGTGATCGCACCCCAGAACGGCTGCGCGGTTGCTGGTCATACCGAGTGCGTGATCGCACCCTAGAACGGCTGCGCGGCTGCTGGTCATCTCGAGTGCGTGATCGCACCCCAGAACGGCTGCGCGGGGGTTGGTCCTCTCGTGTGCGTGATCGCACCCTGGAGCGTAATCGTGAGGGCCGTGTCCTGCGACTGCGTCTGCGTGGCGTGCCGCGTGTCCTGCTGCGCGAGTGCCGATAGCACCCATCCGTGTCCTGACTGCGTAATCCTCGTTGATCGAGATCACGTGCCTGCTGATACGATGTCGCGCTGCGCGTGATCCACGTGCCTGAGCGCAAAGAACGCCTGGTGCCATGGTGCTCCAGCTGGTTGGGTGAGCAGCGGCTGACCCGACCTCTTGAATACCGGCTGGATCGGCTGCGGGAGCGGTGTAGTCGGCTGCTGGCCCGACGCCGTGTAGAACTCCGGGAGCGGCGACCCTCATTATTCGACCGCGTTGGGCTCGTGGGCGTATAAACCACACGATTGCGAGGTTGATCCATGCTTTCCTGCAACACATTTTCTTTACGAAAATTTAATTGTTACTAATTAAAAATTCAGACAACTGACAGGCCCAAAAAAAATATTAAAATATTGCAATAAAAACTGACATTTCAACTTTTTTTTTTTAATTAAGTTGTTAATTTCATGGATTTAAAATTTAAATAAGTGGTTCAACGACATAACAATTCAAACTGTTTTTCAAACAATAAATATATTTATTTTGTAATCAAGTCTTGCAATATACTTTTTCCACCTAAATACGGGCGTTATAGAAAAATATCAAAATCGTACACTATCCTTTTTGTAATACACCTTGAACCTGTTGGTAACGTCAAAAACGGTTTGTATAAAACCGTAAATACTTTGTCTAGGCCATAAAAAAAACATAGGCGTGTTCTTATGTAGCATAAATAAGCTAACCGCAAAGTAAATAACACGAAAACTACTTACAAGATTTAATTCCGTTCAAAATATCAAAGTACTTGTAAGATAACTACTATCACTCAGCCATTTCATTTTTAATAAAGAGTTCCCTCTTTGTAATAAAATTATAATATTCGTGTTACAGTCATACATACATATTTTAAGAAAGTATTGTCGTAGGAAAAGACGACAAAAGAGAAAGAAAAAGAAAAAAAATATATTTAAATTTTTACTATTATAGTACTGTACACTTGGGGTGTGGATTAAAATATATCCCACTTCTGAAATATTAACACGAATATTTTGTAACTGAATACTATCACAGGTTTTAGGCTGAGGGAAAGTAGAATTGAAATAAAATACTGAAAATAGTACTTACACTTTGTATTTTCAATGCAATTTCACAATTTATCTTACACACAGGTTAACACTTTACACAGACAGAGTAACACTTCTCGCACGACCGTACGATTCTTCCGACAATACTAGACTGACTCGGGCGGACGACCAACGCCCTCAGGCCAACCCTACCCACGAACCACCCCAGCAAAGACACTCTTCTGTCATTGGTCCGTTCTGTGGGTCTCTGATTGGTCAAGTCATCCGACCGAGTCAGTTCAGTACTAAATAGTCAAAAACAGTACTTTTAATTTGTAACGACTGTTTAAGTACAATTTAACACTAAAAAATTAAAATAAAGTAAATTGGAACTTATTTATATTTAAATATTATAATATAGCTAACACGTATATATCTTAAATAACCCTCAAAACTTTGTCAGACGTGGCGGAACGCGCGTGCTTTTACGCTCTGCCTACCCCATTAGGGACAAAGACGTGATTATATGTAAGTATGTATATGTTTACATATGTCTATACCTCCAAAAAATGTTACTACCTGCAGCATTTTTGTTCATAACATTATTTTTATTTATTTTTCTATAACCCTGAAGCCTGCCACCTTTGCTAATATATGCGCCACTTAAACCCCTCAGGTGTTTTACAGTGCTTTTCAATTGTACAATCCATGGCAGTGTATTATCCTATACTACAGAGGAACTATACTATTAAGCATCAGACTGAGAGCATTGTACTGGGATATACGGCTGCATAAACTACAGTTATTTACTACGATCAGTTGAATTGTTTAGACAATAGAACAAACCTAGCACACTCCATTTCCTATCGACCTTTCTTATAAATTGACTGGTTCACAAGATATACAGCGAAATAAAATTGACACTGGTACTTTACGCTGCTCGAAATCATAAAGGAGCATGAATGGAGTTAGGGTGTTTGTGCACTATCCTTAGATTCGTATCCGATTACCTTCCTAATAATTGTATAAGAGTTTTGTACACCCATCCATACATTTTTTTTTGTTATACCTACTTATAATTCAGATACGAATCTAATATGGATAAGTACACATACACCATATCATCATCTCCTTAGCCTTATCCCATATCTTATGGGGTTGGCTACCTAACCTAGGGGATCTAACGAGGGTACTGGTTTTACACAGAGCGACTGCCATCTGACCTCCGCAACCCACAAGGGTAACCAGACCCAATCCTAAATAAGGACTGAGTTTTCAAGCTGCCAATGCTTAGCACTGCCCTCTGACATGGCTTAACGACTAATATTTACGGTAATTAACGATATTAACATTATTAAAAATAGTCTAGTTTATAAATGAATATGCTAAAAAAACTGGAAGTAAAGCTGTTTTCATCATTTATCAGTAAATTCGATATTCGTTCTAAACTATTAGGGCTTTCACCGTTAAAAAATATTTTCTAAAATCGCAACAAAGCTTTTTTAATCCGACTCGTAATTCTTATGGAATCAACTTTTTTGAGTGTTTTTCGCACATTCTTGACGCGACCACGGATGTAACCGCCACACCGTAGCGCGCGCTGATTTGAACGATATTCTAAGGCATTACGGGCGATGGTTGCATATCTTGAAATCTACCTGCCCTTCTGCCGTTGGGATACAACTTAAAAGTCTTACTTACAGCCGTGTTGCACTCGTCGTCGCCGGTACAGTCAGACTCCACTTCACGTGTTACGTAATGTTATAATTGGTGGTGGTAATGTTCCTTCTAGGATTGTTGTTCTAGTATTAATAAAGGGTCTTACAGCAGTGTTGCACTCGTGTTACCTCCTGGCCACGCCGCCGGTACAGTCGGCCTCCGCTTCACGTGTTACTCGTACTGTTATAATTGGTGGTGGTAATGTTCTTTCTAGGATTGTTGTTCTAGTATTAATGAAGGGTCTTACAGCAGTGTTGCACTCGTGTTACCTCCTGGCCACGCCGCCGGTACAGTCGGCCTCCGCTTCACGTGTTACTCGTACTGTTATAATTGGTGGTGGTAATGTTCTTTCTAGGATTGTTGTTCTAGTATTAATAAAGGGTCTTACAGCAGTGTTGCACTCGTGGTACCTCCTGGCCACGCCGGTACAGTCAGCCTCCACATCTCTAGTTACTCGTAATGTTATAATTGATGGTGGTAATGTTCTTTCTAGGATTGTTGTTCTAGTATTAATAAAGGGTCTTACAGCAGTGTTGCACTCGTGGTACCTCCTGGCCACGCCGGTACAGTCAGCCACCACTTCTCTAGTTACTCGTAATGTTATAATTGGTGGTGGTAATGTTCCTTCTAAGATTGTTGTTCTAGTATTAATAAAGGGTCTTACAGCAGTGTTGCACTCGTGGTACCTCCTGGCCACGCCGGTACAGTCAGCCTCCACTTCACGTGTTACTCGTACTGTTATAATTGGTGGTGGTAATGTTCCCTCCGGGATTGGGTTTGTTGTTCTAGTTCTGGAACAAATATACATATTTTTAGCAAATTGCAGTTCTTGCTCTATTTAGATGACACAGTAAATATTCACAAATACACGAGCGTCCTAGTGTAAAATAAGCAACTCTAGAATCTTATCTTATCTTATATAGCCGTTATGTGTCCCACTGCTGGGCAAAGGCCAACTTCAGAATAATCTTAAAAATGCTTATGTTTTTAATTGTTTAAAATTTGCACTATTTAGAGGCCCTAAAGTAAAAAAAAAAGTAGGTTAAGTTTATCTAATAGTAGGTCAATTTTGACTATTTATCGCTATGTTAATACGAAAGTAGAAAAATCAAAGAAATCTGTCAAAACCAAAATACATTCCGTACAAGTAAAAAAAAAGAACATCCTGGCGGTAACACAAAGAGATGTAATGAAATCAACGAGTCCGGTAACAAATAGCCCTAAACGCGTTAATCTAATTTAGTATTCTTCATAAAAGAAGTAAAAAAGTTCTATTTAAAAAGTAAAAAAGTTGTATTTATCGAGCGAGTAAATCGGTCTACATATTAGTCTGAGCTTACAAATGTTCTTACCACGTAACAGGATCAGATTATTAAGGGTAAGTCAGTCAGTGGAAACGCTCATTCATAATTTTATGTTTTGTCAAGATCGTCAAGATATTGGACTGCCAAATGTGATAATGATAACAAAACATAGTATAGATAGGTACAACACGTAACTTATATCTAAAATGTTTGTTTACTTTATTCTTAATCAAACTTTGAGAAACCATGTCTATTTGCCATGAGGGAACCGGAGTCTTCCAACACAGGTATAAATTGTATGTTATAATTTATAAGGATTTTTCGTATTTTGTTTTTTTTTGTAAATGGACATCTAGATCAAATTTTGGTAGAAAAGTCCAAATTGACATTGAAGGGTATAGCAGATGTGGGTGTAGATGTACTTAGTGCAAATTCTTGAACTGCTTTTGATGTTTGTGTTTGTTATTTTTTGTTCATAAAACAGTGAAAACACAGTGCTTGACCAATAGGATGAAAAAACTTTCAACGAGTATAAAAATTAGACTAAGATTTCTTATTCGTAGAAATTACGATTGCTTTCCGCAGATATTCTTTTAAATAGGTTACAGATTGCATACCCTTCATAATATCTCAAATATGAATAGAAGACATTTTTAGTAATAATTCCATGCTGGCCTGGGAGCGAGAGAAAAACATAGAATATGCCAGCTGCATTTCCTCCCGGGCATGCTGTATGCTGGGTTTCAGTATATTGTAATTTAGGCGATGGGCTGACAACCTGTCACTACAGCAATATTGCTACAAATCTATCTTAAATAACCCTCAGAACTTTGTCAGACGTGGCGAAGCGACCTTTATTTAGGTCGTTTACGCTCTGCCTACCCCATTAGGGATAAAGGCTCGATTATATGTATGTTTATGTATGTATGACATTTTTAGTAGGTATCAATTTTAAAATATATACAATAAATAAAAGACTCTAATACAGGACTTACAGCAGCGCCTTAATATAATGTAAACTTGCTTTAGAATATTCATGTTCACGGTGTACGATTAGTTCCACAAGGCGCCTTACTTATCAAAATCTCTTTAAGAAGATCACTGGCCTCATTACTAGTCTCGGTCTAAGATAAAATCTGTTTACACTCATCATATAATTGATTATTTTTGTTTTAATGTTTGTAAAAGATCTTTGAAATGTCTTATTTTCTTGTTGAATTATAAACATTTCCCTGAGATATTATTTTTATCTCAACCCAAAGGATTGTTGATGATTATGATTCCTTCGTCCAAGATCATGTAATCTTCTTCTTCTGTGTGGGTATCGAGTCTATCGACCCGATGAACCCTGGTGGCAGAGTTTTTAAACCGCCTAGTAGCACAACTATCAGGCCTCTGACATGGTTTGAGTAACGACGACTATCAAAGACAGCGACCGGGACCGACGGCTTAACGTGCCCTCCAAAGCACGAAATCTTTTTCTTTTTCGGACAATCAGGTGATTCAGCCTGCAATGTCCTAAGCAAACTGGGGAAAAATTCACAAAGTGATAAATTTTCAAATATCAACTTTGTGTTTCCCCCCTGAGAATCGAACCCAGGACCTCCGGATCAGGAGCCCATGGCACTAGCCACTAGACCACGGAGGCAGTTAATTATGTAATAAATACAAGTCAAATACAATTTATAGCATCCATTTTCTTCATACTTGTTCTGTCCTATGACACCCCCAGGTTGGCAATTTAAGTACCTACATTGTAGTGTCTACTTATTATTCTATATGTGCACTATTCTGTTTAATTTCCCAACCTCTTTGTTTTTTGGCTTAATATTTTTATCATCATCATCATCATTAGCAGATTTTACATACATACATACATAAAATCACGAATTTATCCCTTACGGGGTAGGCAGAGCATAAAACGCCTCGTAAAAGGCGCTTTCGCCACGTCTGACAAAAATTGAGGGTAATTTTAGATTATAAAGTGTATTGCTGTAGTGACAGATTGTCAGCCCATCGCCTACATTACAGTATGTAACCCTCGAATCCCTTTTGCTGACTTGTACAGCATGCCCGGGAAGAAGGGCAGCTGGAACATTCTAGGTTTTTCTATCTCTCCCAGTCCAGCATGGAAGTAAAGCAGATTTTAACACAGGTCAAATCACAACTATTTACACATTTCAATTGATATTTGCTATCCGTTTGTAATTTCCTGTTTCTTTAAAAGCTCTACATTTTATAAATTACCAAAATATCTTCATCAATGGTCTAAATATTGTAATGTAGGTCTACGGGCGTGGACATGAAAACATGGTCATTCTAAACAGGTAATATTTCATCCGAGGTAATGAAACATGTGCTTTACCGAGGATATGACAAACGATGTCTTTACTAATTTGTCCGGAGTGTTATACGACTGGCTATCAGGATATTTATGTTGCTCTGTTGCTGTCATATATTTCGTAAATAAAATGTCCTGACTACACGTAGTCAACAATATTTAAATTTTCATATCTAAAGATAATTTATAAAGTCCATTGAGACTCTTTCTTTATTAGGTAATATTGAAATGACCGTCTCTGTTTGCAAAGAATATTTAATATGATGTGCTCTATTTCAGCCGGTCAAAATTGTATTAAGTTATTTCCCGTCGATGGGTAATGTATTTTGCGGCTATGCTACATAGATGCAGAAAATTTTACATAGTTTAAAGAAAACATTTTTAAAAATGATAATCAACACTCAAGACCATTGTCTATCCCGTCTAATAACCACCACACCCGTTACTCGGACAAGCCAAGTTATTTACGTACAAAATGAATGCGCACGAGATAATTGTAACGTCCCAAGGAGCAGGATTAATGCGACCAGATACAGAGGGCTGTTAGCCAGATAAGTAGGCAATTAAAATACCGTCACTCTTAATTAGCCGGAGTGCCGGCGGCGGGTTGTGATCATAGCTCATTTCATTAGTGGTTTAGACCTGACTGATCCAGCGACAGATCTTTGGCTTTGCTTTGCGAAGACCGTCGGAAGGTAAAGTGACGTCAGCAGTCAAAAAGAAGTCCCAGAGACCAGGACCGGGAATAATGCGACCAGATATATAAGGCTGTTAGCCAGATAAGTAGGCAATCAAAATACCGTCACTTTTAATTAGTCGGAGTGCCGGTGGTTTGTTGTGATCATAGTTCATTTTATTAGTCATTTCGACCTGAGTGATCCAGAGACAGACTTCTACGCTTATTCGTATTTGACTTTGCAAGCATTTTCGCAAAGTCAGCCTTTCATGGCATATAAGATCTATGAATACAAAATTAAAATAACGGCCACGTACGGTACAAGTATATTCTGTGATAAAGGTAGAGCGTCACTCTACCTGCCCCTGTTGCATTCGGGCTCAATAAGGAAGCGACAGCCATTTTTCATGAAACTATACCTATCATAAGAACAATTTCTTGTTCTTAGAGTGTATTCAAACCAAATTTTAGGGAGATACAGATAGATGTGGTATATTCGTGATCGCGCGGTGGTTTGCTACAGGGGCTGGCTTTTACAGTAAGCCCGGAAAACGAAGCTGACACATTCCAAGTTTTTTATTTGTTCCCATTCAGTTTCATTTATGAAGCGTTGCTTAACTCTTGTAATCGATAGACTACGCAGCGGTACAGTTATCCACCGCACAGTTCGTCGTGACTGGAAGGCGGAGGGCTATGTCACGGACGGTCACCCATCCGATGGTTTACGGCAAACATGCCCCTTTGTCGTACCGATAAAATAAACCAAACGGGACCAATGGTATTTGTTTTGCTTTAATATAGACGTAGACGATCATTAACTCACGTCCTATTTTAACTACGGAGAAGGCAGTGTTAAGAACAAATGTAATAGCATTCTTCCATACTGGACTGGGAACGAGAGAGAAAAATTGAATGTGCTAGCTGCATTTCCTCCCGGGCGTGGTGTAAAAACCAGCTATGGGATCCGAGGGTTTCTGTATATTGTAATTTAGGCGATGGGCTGACAACCTGTCACTACAGCAATATACACTACAAATCTATCTTAAATAACCTTCAAAACTTTGTCAGACGTGGTAGAACGACCTTTGTTTAGGTCGTTTACGCTCTGCCTACCCCATTATGGATAAAGGCGTGACTATATGTATGTATGTGTTAGCATAGATTTGCCTAGACATAATCACCGAATCTGCTTATTTGAGCAGCTTGTGTCTATCTCCAGAGAATACCGATGGTGTTTTGTTGCCATAAAAATTCGACCAGACAGAGATAGAACATGGGTAAGTGCCAGTGGATTACTCATTGGTATCAATCAAATCGGAACGCACACGAGGTAACTGAAATGATTTCCGTCCTTTTCCGTTCCCTCATCATGATAGAAAATGGCGGGACTTAGATCGAGTTTATGCAACGCCGTTTTCTACTAATACGGGGTGTAAGGGACAGCGTCCCGCAAACTGATAGGGCCTGCTCAGTCAACGACACTGAACAAATTCCACCAGGGAATTATTTCGGGAAATGAAAAAAAAATACTTTTCCATACAAATTGTCTGATCGAGGTGAACAGTTTGTATGAAAAAGCCAATTTTTATTTTGACTTCCTGAAAGAAGTTCTCCGTGGATGTTGTTCAGTATCGCTGTCGATGATGTTGCGGGACGCTGTCTCTTACACTCCGTATTAATAGTGAATGCGCACAGTAAACAAATAGATGATAATTACTACCAGACAACTCTTCGTTCATGTAAAATAATTATAACATTCCACTAGCATGTATTGTACTGTACATAGCAACATCGAACCGCTGGGAATCTACTAACAACTTCCTAACAATGTACGAACTCATACAACAGCTTTCATACGTTGCCGACAGACGTTTTCAATGCGCAAACGCAACGGTTATCTCGGAAATGATTGAAATAATCTAGAGGATGTGTATGAATTCGTAGTTTTTTTTTACAATAAGTATATATATTCTTTATTGCATTATAACACAAGAAATAAAGTCCACAGAAAGGTATGCAAGGGCGAACTTAGCTCTATGAAGAGATCTCTTCCAGTTAACCCACTGGCATTTGAGAGAATGAGAAACATATATAGGCCTGGATAGACGTCCTTAAAGCAGATATGGAAGAGAACGATCTTAAGCCAGCGGATGCCGAAGACCGGCATTAGACCGGGAAAACAGTATTTCGCTAGGCAGAAGAAGAAGAAGACTAGAACTAGTCTAGGGCTCGTAATTATAAAGAGCACTTGAGACTAACAGCTAGCTTGAATCCGTATCAGAAATGTAATTTCTGTACAAAAGGACCTGTCAAATCCATACCTAATATTACTCTCAATCTTGAGATCGCTTCATAAATACGAGCCTAGGATACTATTGGTGAAATAGATAGTATCCACGATGGAGCGAGTTGACGGATACCTGAGTAGAATATAACACGCCGACGGCATACTAGCAAACGTTTTTTTTCTATGGAGTATAAAAACTCTGACACGAGTGTATATCAGGTCTTTTGTCACCTTGAAGATCCACTTGATATCTAAAACAAGAACTCTCGCTCCCTGTGCGATTTTTCCATTAGAAGATTTTACTAATTTACGACTATGTAACGATGTTTAATGTTTATGTCACTCCATCATAAACAAAAGAGAGTCATATCTCCAAAAACACGTTTTTAGTTTTATTACTGCCCAAAACCATAAGTTTCCATAAAAACATAAACTGGCGTACTGTGGAACGCCCACTATCGCCCGTGCGGTCAGAGGTTAAACTAAACCACGGGTTAAACATGCCTTCGCGACCGCAAGTTAAACTTTTAACCGGCCAAATGAAGGTAATAGAAACCCCGTGGCGTCAGCTTGTAACAAGCACTCATTGTAGTTGGAAGGCGTTTGAAAATATCGCGGGAACGTATGATTTAAAAAAAAAAACTGATTCGACTTGACTAGATCCGAGAGAGATACGAGAGATCGTAGTAGGTATGAATGATACAGGATTTAGGCAATTACGCAATTATTTTTTTTTCAAATTCTGCCTCTGAAGATCTGCATAATTAAAAACCATTGTTTCTTCTTCTTGTTATCTTTATTTTACTAAAGAAGCAATTTTTTATACATATAATATAAGTATTATGAGTGAGGTACTGCAATAAGAGCTTCGGTCCCATTCGATTTGCTTTACTATCTTTACATAATAGAATTAGTTACAAAGCCACCCTATCTACTTCTCTAAACGCTAAGCAGAAATCAAGACCTCCAGATCGATAACTTGGGAAGAAAACCTCCAAGGTAGATTAGAATAAAAAAAAAAACAAAATAACAACAAAGGCCAATTTCTTATTTTTCAAAATTTGGACAAAACTTTAAGTAATTGGGATTTTTAGTCAGTGTACCTACAAAATCGTTAACCGACGGTTTACGGACTTATCTATATCAGACAGAATACATACAACCGTATATTCATGCTAGTTTTCCTCTAATTTTCTAGTTTTAATCTATGATATTGGGCTCGATTCTAGATCCACTTGCTTATAAATTTAACTGTCACTTTCGAAATAATAAAATTTCAAAAAACACAGGCGATTTATACATTATGGTTTTACACTTTGTCCGCTAGATTTTAACGCGCATTTGCACGTTTCCCCAGTATTTCTGTCAATTTTATCCGCCATATCGAATAACGGCGGATAAAAATAACAGATAACGCGTAAATCAAAAACCAAAGAGAATATATCTCCTATCCTTTTCCAATGTTTTTAGTCTGAAAGTGACAAATAGATTTTCAGTTTCGATTTTGCCGGTTGAATCTAGAATTAAGCACATTACGCACAGCAGCAAACTTTTGTAGATACCAGCCATACAACGCTTCACATGAGTTTGCCTTTTTAACCTTTAACATTGCTAACATTACATCAGCAAAGTTTAGCCTCAGGGTGTACTGTACTTACAAGTCGGTAATAAGCTGTCGATTACCGACAATTTTATAATAGACATCGTTGAACTTCGCCACTAATGAGCTGTTATTGTAATTGTTTAGTGTTATATTGATAGCAGTTTGTAAAACCTTTAAATTGATTCCGATGTTTTATGTCATTAACGATATTGGAATTTGAAGAATTAATATTTTATACATAAAGTAAGAGGATGGAAAGTTCTCTATCTATCCAAGTTCTATGAGAATCAATGAAACTATTGGTAATGGTTATCCTGAACTGCCAGACAATGTTTTGATAAGACTTTGATAAGAATGTATTTTGTTTGCAAAAATACCTACAAAGGAGAAAACTATGTTTCTTTAGAACTATTAGAAAAAAGACATTTACAAATTCTGCTCATGTGATGGTTGTATACAATATCTGACTATGAATTACAAAATTGTACCTAGGTAAACACTGCCTCTCCTGCAGCGAGACACCACCTCCACAGGTCCTGGAGCAAGCACTCCAGCTGCCCCATGAGCTCCAGGCGTATCCAGATCCTGGGCCTGGGGGATCTTCCGCCGTCTCCTGGAATACATCAGAAGAAACTCATTACAAAACCATGCTATTGACAAAGTCAATATTTTTCTGAGAAGTCTCTCAAAATCATGACTTACGGTGACATCCAAAATCGCATGTAGAGTGGATTCTCAAGTGAAACAACCCGATGAACCCTGGTGACAGAGTTTTCAAACCACCTAGTAGCACAGCTATTAGACCTCTGGTTAAACATGGTTTGAGTAACGACCACTATCAAAGACAGCGACCGGGACCGACGGCTTAACGTGCCCTCCGAAGCACGGAACCTTTTCTCTTTTCGGACAATTAGGTGATTCAGCCTGCAATGTCCTAACCAAACTGGGGAAAACCTTACAAAGTGATAAATTGACAAATATCAACTTTGTGTACCCCTTCGGGGAATCGAACCCAGAACCTCTGGATCGTAAGCCCATAGCTCTGACCAATAGACCACGGAGGAAGTTATTAGCTTCTGGAGTAATATTGATTAACAGGACATATATAATAAAAATAATCATAATCTTCTTACCTGCGTCGGCGCAACTGTAGTAACATTTGTCGCCGTCGTTGTAAACATAGCCAGTTGTATTATCACAGCAATCCTGAAATTAAATAAAAACAAACTTATTTTATCATGAAAATACGAGAATTTACGAGATGGGTGATGAGTGTTTCATTATTATCCATTTTCATTAAAATTATAAGAATACAAAAAAATATCGACCAAATCCGGAGTACCCGAACACACGTGTTGTCTTTGGCATAAAGTTGAACCTAGATGAACTTATCATGAAAAGTACAAATTACCATCAATGCGAGGAAACATCTAGGCAAGCTTGGGCAATTTGCGAGTATAACTTTTCTATGAATACATCCTTTTTCATTGTACATTCAACATTTCAACATCAATCTTCCGCATATCCACAAACCCGCTTTGTCTTAAACAAAGACGCTAAAAACGGTGCAATAAATCGAGAAGCCGGGATAGCTGAGCTTATAGCGCTTTCCGATTAGCCAGTTGACACTAATAGCTGCTCGGGATTACCCAAGCTGTTATTATCATCTTCACAATCTGTCTGTCTAACCTCTATCCGTACTGTTTTCTAAGTCTAGTGGTCTGAACCATGGGCTCGCGACCAGGAAGTCCTGGGCTCGTTTCCCAGAGAGAATACAAAATTGATATATTGTGTATTTATAACTTTTAACTTAACTTTAACTTTTTAACTTTTTAACTTTCTTCCATGCTGGACTGGGAGAGATAGAAAAACATAGAATGTTCCAGCTGCCCTTCCTCCCGGGCATGCTGTAGAAGACAGCAAAAGGGACTCGAGGGTTACAGTGTATTGTAATTTAGGCGACGGGCTGACAACCTGTCACTACACATTAGCAATACACATTACAATCTAAAATTGCCCTCAATTTTTGTCAGACGCGGCGAAAGCGCCTTTTACGAGGCGTTTAACGCTCTGCCTACCCCGTAAGGGATAAAGGCGTGATTTTATGTATGTATGTATGTATAACTTTGTGAAATTTACCCAGTTTCGTTAGGAACTATGCAAGAATCATCCGATTGTCTGGAAGAAAAAAGGTTCTAAGCTTCGGAGGGCACTATAGAAGCCGAGATTTAGCTGTTATTATCATCTTCACAATCTGTCTGTCTAACCTCTAACCGTGTAGATTTACTAGAGTACCCATCGACGTCTAGTCTGTGATCTGCGGCATGAAGTAAGACGGGAATTATTTTTTCTGAATAATGTTAAAAAAAGATCCCTTACTTCAGGATGAGATCTTGTTTACCAACACATTAATGAATGACAACTAAATTAACGGTAATTTCTAAATTTATGACCTAAAACCTACAGTATCACTCCAGTTTGCTGGTAAATTCTTTCAAAGTTTCGTATACCTACTGATAACTCTTCGACACATAACTTATAGGTCTAACTAGGTAAGTACCTCCCACTAACACGATAACTATCATGTCTACTAGTATCGACGATATCGATTAGCCGTCAGCAAAATCACCAGTCATTCTTCATTGACCCTTGGACGGGTTGAGAATTAACGATAATTCCTTCACCGTCCTATCCCACGGATAATGGATGGTAAAAGCCTGACACGGGTAATGAGCACTAACAAGATGTGGGGAAGCAACACGACCAAATTATTTTGACACCCAACTTCTTGGATGATTTTGGGTATGGGCTAGAACAGCGAAGCAAAATTAATGATGTGGTCAAATAAGATGTGGCTTGATTTACAGGAAAGTATACCTACAAGCCTGACACGAGTAATGAGCACTAATGAAATGTGGGAAAGCAACACGACCAAATTATTTTGACACCAAACTTCTTGTAAGATATTTGTAGTAAATGTCAAAGAAATGTGGTTTGATAATAGTAGAGTCAACGTTCAGACAGGGCCATTATAATGTGAGGGAGGATGGATGAATAGCAAAATATTTTACACACAACTTCAATGATTTTAGTACTGAAGGGCTACAACAGTAAGTCAACTGCTACAATTTCATCCGGATATTCTGCAAGTACTTATAATGTTATTTTCATTAGCTTTGTCATTTTTACAAGCATTCCGTTCACTTTTTCTTCTTTATTTGATTTGCGTTCCTCCTGTATTTATTCATCTCAAATTCTCTCAGGTATCAAATTTGAATTAGCAACACTATCTTTCACTTTGCTTTGTCAAACAAATATGTCGCTTTATGAGCTTAACGGGTTAAGCGGTGACTGTTTTGTTATGACACAGATTCACTTACACGCTTTTGTATCTTTACTTTATTTTCCCGATTTGGACTAGCTTTCATTAGGGCTGCTCCGTGAAAATGTTTAAATCTTTCTTTGGTTAGCGTTCACTATTGAACTCACAAATCTAATATGATCAACATTACTGAGTGCAGTCAGACTGACTGACTTCCGAGCTCGTTGTTCACCGTGGGATTTTAAAAGAACTGCGTCAAAAATAAAAAAATATATTGTCACTCCCTTGCTCTTCCATAGAGGAACCCAAACAATTGAACAAAGTGATTTTGCTAGGTAAATCCAATAAATCTTTAAACACCTGCTAAGATTGAACTGAAACTTTGTCGAATGTTTCTTTTTCTTCAGCAGATCCTAGGTTCTAGGATAGAAATAAGACGTCGGTCCATCATAAGTATCATAATTTAATAATCCTCACAGCCCTTCGCCTACACTTCTCACCATAGAGTTACGCAATCTGACATCTCCATTAGATGCTCGCTACATTTTGGACCAGCTCGCTTCATCACTGACTTACAACCATTACGAACGAAATCCCATCAGCTACGTAATACATTGACAGTCTTGCCTAAAAGACTTCGACTGAGCCTTGATCAAAAATCGTCAATGTAAATCAAACCCGATGAAATTTCTTAGTGCATAGTGAAACATGGGACACAGAGTGCACCCGAAAAGTGCACATTAAAACGATCAAACGATTCCAACACTAATGAACCTCTTAAGTGGTTTATAAAAGTGTTCTCGCCGTTATTTTTGTGTCAAAATTCGAGTGCAGTGTGAAATTCTGTTGTCAACAAGATGTTTAGTATCTTGAAAATAAAGAAATGATTTGTACCTACGAACGTGACTCATTTGCCTAGAAAAGTTTAGAAAGCAAAGGTTTAAAAAAAAACATGGTACCGTAATCTATTCGTAGGAGACAGATACACCCTATTTTATTAACACGATTATTTCAACGATTTCACAGTACGTATAGATACATACATACATACAATCACGCCTTTATCCCTAATGGGATAGGCAGAGCGTAAACGACCTAAGCAAAGATCGTTCCGCCACGTCTGACAAAGTTTTGAGGGTTATTTAACATAGATTTGTAGGTATATTGCTGTAGTGACAGGTTGTCGGCCTATCGCCTAAATTAAACCTTCGGAATCGAATTGAAACCCTCGGATCCCTTAGCTGGTTTTTACAGCATGCCCGGGAGGAAATGCAGCTGGCACATTCTATGTTTTTCTCTCGCTCCCAGTCCAGCATGGAAGAAGAAAGCACCCTATTTTACCAACAAGATTATTTCAATGATTTCACTATACTCGTACGTAGATATACTGATTATGTTATTATCCAAAACGCGCGCAAATTCAAAACACCTGTTAAGGTTCATTCACACTAACATATGATCGGGCGCATTCCACGGATTATCGACACATTAAACTGTTACTCAATAACTTTACAACGTTACCGAGGTGTTACTACAATTAAACGGGCCCGAGCAGCAATGTAATTAAAATAAACAAATCTAATCATCGAACATGGGTCCGATTCTTGAAATGATATTTACTAAGTACAATTCGACGTACATTGCGTAGCGACTTAGCATTATAAAAAGAGGGGAAAAAATACTTGAACTAACGACACAGTGTACATCGAATTTAGAAAGTGTTAGTTTCATTGTAACGGTGTACAGATTGCTTGCCGTTGCAGAAGATAAACATGTCAATATTGTAAATGGATTAACAAGCCTACTGGCGATATTGAGACTTTAGCTTTAGATGGGAAATTGTAGCCTACAGATATTAGAAGGTGCTTCTTTAAAATACAGTATCAAAACAGACCGCATTTCGCGACAAACTTTTAGTGTGCAATTGCTCTAAGTTAATAATTATTAATATCACGCCTTTATCCTTAATAGGATAGGCAGAGCGTGAACGACCTAAACAAAAGTCGTTCCGCCACGTCTGAGAAAGTTTTGAGGGTTATTTAAGATAGATTTGTTGTTGATTTGTATATTAATGTAGTGACAGGTTGTCAGCCTCTTGCTATAAATTTAAATACAATATAATGAAACCCTTGGATCCCTTAGCTGGCTTTTACAGCATGCCCGGGAGGAAATGCAGCTGGCACGTTCTTTGTTTTTCTAAAAAGACCCAGTCCAGCATAGAAGAATTATGTATTATACATACATACATACATACATACATAAATCACGCCTTTATCCCTTACGGGGTAGGCGGAGCGTTTAACGCCTCGTAAAAGGCGCTTTCGCCACGTCTGACAAAAATTAAGGGGACTATTTTAGATTGAAATATGTATTGTGTATTATGTATGTATTATCCTGAACAATATTTATGTATTGTCTTAAAATATTTGACTCTGCTATTCAAAAAGCTCCATAATACATACATACATATAGTCACGCCTAATGGGGTAGGCAGAGCGTAAACTCCATAATATAGCATGAAATTTGGTATCAATCTTACTAACAACCGTTATGTTTAAGATGCTTTCTCACCCTCTTCACAATCATAGTATCCCTAATTAGACACACAAAGCATCAATATCCACTACACGCTTCCGTAAATATTTTCCTTAGAAAGGGAACGGTACATTTTTATAACTGTAAAAAAAAAGTAGAGTCTCGAGGGTCCTTTGAAAGAGGTACTCGAGGGTCCTTTAGGAGTAAGAGTAAACAGAATTACGCGCTCCATTCATTGCGCACGCGATCAAGTGTAAGGTCAGACGGACAGACGGACAAGTTCGAGGCTTCGAGGTGTGTGAACTATTTTGTACTCCGTGAGGCGTGATGATTCAACAGTTCATTTTCGTTAATAGTTTTGTTGAATTCTAAGCTTGAAATGGCATCCACGGCCGACAGAATAACACGTCCTCCAAATCTCTTACGAATTGAACCCAATAAAAACTTAGTTCAATTTCTAGAGTTTTAAGTTCACGACCTTATCCCGCCAGCTCCCTTCCACAATCGGACACCTAGACGCACCGCAGGACCATTCATACCTGGTTGCTATTCCACCGATACGGACTAAGCGCTACCAAATCTCATTCACAATGCACACGGTGGAACTCACTAACCGCGTCAGTGTTTCCGAATGCATTCGAAGTTAGAGCGAACAGGCATCTTTTTGGTGAGCTCGCTCCTAGACTGGAGTCAAGAGCAAATCCTTTTCGAATATTAAAAAAAACTTCAGGCCTCTGTACCAGAGATGCAGTTTACTACCTACCTAGTATATAGCTTTAACAGTCCTGAATACACAATATCTTCTTCTTCCTAGCCTTATCCCGTATATCACGGGGTCGGCTACCTAATCTAGAGGATTGAACGAGGGTACTGGTTTTTACACAGAGCGACTGTCATCTGACCTCCGCAACCAAGAAGGGAAACCAGACCCAGTTATAGATTAGGTCAGAGTTTTCAAGCCGCCAATGCTTAGCACTGTCCTCTGATATGGCTTAACGACTAATATCTACGGTATTAAACGATATTAACCGGGACCAACGGCTTAACGTGCCTTCCGAAGCACGGAAAAAGCGCCGAATAAACGTACATATGAAATTCGAAAACCGAAAAACACATTGGTACGTGGTGGGATTCGAACCACGACCTCCCGCTCAAGAGGCAGTGGCCCTATCCACTACACCATCGGGCTCTCCTGAATACACAATAATCAAAGGGTTTTAACTTTAACCTTTCCCAGGACTCCCACTTCCATTGAAGACTTTAAAAGTAACTATTATTTCACACAAAAATTGCAAATTTCATAATACATATTAAGTTTTGTTATTATATAATATGACGATAAAAAGAAAATCAGACGCATATGAATATATTACATGAAGTTTAAACTCGCACGGGAATACGAACCTATTACGCGTACTAGTTACGCAGTAACAGTTACGGCGATAGATTGTGCCCGCGTACTGGGAGCAATAATTGCCACTTCTAATGATGCATCGACTGGTATTCCTGTATACATAGCAGATAACATTGCTATGTGCAGACCATGGAGTGCGGGATATCTTGGATGGAATATTTTATTACGGTCTAGAAGTGTGCCTCTTAAAGAACCTCATTAATTTCGTCTGACAAAGTTTTGAGGGTTATTTAAGATAGATTTGTAGGTATATTGCTGTAGTGACAAATGGTCAGTCCATCGCCTAAATTACATTAAATTGAAATGAAAAAATCGGATCCCTTAGCTGGTTTTTACAGCAAGCCCGGGAGGAAATGTATACCAGCCCACTAGTTCATCTTTTTATTTTCCTGTACCCTAAGGTTGCCTGGAAGAAATTGCTGATCAGCAATAAGGCCGCCTATTTGTACTACTATTTGTTTATTTAATTTTATTTTCTCTTGTGTCTTTTCTGTGTAATAAAGTATATTCTTACGTTAACTTATCTTAAATGCAGCTGGCAAATTCCATGTTTTAAAATTTAAGAATGCTGTTTTCTCGCAACTGTTTTCGTGATTCCATTTGTAATTTTCAGTTGTTCCATTCGATGGGTCCTCGTTTATAATTATCTAGTTAATCCCGTATAATGCATTATTTTACAAACTGCTACAGATATATGAGTTACTTACGAGTATTGTCAAAACCTGCCATAATTCGTAAAGCCGAAAGAAATAATTGAAAGTCGATCACTCTTCTTTTTTTCTTCTTAGCTTCGCGCAGCCGGGTAAAGAATCTATGTAATTGATGCTAAACGTTGACCGTAACCGTAAGAACATCGCATTTACTCGGAAAATCAAAAATTACAGTCCTCTCCATATCAACATTAAACTCAAGTAGAAAATTACAGATGCGCTTAGCTTATTATGGTTTTATTCTTTGTAATTTTATAAGTTTTCCAAAACGACCGCATTTAAGTAATTCACGCACGAGCGTAAACTTTTCTATCAAAATGAGTGTAGGCGAAACTATATAAAAATCTCCTTGTACAGACTTTTTTTATTATAAAGTCAAACCCTTATTTAGAGTTATTATAGCGATATCTCTGCATATCACTTCGTAGCAGCGGTGTTAAAAAGTAATACTAGCCATAAAAACTTATTATAAAAAACGTGATTTTATTTCTACGGGGTAAAAGGATTTGATTTACATACATACATATAATCACGCCTTTATCCCTAATGTGTGAGGCAGAGCGCAAACGACCTAAACAAAGGTCGTTCCGCCACGTCTGACAAAGTATTGAGGGTTATTTAAGATAGATTTGTAGGTATATTGCTGTAGTGACAGGTTGTTAACCCATTGCCTAAATTACAATATACAGAAAACCTCGGATTTGCTGTATCCTCATATAATCGTTACTTAAAAGTTAGTCAAAATACTGTAAGGAAAACATCTGAATTTTAAACATAAATTAAGTTCTATGACATAAACGACGTACGGTTTGAAGTACCTAAACATTCTACAGTTTCACAAAATATCGTAAAACGTCAAATTTCTTCGATGTAGGTACAATCTTCAAAGTTGACAGGATAATGTTTTGAAATTGACAAAATATCAGTGTCAAATTTCTACCACGTAGGTCCAAACTTCAAAGTTGACTGGATTACTATTTATGGCTTTTACAAGTATTATAAATTATATGCATTTACACTGTAAGCCGTGGATACTTTACTAAATTTTGCAATGAAATATGTCGAATATTATCGAAAATTAAAAATCCTCCTTCGAGTTTTAGAGCTATCGATTTTATGTAACCTAATAGCACAGTTATAATTTTATTGAAATGGTTTATTCCATGCTGGCCTGGGAGCGAGAGAAAAACATAGAATGTGGCAGCTGCATTTTCTTCCGGGCAGGCGATGGGCTGACAACCTGTCACTACAGCTATATATATATATATATATACATACATACATAACGTCACGCCTCTTTCCCGGAGGGGTAGGCAGAGATCACATCCTTCCATCCTACAGCAATATACCTACAAAAATCTATCGTAAATAATCCCCAAAACTTTGTCAGACGTGGCGGAACGACCTTTAATTAGGTCGTTTACGTTCTGCCTACCACATTAGGAATCAAGGCGTGTTTTGAGTATGTTAAACCTTATATTTATAACACTTACCAAATGAACTCCATCCACAGATACCGTCTTCGCTCCATTTTTGTCGTCACTTTATTTTCCTAGCTTCAAATTTAATTACGTCCATTGTACTAATGAGTTTCACTTTAGTCCCATGGATGCTAATTTTTACAATTTTAGAACGATTTCACGTTACACCGTCCCAGTTCATTTTCACTCATTTTCTGGTTATCCAAATCCTGTTGTCCATTTTATAGATCTGCTGAAACAAATTTTAAAACGTTAATAAATATCTTTCAACTGATTTTTGACGTGTTTGTTTTTTTTATTTGACAATTTAAACTTTATAAGGTCATTTTTAATCGAGTGCAAATCTTGAAACGTGTCAATCTACCTACGAATAAGACTTATTCCTTATTCGTAGGAATCTACCCATGAAACTAAACAACTTTTCCTAAGGAACATATGTCGAAAATTGGAAAAAGTAAATACCTACCATACAAAACGCACCAGCTGATAGCGCACTTAGTATGGGAAGGCATTTTTTTTCGAATTTCGACCTATGTTAAGATTTGCACTTGAATTTAAAATGACCTTAAGTAATAAGAGTCACTCTTTACACTTAAAACAGAAATATAGAGAACAAAATAATATTTACTGTATTATTTAATGCTCTACATTTATGTTTTTAGATTTCGTGGCAGGCATAACTTAAAAATTTATATATTATTTTTACTTAAATTGGAAATTTGATTCCAAGTATTATGATACTCTCTGAAAAGACCGGATGTTTTAATGTGCCATCACATGTCCTTAGGTTTAAGGACATCTGAAAAGCAGTCAGCCTTAATGATTTCATAACAAAATTTGGCAGAGAAGTTCTAAATTATAGAAAATCAGCGAAGATCTACGTCCTAAAAACCCTAGGCAATATGCAGCCATTTTGGTATACATTTAATTTCACTTTAATTTAAGTATAAGTAATTTTTTTGTAAAATTTATTATAAAATAAAATTTCTTCTATTCTATTCTAAAATAGTTCATAATAGTATCTTAAAGTTCTACAAATATAAGTTGTCATCCAAGATATTCTGCTGAAAAATTGTTTTCTGGAAACTAGTTAGTCGTAATCAAATGGTAGGAGTAATCTAAAATATTTCCACAATGTAAGTAGATGAATCAAAGTTATTCAGGTGTGTTTACATTGAGCTCAACTCAATCGCTCAACAACTTGATAGCTCACTCAGTACTAAATTGTTAGAATTAGAATCATCTTATATACTGCACTTGGCGAAGGCGCGGAGTGAATACATAAATAATATTATATCAAATAGCTCAGATAACCTGTCAAAGAGTATTTGGCGTATGATGGCTATTGAAACGTATAAAACTAAAAACAAGAACAGGGCACTGGATTTATTCGTGCGCCGTCAGACCGGTGAGAGTGACACATCGCGCGCCGCTGCAGCCGCTACTCAACTAAACAATTATTACATTCAAACAAATAACAATGTTGTGATTGGGCCGTGTTTAAATGACGCAGCTCAATACCTGTCTCAGTACCTATCTAGTTTACCGCCTGATTATGAATTTCGGCCCTTTTCTCTAAACGAAATGATTAAGACTATTAAATCAATAAAACGTAAAGAAGCAAAAGATATAAATGAAATGTCTACTTTTGTCCTTGACTACCTGCCTCCTGTAGTAGTTTCTCTGCTATTGTACTTACTGAATAAGTGTATAGAGGCGGGAAAATACCCCGACTTACTTAAAATTATAAAGGTCCAACCGATATATAAGGGAAAGGGTGAAATGCACAATCCCAAATATTATCGGCCTATCTCTCTAATACCAATAGTATCCAAAATCTTTGAACGGTTAATTAGTGACAGAATTCTACACCATCTAATTAGTAATAATCTTTTGAATAACCAGCAATATGCATACCAGGAGGGTCGGTCAACCACGGACGCAGCGCGCGACGTTATCACCAGAGTAATGACTCATCTCGAGGGCGGGCGAAAGGTTGCAGCTATATTTTGCGACCTGTCGCGTGCCTTTGAGATGGTTGATCATTCTCTTCTTCTGGCTAAGCTTCACCAATACGGTTTCAGTGGACCTTTCCATGAAACAATAGCATCATTTTTAAAAGACAGAAAACAGGCTACTTTTGTCCAAAATGCCCGGTCTGATCTGGCATTGGTGGGCGAATGCGCTGTTCCTCAGGGGTCAGTGATGGGCAACACACTTTTTTTGCTGCTTGTAAATGATATCTCGGTTGCCAGTCTCGAGACAGAGTACGTGCTGTTTGCAGACGATACCTGCCTGATAGTGTCTGCGGATAAGATTGACCAGCTTAGCACTAAACTTACGCTAGTTTTGACACAAATATCTAGATGGTTTTCTGTAAATGGCATGTCCTTAAATGTTGAGAAAACTAACATTATCCATTTTTCATTAAAAAGTCACAATATTGCTAATTTAAATATTTCGGTCGATGGTACAATAGTCCCTCAAGTAGACAGAGTAAAATATCTTGGCTTCATAATTGATTCAGGTCTCACGTGGTCCGCTCATATTGATGCTGTGTATGATAGGTTATCTGCAGCCTGCTTCGCTCTATCCAGACTCCGGCATAGTCTTACAAGTAATAACGTGTTAAAAGCTTACTATGGCTATTTCCACTCCATATTAATCTATGGGATTGATTTGTGGGGCACAGCGGCAGAACGTGACAGAATCTTTAAACTCCAAAAAAGAGCGGTACGGATAATTGCTGGTAAGCCATACGACCATCCCGCTCAGGAACTTTTTCGGGAGTTTAAAATACTAACGCTTCCATGTGCATACGTTTCACAAATGTGTAAGCTTGTACAACAGAACCTGCTATCGTTTCCTAGACTTGGTGATAGACATAAATTTAACACCCGATATAAACATCTCCTGAGCATACCTCGCCGTCGTCTCGCCAAATCCCGTAAATTACTTGATGTTGTCGGTCCCAATCTATATAATAGCCTTCCTAAAAAGGTAAAAAATGCTCCTAACGCACGATTGTACTCACAAAGATTAAAAGTAATACTAGCCAAACTTGCATGTTATAATATTAATGACTTCTATGTAAGCATAAAACGGATTATTGACCAAGACATTAATGATTAAATATAAATGTAAAATGTACCTAAAATTAATACCACCTGACATGTAAATTATTTTTAAGAATTTATGAAATAAATCTGAATCTGAATCTGAATCTGAGCATCCAGTGCGTTGATGTAACGAGACGCCTGCGCATGTAATTCGGCAATGAGGAACGGAAGCAATTAGATAAGAAGCTTACACCACAGAATGTGGGTATAATAAATAAAGCTAGCTAAGGCGTGAGAAGACTGAGATCATACTCATACTCTTTATTTCATAATAATAAATATTACATGTCATTAGGAACAATAATTTAACATTTCATATTATAAGTATAAGAACTCAAAATATATTTTTATTTATAATCTGTGAGCCAGTGCTGCCAATTCTGTTGTAGGCACAAGTAACTTTTTTAGTTTAGTCCTGCCATTATCTATAATTTAAATAAAATAGACAGCAACACAACAGATAATTTATATGTCCGTGAAAGTTACGTTACACGCCGAAAATAATACGGCGTGCTAGATGGTGTCGACTTATTTAAAGCGTAAAACATCACTTTGACTGGATTATAATCAGTGTGCTGTGTTGCTATCTCTATTTTTATTAAAATTTCAATAGAAAGGACAAAACTAAAATAAGTTAAGTTATGTCTACAACTCATTCGGCACCACTGCCTAATGAAGTAAAAATTGCTTCAAAGTAAGGTTAGTTCTACACTTCATTTTTGCGATGGGTTAGTTGTTGACTTGACCCAACGGTGACCGAGGTAGAGTCGACGATGGAGCGAGCTCACTCAGAATCCTCAAAATCACTAGAATTTCCGGACATCTAGTTTAATTATAGATTAATATTTTTTTGAAAATAGGCCTTAAAAAGAGAAGCAAATAATAGTACTTAAAAACGTAAACGAAAGAATAGACAAAGCCGCTAGCTCTACCAGTTGTCAGATAATGTTACAAATCTGCGGACCGTACTTTGCGTATTAATTTCAATGCTAAAATTACCCTTCTTTTATACATACATATAGTCACGCCTTTATCCCTAACGGGGTTGGCAGAGCGTAAACGGCCTAAACAAAGGTCGTTCCGCCTCGTCCGACAAAGTTTTGAGGGTAATTTAAGATAGATTTGTAGGTATATTGCTGTAGTGATAGGTTGTCAGCCCATCGCTTAGATTACAAAATACTGAAACCCTCGGATCCCTTAGCTAGTTTTTATAGCATGCCCGGGAGGAAATGCAGCTGGCACATTCTATGTTTTTCTCTCGCTCCCAGTCCAGCATGGAAGCCTTCTTTCAGGTGTCGAATATCATTGGAAATTCAAAAGTTTTCCCATTGTAAAAAAAAACCAGTAGAAAGTATGTATGAGGCAGTGTAGAGATTGTTTGTCAGCTAATCGCTTCAATCGCAATACATTGTAACTCTCGGCTCCCTACTGGATTTTCAGTTGTATCTTAGGCTCGTAATTATGAAACGATCTCAAACTTGAGAGCAATATTAAGTATGGATTTGACAGGCCAGTTTGTACTGAAATATATTTTTTTATACAAACTAAACTTGCTGTCACTCATGAGCGCTATTTATAAATATGGCCCTTAGAGTACCTATTTCTTTCTGACGTCACAGCTAAGTAGCCATAGTTGTTCCCCAAAGTCCAGTAAGTAGGCACACAGTCAGTATTACGAAACCGCCGGAAGGTAGTATGTCAGTGTGATAGGGATGGATAATCTGTTATCAAGTGCGTTTGAGCAAATAAACCGAGGCTCCATACTAACTTTTATAGAGCCATGCGGTAAAGTAGCTCACTCTGACGTCATGGATAGTAACCACAGTTTTCCCCAAAGTCCAGTAAGTTAAGTGTTAAACACAGTGTGACGAAACTGCCGGTAGGTAGTATGTCAGTGTGCTAGGATAACCTGTTATCAAGTGCGTTTGAGCAAACATCGTCTGCGCACGCGCATCAAGAGCAACGCGTGACTTGGTGAAGTACCGACTTCGTAACAATGACCGCAGCATATTTCTACATTTCCTTAATGCTTTTATTTTTATATTTGCAGTGAATTTGCAATGTACTTAGGTATGTATGCGTGAACAGAAAACTCTCCAAGGCCAGTATTAATAAAGCCATATCTTACTGGAAGCAGTATTAATTCTTCAGTCTAGATATGGATTTCACAGGTCATTATATACTAAAATTACATTTCTGATACGAACTCAAACTCGCTATCAGTTTCAAGTGCTGATCATAAATACGGGCCTAAGTTAGAATAAATATTTATGCTTACACACTTTATATAAATAAATTATACAGAGCTACCTAAGTTTACTTGACGAAAAAAAATTATAAAACAAAAAGTATATTTCTGTAGTGCAATTTTCAATAAAATAATATTCCATAGTGTAAATTCTAAAATCTTAGAGTTTTTAGTATAAATACAAGAGTATTATTAAAAAGACGTTGAAAACCTGTCTACTCTATAAGTTAATAGAAACGTGAAAAGCATAGCATAGCAGTTAAATAAACATAGAGTGGGTGGTAAAAATCTACACTGCACTGTAAAGATACTTATTTCCCTTTCCCTCAGACTACTTACACATTTTATCATTGTTTGTCAAGCAAATAGTCAAAACTGGGTCACAACATAAAACATTCTAACAAGCAGGCAATTTAATTACATCTCAAATACTAGTTAAATAATTTAACTATACCTACTGGTTGCAAGGGTAATTAAATCACAACACATTACAATACAATTAGCTCTAAATAAGCTTTTAAAAAAGCTCGGAATTTAATAAAACCTTACCTAAAAACTCAATAAACTTTTAACATCTAATACAATACACCGGCATCAAACATCAAATCCATTGCCAAACAATAAAAAAAGAAGTTCCAATTTTAAATTCCACTCGTAATTCTAAAATTCAAATCTCGCGCACGCGCGGTCCGGAAAGCGCGGTTTCTTTCCAGCCAGTCGGCCGAGTATAGTGCCTAGATGAGACTGGCCGGTTGCTGCAGGCCTCCCGAAGTAGGCTTGTGCCGGGAGGAGGTACCTGCCTAGTTACCACCGGGAACGATGCCTTGAATTACGAGAAATATGACGTCGAAGGCTGATAAGCCAATCAATCAAAGCTTGCCTTACTTGAAACAAACTTGACCACTCCGTAATAAACGATATTAATTAAATTTTATTTGTCAAAAGTGAATGAAAATGAAGAAGAAACTAAATGTAAATAATACAACAATCATACGTACATATATATTCATGTATATATAATTATTATCTTCCATGAAAAACATAGAATGTGCCAGCTGCATTTCCTCCCGGGTATGCTGTAAAAACCAGCTAAGGGATCCGAGGGTTTCAGTATATTGTTATTTAGGCGATGGGCTGACAACCTGTCACTACAGCAATATACTTACAAATCTATCTTAAATAACCCTCAAAACTTTGTCAGACGTGGCGGAACGACCTTTGTTTGGGTCGTTTACGCTCTGCCTACCCCATTAGGGATAAAGGCGTGATTATATGTATGTATGTATATATAATTATTATGATTTTAAGTATTTATATAATTAGTTATTTATGTAATTTATAATTTTCTGGTATTATTTTAATATTATGCTTTATTTGTGCACGCCTAATTTGCCTCTCATTTTAAGTCTCACTTCCGTAGGTCAGCTGGAAGAAATTTCTTAGTAGAAATAAGCTGTACCTGTTGTGTCGGTATTCCTTGTGCATTGTCTTTCTCATGTTACTTGTGTACAATAAACAGTAAATAAATAAATAAATATATACATACATATAATCACGCCTTTATCCCTAATTGGTTAGACAGAGCGTAAACGACCTAAACAAAGGTCGTTCCGCCACGTCTGACAAAGTATTGAGGGTTATTTAAAATAGATTTGTAGGTATACTGTTACAATCATACGTACTTTTAAAAAAATCCGATCCCCTGTAAAAAAAATTGGATAATCAGATAAATCAGCCAGTGATCTACTAATAGATAGGTAGATCTGCATTTATAACTTGTGCGTCAAATAAATTAAACATTTCAACCTGTTCTTTTATGACGTTTCTTAACTTAATTAAAAATTCTGCCTCGTTACTAAACCACATAAATTTTGACTAAATAGATACAGTAAAAACTAGCTATTTTTAGAAATGATCTATAGTAATAAATAATTGACGAAATTCAAATAAGTATACCTATCTAGCTTTACGATTCTTTGTCATACACTTATTAAAGATCGCCAATAAAAACTGATAAAAGTCTATCAGCGAATCGAAAATGAGAAATTGATTCCAATATTGAAAATCGCCATTCATCTTTCAATTTCAAAGATGAATCAATAAATTTTATTTACAGCGGTTTTAAATTAGTCAAACAAAGAAATTTCAGAAGGCATATTATAATCGCGCAAGCCATGTGTTCAAATAATGTACGCAACGCAAAGTTATTGAGAATGTACGTATATTTGAACATTTTTTGTGAGTTCAGTGACTTGTGTATTGAGACGCATACAAAGAATGACGTTGAACTTTGATACTTGAAAACTTAGATATATTTTTTTATCCAATAACTATTAGGTTTGCACTATCCCGCTTACCGCTACGCATTTTTCTTTTAACCAAAGGTTGCCTGGAAGAAATTGCTATCTTAGCAATAAGGCCGCCTATGTCGTACTTGTCTTTTGTTGTAATCTGTTGTATTGTATGATTTGTATTCTTACGTGCAATAAAGTATTTTTATGTTATGTTATTATTTTCAAACTTCTATGCTGGATATAGAGCGAGAGTAAAACATTGAATATGCCAGCTGCATTTCCTCCCGGCCATGCTGTCAAAACCAGCTAAGAGATCCGAGGGTTTCTGTTTATTGTATTTAGGCCATGAGCTGATAACCTGTCAGTACAGCAATATACCTACAAATCTATCTTAAATAACCCTCAAAACTTTGTCAGACGTGACGGACCGTAGTTTAATTAGATCGTTTACGCTTTGCCTTCCCCATTAGGGATAAAGGCGCGGTATGTATGTATTATTTTCATATGACTCAAAATGTTGCAGATAAGAGATTATCTCAAAATGACTTCAAACTGGCTGTAAATCTCAAGTGCGGATAATCAATACGGGCCATAATGATTTTACAAATAAAATAAGTCACATTTAATGCAGATTCTCGTAGTTTGACAGTATTGCCAACAATATCTTTAGGAACTTTCCTTAGTAGATGAAGCCACGACACCTTCCACATTCTTTGAAATCCAACAGAACCGCATAAAAATCCCTAATCACAGCTGTTTGTCTGTCACCACACATACCACGTTCCATGGTGGTCTACCATGGGTGTTCAATGTTCATTACTTCTCTACAAAGTTCCCTTTAGTCCTATAGATAAGGTTTTATGTTCAAAGGCCTATTTACTTTTACTTCCATGACGAAATAAATAGTCGTCAAGTTATTGTTGGTGTCAATTGTGTTAATGTGACAACTAAGTGACAATAATTGACACATTTAGATAATAAAATAACTGAAGAAAAGTTTTGTCGGTGTTACCCTTCGGTAAATAATTAAACTTAAGCTCGTAATTATGAAGCGATCTCAAACAGGTCAGTTTGTACTGAAATTACATTTCTGATACGAACTCAAACTCGCTGTCACTCATGAGAGCTGATTATAAATACAGACTTATGGGTATAATTAGTCATTGTTTATTTATCATTGATCAGTTAATTTGAAAATAAAAACTGTCACGGTTTTTTACTACAGCAATATACCTACAAATCTATCTTGAATAACCCTCAAAACTTTGTCAGACGTGGCGGAGCGACCTTTGTTTGGGTCGTTTGCGCTCTGCCTACCCCATCAGGGATACAGGCGTGACTATATGTATCTATGTATGTACGGTTTTTTATAAACTTTTTTATAAACGTCAGATTTTAAACAATACTGTGTTTTGACAGCATTTTAACTAATTAATAGAGTCACATAATATACTTAACAACCTACAAAAAGTTACTTTAGGAAAATCTGATAATTATAGATATGGGATAAGGCTAGGGAGATGATGATGATGTTGATTGCAATTAAGTACATGGGTTTGTGCAAGTTTGCAAAATAAAGTCACACTTTCTTCTGCTAAGTCTATGGCCAGTGCTTCAATCAATTTCAAGTGCGTACTTTACGACTTATTACACGTGACGTGATGAATAGATGCACATGCACAGACCTTATGCAATAACAAGCTCTTATCTGTTGATAACGATGTAAGTACAAGACAAGCTGAAGCCTGAGCGAACGTCTTTATCAAAACCTGATGTTGGTGTGTATAAACTATAAAACAGGTAAACCACCAATCTGTCGGTTCACAAGCGTTCCCACATTTGATCAGCCGTTTTAATGTCTTGTAGCAAAGCAGCCGCCGTGCCCCATACGACAGCAGTTATCATGCTGTATAACTGTTAACTCAAACATAAGCTGAATTAGCTGCATGAGTGGTGCAGTTAGGGCTCTATTAACACCTGGTAGCGGTAAGGGCACCCACCTTTGACCTCTAAAGGATGCCGATACGGTAACCTAGTTTGAAACCCTTACTTTCCAAACTTTATTGTCATTTCTTCAGCGAATTACACTGTTATCATGAAGAGTGTTGGTGTATTTATTGACCCTTTTCTGGTACTATTTCCATGCTGGACGGGGACGAGAGAAAAATATAGAATGTGCCAGCTGCAATTCCTCCCGGGCTTGCTGTAAAAACCAGCTAAGAGATCCAAGGATTTCTGTGTATTGCAATGTAGGCTTACAACCCGTCGTCACTACAGCAATATACCTACAAATCTATCTTAAATAATCCTCAAAAGTTTGTGAGACGTGTTCGACCTTTGTATAGGTCGTTTATGCTCTGCCTACCCCATTAGGGATAAAGACATGATTATATGTATGTATGTTTCAAGTTAACATTTTTTTTCAGTTTCCTTACTTACAGGATAAACTATAAAAAATCTCGGATCAAATATCATAATTTATAATTTTTATTTGTCTTGTAAATTGCAGGTTATACATATTGGCTTTCCAAATTGTATTTCATTGGCTTAATTGTGTATTTTCTCCATCGTCGACTCTGTCACGGTCACCACTGCCATCGAAAATAGAGTCAAGAGTAAACCTAATATATATTACACTTTCAAAAACCTTTTTGAAAGTAAAAGTGAAACAGCAAGCTGCTTAGGCAAAACGAACCACATGTCACCATCAAATGACTAAAGTTCCTGACACAAGTTTGCTTTCCTCTCGTCACGAGTAAAAGTAACCGCAGCTTTTACAACCTTTCTTATAAAACCTTCCATGGGGGTATTATGTTCACCATACTACCTTCTACTTTCTCGAGCATATCACTAACCATTGTTCTATGCCATAGAATCTATGGCGTCTAAGTCAGTTTCATGGGGCATTGAGTGAACCTGTCGTAAAGTAGTTTTATGATTATGACTCACTTCTTTTGTTCTTTCCAGCTAAATGCAGCTTTGGCATTGATTTATTTGCACTAAATTAAGTGAAATCTATTACTACTTAACCTGCTTTCATATCTGTCACATGTGCAACTATAAGATAATTAGGTTTTTTATGTGACCAGAAATACTTCTTTACAAAATCTCCCACTTGTCTATCCTTCGATACATTCTACCTGTTTATTATTAATAGGAGTTGCTCAGTCAACGACACTGAACCACTATCAGCAGTTTTTTTTTTTTTCCGGAAGTGAAAAAATGGCTTTTTAATACAAAATGTTCACCTCAATCAGACAATTTGTATGGAAAAGCCATTTAGTTCAGTTTTTGTTTTGTTATTTCATTTAATAAAATAAAATCGTGCTGGTAGTTGTTCAGTGTCGGTGACTGAGCAACTCATATCAAGTCGCGCGACGCTGTCCCTTACACCTGGTATACTCGTACATAATTAGGTAAATTAGTTAATGGGTATCATGTTTTCTCACAAGTTGCATCTTATATTTGCTTGGAGCCAATCGTTTCTAAGAATCTACAAGTCTTTTACTTTACCATCTGTATTTCTATAAACTAATATTATGTAAACTCTCCTAGCGTCTAGCTTCTAACATGTGGGTACAAAAAGCCGCAACTCCCTGGGCAGTGCACCCAATCTATCGCCATTAATCAGGAATGCTGCGCCCGCGCCGCCTGTTTACTTTCCAACCAGCGACAACACGGTGAAATAGAGACGTTTTTCCTACATACACATACTTATACTTACTACACGTATATGTTCCCTATTCAATGCTTAGTATAAATCCCTGCCCGAGGCTCAGATGATTTGGCTCAGGAGTAAACGAGGCAAGCCAACTGACACGGAGTAATTGAGAGACTTACCAACTGCTCGGGTTTATAAGGTCCTGGTATCTCAACCAGCTGACTCTGATTGGAATATATCTGCGCTGGAAGCTACGGATGTCTGGAAAGTGGATCTTGTAACGGAAAGATTAGTTTTTAATTTGTGTATCATACATACATATCGTAGTCACGCCTTTATCCCCTAATGGGGTAGGCAAAACGTAAACGACCTAAACATAGGTCGTTCGGCCACGTCTGACAAAGTTTTAAGGGATATTTAATATAGATTTGCAGGTATATTGCTGTAGTGACAGGTTGTCAGCCCATCGCCTAAATTGCGATATACTGATACCCTCGGATCCCTTAGCTGATTTTCACAGCATGCCCAGGAGGAAATGCAGCTGGTACATTCTATGTTTTTCTCTCGCTCCCAGTCCAGCATTGAAGAATTTGTGTATCAGATGAGTATATTACGAGTAAGAGAAGCGTTTTTGCCAAACTTATGATCATGTGAACGCCATGTGTTGTCTATCAAAACAAATATTTCTTAGTTATACCCGTATTGCAATGAATCACTCATTTTTTGTTGAAGTGTTAGTTACTTTAAAGAATGCTTATTCAAATATAATAATATTAAATATGAACACGTACACTTCCAACAATTTGAACATCCTGTAGACTAGACATCCGAAATTACTTACTGCCAAATACTGAACTGGCCATAAAAAATAACATATGAAATTTACAGACGGAGTCATCAGTTCCATGGAATGGAATGACAATATTTTTTTTCTTATTAGACCTATATCCGGAGAGTTGCAGTTTTATGCGCAGATTCACAAATTTGTCAGCTAATCTATTTAGACCCCGTATGAAAATGACCAGTAGATACCTGCCAAACTTGATGAATGAAAACGATACCTAGTCTTTTTTGTCTTAAATGGACTGCGCCAAAATTGATGTATTCTCAAGGTAGGAACATGTAGGAACTTAACAAGATACTTATCGTCACTTTATTTTACAGCTGGCAACATCAATGGCAATAATATAGTATCGATAGATAGACGACTCGATCTACTTAAAGAGTCAAGGTTCAACACCAACTATGGGCCTTTTTCCACTCGATGGGACGTCCACGGCACGATAACGATATCATCAAGATAACGGGGCTCTGTTTTTGGACTAGGACGGTAATATCGTCTACGAGAGAGATGATTTCTCATCCACCTAGTTCAACTCTGACACACACGCGCATGCTACGTATGTTTACAAAACACATGCAGTAAAGTAGGCCGGCGACGATAAATCTGGGAATCAGTGCCGCGCCGTTGCCGTGACAAATAGAAAGAAAGAAAAAATATTTATTCAGTACAGAAAATCGTGAGTACAATAATAAATAAAATATATAATAGCACATGCAAGATAACATCAAACTTACTTATAGCTAGACAACTTTTTTTTTTTTTTTTAATTATTTTATCATATAAAAGTTGTACATTGCTATTATAAATATATTCTCCCAAACTTCGTAATAGTTTAACGGAAGAACTATGATATTCATACTGAAACTTGCCACAGCCTGTAATCATTCCATATAAAACGTTGATTTTAATACCATTATCTCTTCCACGATACCGTGCCGTTGCCGTCACTGTGGACGTACCGTCTATTGGAAAAACGCCCTATCGGTGTTGAACATTAGGAACTAGCATTGGACACCCGTGATTTCTGGGGTCGATGACACTGTGCAATTGAGAATATAGATTCTGTAGACAATTTAGTCTATCTAGGTAGTCTGGTATAGAGCTCGATTTCCACGTGTTAAAAACTGAAATCAAACATTTTGTGATGCAGAATTAGAATTTTGAATAGTAGAAATAAGCTATACCTGTTGTGTTGTTATTCCTTGTGTATTGTCTTTCTCATGTTACTTGTATTGTACACAAGTTGTTAACAATAAATAAATATAATATTATGATTTTATATATTTGGTATGAAACATTAAGGATTTGCAGACTTTGGTGTAAGTCTATTTGGTGTGTCTTTTCCGTAATTATTTTGAAAAACTACTTATACATAAGGGGCTTCCCTGGGCTAAGTGGCACCCTCGTCAGTAAAAAAAATCATAAGTCTGTACTAAGACCTACCTGAGTATATTGCTTCATAGTACTTGAACGAGATGGTACGCATTTGTTTAAAATGCAATTCAAACAATGATGTGTCCTGTATGATTTCATTATGAACATTGTAGTTTTTAGCAGTAAGCTTTAATCAGCTGTACCAAAAACTGTACATAGTATTTCAACTGCCTTTTATTTATGTCATAAACAAAGCAATACAGGCTTCATCTTGTTCTACGTGCTGGCTTATGACGTCACTTCCTCCCTGCACTATTGCAATGTGTGAGGAATTTTTATGTCCGAACAATAATTCCATTCGATGGAGCGTCTGATGTAACAGCAATATTGTAATTTACATAGAGCCTTTTATGCTAGCAATTACAATTACAACGGCTTTGTGAATTGTACTATAGAGCTTTGTTGTATTTCCGCAAAACATATTTTCTACGTTTAAATTTGAAAATTGCGAAATCAAAATCAATTTTTAAATACTGGATGTGGGTAGGGCATGATACCATTTATAGTTAGACCCTACAGATAGATAATAGAATACATGACATTTCTTTAACGCACAACTTATAGGATTCATATTCCCATGCTGATATATTTTTACTATGGACTGAGAGGTATCGAATGTGACCTATCTTGACTCTACATACGTCACGCCTTTATCCCTAATGGGGTAGGCAGAGCGTAAACGACCTAAACAAAGGTCGTTCCGCCACGTTAGACAAAGTTTTGAGGGTTACTTATGATAGATTTGTAAGTATATTGCTTTAGTGACAGGTTATCAGCCCATCGCCTAAATTGCAATATACTAAAACCCTCAGATCCCTTAGCTGGTTTTCACAGCATGCCCGGGAGGAAATACAGCTGGCACATTCAATGTTTTTCTCTCACTCCCAGTCCAGCATGGAAGAAACTCTACTATACTATAAGTAAGTAAGTACTATAACCCACAAACTTGTAAATCGTGACTAAACTAACAAGTTGATGAAGGATACTAAAAATCCATTTTAACATGTAAATAGGGCGCGGTTTCGGAAATAAAAAGCCTAATTCCGGATGCAAATTAAAGCTAACGGTTTATATTTTAGTCATTGATGACTTCATGGATCATTGAACAATCCAATCTACCACAGTAAAATAACAAATAGGCTGTTTAAAAAGTTAAGTCCTTTGTAAAACGACAATGAAAAGCATAGGTACACAAATAGATTCACACCATATGGAATAAGTCTACAGAGTTCAGATACAAATTTTGAGGATGAAATTGGATAGAAATTAATAATATAGAGTGCGAGATTTTCAGTCCATACATGCAATACACTGATTCTATTAGTTCCAATAAGACAATCAGCTGACACAAGCTTTGTTTTATCCTTCCAAGTTCAGAATGAAAAGCATACATGCCTTTATCCCTATTGGGGCAGGCAGAGCGTAAACGACCTAAACAAAGGTCATTCCGCCTCGTCTGACAACATTTTGAGGGTTATTTAAGATAGATTTGTAGGTATATTGCTGTAGTGACATGTAGTCAGTCCATCGCCTAAAGTACAATATACTGAAACCATCGGATCCTTTACCTGGTTTTACAGCATACCTGGGAGAAAATGCAGCTGGCATATTGTATGCTTTTCTGACGCTCCCAGGCCAGCATAGAAAGTATAAACTTCAAGACACATAACTTTAATAGGTTATAATCTTTTTGATCATGGCATTACCATATCAAAATCGTGTTGACATGATTTCTCATT
The DNA here is from genome assembly GCA_949820665.1 of Scrobipalpa costella. Taxonomy (NCBI): domain Eukaryota; kingdom Metazoa; phylum Arthropoda; class Insecta; order Lepidoptera; family Gelechiidae; genus Scrobipalpa; species Scrobipalpa costella. The sequence goes on from OX463312.1 coordinate 11,131,960, forward strand.
TATTGTAGGATTAAAGTCAGTTCGTTTTATTAAGATTCACTTTTGTAAAGGTATAAGCCGGTTTAACGTTCATAAAAGTTGTAAAGCGCCGTATAAAAAGACTAATTCTTATGTTACCATTAAAATTATGGCGCCTGAATAAATTGAATTTAAATACGAATAAAATTATTACTACCTTAAATTACAAAGTTCCCTGATAATGTATCCGTCATAAAAAAAATACATACATACATATAATCTTGTCTTTATCCCTAATGGAGTAGGCACAGCGTAAATGACTCAAACAAAACGTCGTTCCGCCACTTCTGACAAAGTTTTAAGGGTTATTTAAAATTCTTCTTCTTCTTCTGTCGAGTGGGTATCGAGTCTATTGACCCGATGAACCCTGGTGTCAGAGTTTTTAAACCACCTAGTAGCACAACTATCAGGCCTCTGACATGGTTCGAGTAACGACCACTATCAAAGACAGCGACCGGGACCGACGGCTTAACGTGCCCTCCGAAGCACGAAATCTTTTTTTTTTCGGACAAACAGTTGATTCAGCAGTGATTAAAATAAATTTGTAGGAATATGCTGAACACTCAAATCCCTTAGCTTGCTTTTACAGCATGGAAATACAGCTGGCACATTGTTTGTTTATCTCTCGCGGGAAGTCCAGAATGAAAGAAAAAAATATAAGTTACAAATTAAAAACCAAATAATTTGTCTATAATTTAGGTACCAAGTTTTCAGTTCGATATGACCTTTCTTATGACAAGTTTTGCATTCAGTTTTATGATTGTACGTCCTTAATTAACGTCATGATATCTCTATTATCACCAAAATAGAGTCATAGAAATAGTTTGACAGCCCACATTCCTAATTTGAATTAAATCAATCAGCTCAGGGTCAGGTGGACCCTATCAGTGCCAGAAACCCATCAATACCGAATACCAGTGTAACCAATGAGATACAGAGCCTGTTTAGATTATCAGTGAGCCCCCATGGCTGCTGCATTACGCTAGATGTTATCAAGTTTGGGTGACATCGGTTTAAATTCAGTTGCTTTGCTTCTCTTACTGAATAGAGTTGAATAGTACTCGTAAGTTGATTGATTTACAGCCAATGATATTATATATAGGTAGATACGTGACCAACGCGCGAAACTCGTGCCGTCAAATGGTCCTAATTGTGATCATTTTAGCCAGTCGAGCTGCGAGCTGCGAAATGAGAAAAAAAGGTAAATTATATTCAAGGCTGCACTGATTACAAATAGCTATCTGTTTCACTCTTTGCCTATTTTGTGTCACATTCAGCGTTTGTATATATATACAATGTTATAAATATGTATGTATATGTGTCGCGGAACAATTAAAATGTGCGTGCAGTATGAACGTAACGTATCTTTCTTAAAATATCATTGCTTACAGCACCTTAATATTTTGGCTTGGCAGTGAATCACAGTCGGAAGTGACTGGCTGAATTTTTTGGAAACATCTTTTGTATTTTATAATTCTACCTAAACGCTTGGATCCAAATACATATGAATGAAAAACAAATATATTATGAATGAAAACAATTTCAGTCAATAAATATCAGGTCACTTGTAATACAATATTTTATCTCACTGATTTGAAAAGACGCTGGCGTTCCGCTAGCTCCCAACGGCTTTTACTCTTCTGTAATTTGTTCAAACACAATATGAAGAGCATCTGGCTGGTAGAGTCAGTCAGATACAAGATTGATAGACCACCATCAATGGGTGCTTACGTTTACCATTCCACTCCTTTTGTCGCCCAATTTAATGTCCTCCAACACCTACGCTCAGTAAATTTTCACCCTCTTTGATTACTCTTTTTATTGTAAAGGCATTTTTGACCCCAGTCAATTAGAAAGCTTTAAAATGAGGCGTCGCTTTTAAGCCCGGCCATAAAATCCCTAAATATTTAACCAGTTCACAATTTTATATCATTTTAATCAAAAACTCGCTTTGTACCGTCAGATATAATTAAATTATCGACATCGGAGGAATGCTTTAATACGTTACTCTCCTCCCAAGGGCCTAAAATCACTCAACTATCGTATCTGTATGTAAATAAATTTAATTTTACAGTGTGTCCAATGTTAATCGCTTGACAGGGATCAGGTAATCAATTTGATGGGCATAATCGAGAGCTGTTAATTAAATGAGTATTTTTTAAAGCCTCGTTTATCTTGTTCAGATGAACTTATAAAAAGCCCGAAAAATATCCATGATTAGAATTAAAATTTGCGACCATGTCGGATGTCGTTCCTTGCCGCAACTCTACAACAGCTAAGCTATCGCATGTTCAAATCATATCGCCGATAATGTAAAGTTGAAATATAAAAATTATTTATTTCCACTTTTATTGCAAAACATTAATATCTGGTCTCTGCAATGTTTTGAAAGAAAGTCGATCTTTGAGGAAAAAGATCAATAGTTGGATCATTATTCATCCCCCTTCGGCTTAGAAAAAAAGTGAAATTTCACTAGCTATTTCATACCTAAAAGCTTCTTCAACCACTGTAAAAGCAATAAAATAAAATATCCCCGCGATGTAGCGAACGCGTGTAACCGGAGCGGCGGCGGCGCGGCGGCTTGCAAGTTAATATTATAGCCATTAGGAGGGTATCGGGTTCGCTTCCTGACTGGGCCACACTGCGAACGTAGAACGTATGTAGATACAAGTCTAGACTTTACGATACGCACTTGTGTAAGATAAGCAGGAGGTATGCTAATTGTGTAAGCAGTCTCATCTAGAGAATCAACTGAGCTGCCTCTATTCCTGAGTCAAAAGATGTTTTTTATTAGACAAAGGACATCATAAAAATGTCAGTCATCCAGTCATAAAGCTGTTCAGGCTTTAGGCAACATCATGTACTACGAAATATAAAAAAGGCCCTAAAAAACAGACCGGATAGACCCGTGCCAAAGACAAAGACTTAAAAAAATATCCCGTAGGGCTCTGAAGAAGGTGTACCAATTCACATTTCAATTCTCAGTTTTATCTGTGTAAGATTTATTTTTGTAGTGATTCGAACTTGGACGACAATCGATTAAAACACATTGAGTTTCTCTGTACTTCGTGATTATGTGTATGTGTGTGTGTGTGTGTGTATGTTTCTCTGTAATTAAAGATTTATTGTGTTAGGTAAAAGATTATAAGTCAAACTGTTATAGGTAAATGAAACTGACAAACAAACTTACTTGTAATAAAAAAAACGACATTTGATATTATTAATCCTAATTGTCGTTATTCAAAATCACAATTTATTAAAATTGTATGTTACGTATTCATAGTAATAAAATCAATAATCTAATCGTCTTCTCATAAAATAAAAACTACTTCTATGCAGCCAGTTGACAATTCTGGTCTGTCACGACAACTACCAAGCAAAATATAATCCTAAAGAAAATTATAATTATTCTTTACATACCTTGCCCTCTAAAGACCGCTACACCGTCCGCCATACCCTCACCCCAGCCATAATATTTATAATAAATATAAAACACTAAAATTACCGATATTTATGATGCAAACAAGTTCTTCGGTGTCTAATAATAAGTAGTATCATTAAGTAATGATTTCAATTACGAGACATAAAGCGAGCTTAGGCGAGATGACAGGATGTCAGTCAGTTGGGTTCACAGATATACAGGGTTGTAATTTAATAGCATACATACATATAATCACGCCTTTATCCCTAACATGGTAGGCAGAGCGTAATTCGTTAGCCTAATCGTAGGTCGTTCGCCACGTCTGACAAAGTTTTAAGGGTTATTTAAGATAGATTTGTAGGTATATTGCTGTAGTGACAGGTTGTTAGCCCATCGCCTAAATTACAATATACTGAAACCCTCGGATCCTTTAGCTGGATTTTACAGCATATTCAGGAGGAAATGCAGCTGGCTTATTCTTTTTTTCTCTCGCTTCCAGTCCAGCATGGAAGTATTTTAATAGCGTTCCACCACATACAGGTGGTGTTTAAATAACGATAAAAAAACGAATCACAAATAATCTTGCGTACCCAATTAGGGATAAAGGCGTGATTATACGTGTGTATGTATGTATGGTATATCTTAAATGGCGGAACGACCTTTGTTTCGAGCGTTTACGCTCTGCATACCCCATTGGGGATAAAGGTGTGATATGTGTATGCATGTGAAATAAACGAATAAATATATTTATTTAATTCCAAATAAAGTTGTTTTTAAATTGTGCTATTGTCTTCTGTGTAGGTTTTGAGACCATCAAGCGACCCGATTACTGTTACATTTCTAAGCTATACATACATACATATAATCACGCCTTTATCCCTAATGGGGTAGCAGAGCGTAAACGACCTAACTAAACAAAGGTCGACCGCCACGCCTGACAAAGTTTTGAGGGTTATTTAAGATAGATTTGTATATTGCTGTAGTGACAGGTTATCAGCTTATCGCCTAAATTACAATACACTGTAACCCTCGAATCCCTTTTGCTGACTTCTACAGCATGCCCGGTAGGAAGGGCAGCTGGAACATTCTATGTTTTTCTCTCGCTCCCAGTCCGGCATGGAAGTAAGCTAAGCTATACACGCAATTAAATTACCACCCTGTATTTCAGCAGACGTGCACCAAGCCGGACAAGAGATGCTAAGCTGATGTCACCTTGCCTTGCTTTTATTAACACTAATTATGAAGCTGGTTTATTGAGTACTGATATGAAGGACGAAGGACGTAGGTAGATCTTGCCTTGGATCAGTTCTCTATCAAGAACTTGGCAATTTCATTACGTACTTTCATGAGTTTTCTTTTGGAAACATATCCAGTTTTCCTTCCGGCTACAATTTCTCGTATTGATACCTTACCACGTTCACTTCTTCAATCTATAATCTATGAAACCTAAAGATAAAGACGTTTTTTTTTACCTAGCTGCCAAGGAAGTGTTATGTTTTTTAGATGTTTCTTTTCTGAAACCTGAATTCCTACTCATAATCTAAATAGCTGAAGATCACATACGGCAGGCGGTGGTGTGTGATTTTTACTCTCTATGAAGAAGACTCTCGTAAAGAGTCGAAACGTATAGGTCTAACACGTCCGCTAAAAAAACAAGTGAGTAGTCGTTAATTTATCAGTAATCTAAAAAGCTCCTATTTTTTGTACGTTATGACACAAAGGACGATACACATAGACAATATTTGCACGCAAAAACTAAAAATTATAGGTCAAGTCTCTCCAACACTACAATAAATCAATCAACCAAACCACCAAGTAGTCACAACATGTGATTATCCCAGGTGTAAGGGACAGCGTCCCGCAAACTGATAGGAGTTGCTCAGTCAACGACACTGAACAACTTCGACCAGGAAATTCTTTCAGGAAGAGAAAAAGAACGGTTTTTCCATGCAAAATGTTCACCTCGATCAGACAATTTGTATGTAAAACCCAATTTTCTTTTTCACTTCCTGAAAAAACATCCTGCTGATGGTTGTTCAGTGTTATAGTTTATTGTGAACCCAACAGCAATTATTTCACTATTACAAACAGTAATCTTTAAAACTTATATAGCCAATAATAATTTAATTTAATTTATTTAATTACAACGGGTAACCATCCCTATAACAGTAATTAATAAAATAACATTGTAACAATACTAAATAAAATTTGCGATAAATTTGGTAATAAAAAAAAATCACAAAGGTCAAGAACATAACAATATAAAATTCAAATTAGTCAATTATAAAAAGCATTAAATTTTAGATCAAATTTAAAGTTAACTTAGTATGTAGTCAATAACATAACAATATACAATTTCAAATTCATATTGGGAAAAACATTTCATTCATTTAAATAGAACTAGATTCATCAACAGCTTTGTTCGACTCACAATAAATAGTTAAAGCTTTAAATAGTTTAGTCGATGAGTCATTAAAAATATCTATACAACACTGGCAACAATGGCTGAGAAATAGATTAAGGTATTTCATCATCCGACAGAGAGGGGAGTTTTCACGCGAAACAGTCTGGCAACTAGGTACTGCATAGAGACGTTTCTGACGACAGGCTCGTATCCTAGACATATATTTGTCAGGTACATGCAGCCGACACAACAGGTCATGTAGCTCGGTACAGTCGTTGGCTCCATGCAACACCTTTAAAGCTGTTGTTAATTCGTCTTTTGATCGTCTCGTCTGCAACGAATTCATGCCTAATGCACCCAGCAGAAACGCTGTGGGATACAAAAATGGGTAATACCCAGCAGTACGTTTGTACAGGTACCTTAGGAAAGCCTTTTGAACTTTTTCGATCATATTTGTGTAAAGCGCTTCGAGTGGATTCCATACGCAAGAACTGCTTTCCAACTTGCTCCTTACAAGACTGTTAAACAGAAGTTTCATGACATTTGGATCGCGAAGATCACGCATGTTGCGGATAACAAAACCAAGGCGTCTAAAAGACTCCGTTGTAAGAGACTGAATATGACTGTTAAAAGTAAGACATTGGTCAAATGTCACTCCCAAGTCTTTAACATTTGTTTTTCGCACTATTACCTCCTCGCCTAACTTGTACGTAAAACACAAGGGTTGCTTCTTGCGGCCAAAGGACATGATACTACACTTTGTGGGATTCACCTGCATATTATTATCCTTTCACCAGTCTAATATGGCATCAGTATCCTGCTGTAATAGTTGGCAATCTCTCTTATGATTGACCTCCATAAATATTTTTAAATCGTCTGCATAGAGAAGACATTTGGCAAACTTTATAACTTTTACAAGGTCATTTATCATAAGGAGGAAAAGCAGTGGGCCTAGTATAGAACCCTAGAATAGTTTGCGGGACGCTGTCCCTTTCACCTAGTTTTATACCGACTTATCAGGAATCAGATCTAAACTTAACATCATCGGCTATGTAGGGCACCCAGCCAAACCAATAATTTAGTAATCCTAAGTACTGTTGTGGTTAAGATCCTTGTCACAGTTTGTATTGGATTTGAGCTGATCAAAGGATAATGCAGGCGCCTGCAATTTGTCTCTTGCGTTGTAGGTCAGGCAAAATGTCAGCTATCAATCTGTATGCACTTATATTCGACATTTTATGCAACTTCAAAAATTACAGAACTCCTGACTATACATACATAAATAAACTCTAGGGTTCTTCGGCTTGCTGTTCGACTCGAGAATCCACTCGCTACGAAGAAGAAGAATAAAATCTAACTCTAATATTTAAAAGCCTAAAGTGTGCATGCACCTTTATCTACATTTCCCACATTTGTATATTCTGTATGTTTACAAGGTAAAACTAAACCATTGACAAAATTTTGGTATTTTATCAGGTGACTTGACAATTAAATTGTAATAACCACTCAACTGCATCATTTATACCTTCAGTTCAAGAAAATATCAAATGTTATAAAATATATTTGATTGGATTGGAATGAAAATAAACTTGATCCAATAAAAAACCCTGTTAAATTTCTATTAAAAAGCGTCCTTGAAGTTCTAATATTTCTAGATGCAGATAAGTACGACCAAGTATTAATTTTCATTCTAAGCTCTTCAATAAGCGCTAATCTTCATAGACATTCATAGTTGCAGGTCCAAAGCTAGGATCAAACTAAAACTAGGATCAAATATCACGCTCGTACAAAATTGATACTTTGAATCACATTGCTGGTTCAAAGGTAAACCTTACAGGAAGAACTCCTTAGAAGAAAGCATTGTATGATAAATTTGTTACCAATATTGAAATCATCGCTTAGATAGACGATATTCTAGAGCGGTTTTCAAGTGCACAATCTTCGCTAAGGGCGACGACTATGAGAATTTCTTATGCATCTTCGATATTGATCTTTATGGCGGTATAATAAGGTGCTTTAGCATATTTATTGATGTTTTGTTGAGCCTAGATTGTTTTCGTGATTGAATGTATTCATCATGGACCTAGGACAAATGTAGGTATATTTCTTGAAATAAATTTTAAAGTCTCAAGGCTTCACAACTACGCTACTGAAATACTTAAAATCAACCACTAATGACAAATTCTATTTAAGATAGCACTTTACGCGAATTAAAGCGAATTATTATGATCCTTCTGAATTGCGACCACTCACAGAAGTCCAATGACAAAAAGTTTGTTATTTCCGTTTATTATTTTGTATGTGTGTCCATCAGCGACTCTATCTCTGTTACGTCCTGGCCTAGACAAGGAAAAGCAAAAAAGAAAAATTTTGTGCTAAAAATTAATATTAATCCAGGAGCCTATGGAGGAAGTTGGATGCATGCGTCCGCGACCTGCGGCTGAGAAACCAGTTATCGTGCACGTGGTGCGCATACGCAGATTGACTCCACGCCACGATCGCGAGGGATGTACCTATGCCACCAGTAAGATATTGATAAATTTTCGGGATTTCGTATTCTTTCTTTTAAGAAAATACTCTGACAAGTAAAAATTACTTCCGATACTGTTTTCCAACTTGAACATTCCTTTGACTTCAATCTAAGTTAAACAAGAGCGTATTTTGATAACGTTTGTATTTCTGTGATTTTACAACCACATTTTCAATTAAATCCAAGGAGGCTATACACGACACGAACTACCTTTTTCTCTAGACACTAAGTCAGGGATGACCGTGACAGAGTCGACGATGGAGCGAGCTCACCCAGATGATGCCTGTTATGGCACTAGCAATCTCACGCACCGACGGAACACACCAAACTGTTTGGCGCAGGACTCCGGTGAGAGGGCCTAAACTAAATCATCCATCTGCATTCAACATTGACAACCCTAACAAAAAGCAACAAAGCTTTAGACCGTGAAGATTGCGATCTGCCATCGTCAGGCAGGACAAAATATGTTGTAATGAAGCAAATTAATGTAACTTGATCCCAAATTCATTGCTATACTTGTGACCCGTAGACCTAAACTAATTTAGACGGGTTAGTAAGGTAGGTAAGGTAAGACAAATTCAAACTGTGGACAAACAAATAAAACTAGGAAACTTTATATATTACGATTAGGCATTATTCTCATTTGATAATGTGTTTGAGTATCATGTCAAATATCAAGGATTGATTTGTAATTTTTTTAAAAGATTTAGCAAACTTACCTAAAATTCTCGACACAAATACTATACAGCACTTCACTACGTATTCAATAATCACAGTTTTGGTTTTTATTTTCTGATTAATTCGAATATCGAACACATTTTTCTTCTCTCCTTTCCCTCCAATTTCCCGCGCGCTTTCCCACCTGCGCCGACGCAACCGCCGCGGCCACCGGCTTACTGACGTTTGGAAAAGGGCTTTATGTTGCATATCGGTACTAACATATAAGGTGTTACAAACTGCACTACTATAGTCAGTCTTACAGATCAGCTGATTTATCATAATCTTATCTTATCTTATGTAGCCGTTATGTGTCCCACTGCTGGGCAAAGGCCTCTCTCCTCTCCCTCCATGCCTCCCTATTTTGCGCCTCTTCCGGCCATGACTTGCTGAAGGCGTCCAGCTCGTCTCGGCATCGTCGTCTCGGTCTGCCGCGTCGCCTTCTGTCAGTCGGTGGCTTCCACTGTGTAGTGATTTTTGCCCACAATTCATCCGGCATGCGGCAGACGTGGCCGGCCCAATCATACTTCAGCTTAGCAGATGCGTGGGTCACATCAGCAATTTGGGTTTTAGAGCGCAGTACAGTGTTCCGGACCCTGTCGATTCGTTTTAGACCCAACATACTGCGCTCCATGGCTCTCTGGCAAACCGCGAGTCTGGACCTCTGAGCTTCCGTCAAAGACCAAGTCTGAGCTCCGTAGGTAAATCATAATCTAAGGCCCGTAATTATAATCAACTCTTAAGAGTGACAGCTGGTTTGAGTTTGTCAGAAATGTCATTTCAGTACAAAACAGCCTGTCAAATCCAAACTTAATATTGCTCTCAATCTTGAGATCGCTTTATAAATACGAGCCTAAGTCCAATTCCAGGAAAATTACTTGGACTACTCTTCGATTTTTGGGAATAAAAAATTTATACGATCGTAAACTGAGCTGCAACCTGAATAAAACCTTAAAAATACTGGCATTTCCTCTCAACTTCTAAACAAAGAGATATAGGGATATCAAACTTGAGAGCAATATTAAGTATGAATTTGACAGGTCAGTTTGTACTGAAATGACATTTCTGATACGAACTCGAACTCGCTGTCACTCATGAGAGCTGATTATAAACACGGTCCTCAATAGAATAATTAAAAGCCTTACGTTTTACGATAGGTATTTTCCTACACCCTGTATATTTCAACATAGTTATTGGCCATGCTAGTTTACTGGAGTGGAAAGTAAAAATGTTAACAGCCAGTAAAAGCAGCGATTATGTGATAGTGCTAGCCGTGCGCCAGCGCATTCTTCAAGTGCCTTTTCTAGGCGAAGCACTTACTAGGTGTGATTGAGGAAATTGACTCATTAAATACATTTTATACTGAGTCAACCATTGATTTCTTGTTAGATTTGATTAGAGTTCTTGATAGCTACAATAAATAGATCTTTAGAGGTCGCAGTGGCTGTTGGGCTAAATAGACCTCTTTATTCCAAATCATAGAGTCACTTGTTTATTTAAGGGAGGTGTTAGACCTCTCTCTACGTTTTGACTCTTTACGAAAGTCTTCTTCATAAAGAGTGAAAAATCACACAACACCGCCCGCCGTGTGTGATCTTAATTTGTTAATTTAACAGAATGAATAACACTTGTTCATCATTTAGTGATAAAACAAATCATAGAGTTCTTGATAGTAGAAAAGAAAGATAGTATAAAACAGATGTCTTCCCCATATGAGCTTTTGAAGTCGAAACGATAAGACCCGCGTCACCGTGGCTTAAGAATGCCGTTTATCACCAAAACACAGCCAGAGTTTTTGGCAGACCGAACACAGAATAATAAGTAGAGGGCCATGGTCACACTGGTCGTTTACGCTCTGCCTACCCCATTACGAATAAAGGCTTGATTATACGTATGTATGTATGTATGGTCACACTCACACACAGATACTCGCACCGAAGAACACCTTGATAGGCACAGACAGTAAAGATTTTATTTTTCATGACATTGAATTTGAGGAATATACGTTATCTACAATAAAAGAGGAAAGATATTGGGATACCTATAACGACGTGACCTACTACTAAAGACTGTTTTGGAAGGAAAGATTGAGGGTAGATAGAGGAAAAGGTTAACCTAGAAGAGCTTATATGGACCAAATCAAACAAAATGATGAGGTCAAGTCGTATATAGAGAGGTTAAAGGGAAGGCTCAATCCAGAGAATGTTGGCGATTACTCTACCGACAAAAGCAAAGCTCTTAATTTTATGATGGTGATGATGATGACATTGAACTCCGTAGAAACTCTACGCAGTAGGCAGATGTCTCTGCGGACGAGGCTAGGCGGAAGAGAAAGAAGGAGACATCGTAACATCAGAGTATACTTAGCTGCATCAGGACATAAATCACAATCTAATTACCATCTACTACAACACAATGCTGAACGGAATGTACTTACTGTCTAAATAGCAATATAAATCAGGCTGCGAGCGGTTCCGATAGTCCCATCGTCGCAGGCGCAGTACAATCATAAACCCACAGCCCGTACCATCAATACCGCGTTTGCAGTAGTTAATATCTTAATAAGAAAGCAATAGGGATTACCAGCATTACCAGGTAGTGCAGGGTGGGCTTATAATAGCAGAGCACTATGTGTGGTCTCGTCAGGCGGGTAGTGACTAGTGATGCGCCGTGTCGATAACTAGTCGATGGAATGGTGCGTCGCGAATGACTCGCCCGCCGCCGCCGGTTCGGGACGGATTCTTGGCGTGCTGATTGACATCTCATCTTGCTTTGCGCTTCGGTGCATTCGTCATAGTTTAGTCAACAGACTGCTTTAATTTGAGCTTCAGACTGATAGACAAGCAAGCAAGGCTTCTTCTGTCGTGTCGGTCTTGAGTCAATTGACCTGACGAATCCTGGTGTCAGAGTTTTTAAACCACCTAATAGCAAACCTAGGCCTCGAACCTTATATATATATTGTAAGTTATTTAAATATATTGTACCTTATTTTTCCGTGATGAACTGAAAGCGAGAAAATCCATAGAAAGTAGTACAGTTGATGCTCTGAGACATAATACGAGACGTAGGTCCGTATTTATAATCAGCACTTGAGATTGACAACCAGTTTGAGTTCGTATCAGAAATGTAATTTCAGTACAAAATGGCATGTCAAATCCATACTTAATATTGCTCTCAATCTTGATAAAGCTTTACAAATACGAGCCTTAGACGAGCTGACAACTTGTCACTCCAGTCCAGATAGCAATATACAAATCTGTCTAAAATGATTTTTTAAATTTTATTTTTTATAAAGCGCTCTTGCTCTATCTCAAAAAAGCTATGACCGCATATCATCGATGATCGATATTTTACACCCCTAGCTAGTTGTAACTTGAAAAATACTTAGACCATAAATTATTGGCGATATAAGTGGTTAATTTATAAGCGCAGAACTGAAGGTACAAGGTCTGTAATTGTTTTTCGTGACCCACATGTTTTATGCAGTTGCGTGCGTAAAACCCAGTATTATTGAAATGATTAGGATAGGAGACAGTGAAATTAAGGGTTATTTGACAAGACAAAGATGACAGCTTTTGAAATTGTTTTCGAAGTCATTTTCATTCATTGTCCTTCGCAATGTAGACCTTAGACATTGCTTAGGCCTATTTTTCTGCATTGAACTTAAAATTAAAACTTTTGTTCAATAAGACGTAACTAATTACTACATACATACATATAATCACGCCTCTATCCCTTATGGGGTAGGCAGAGCGCAAAACGCCTCCTGAAAGGCGCTTCCGCCACGTCTGACAAAAATTGAGGGGAATTTTAGATTGTAATGTGTATTGCTGTAGTGACAGGTTGTCAGCCCATCGCCTAAATTACAATACACTGTAACCCTCGAATCCCTTTTGCTGACTTCTACAGCATGCCCGGGAGAAAGGGCAACTGGAACATTCTATGCTTTTCTTTTTCTCCCAGTCCAGTATGGAAGAAACTAATTACTGACGAATTTAATACCCTTTATCTTAGTTTATACAGGGTTAATTTTTCTATTCGAAAAACGTATTCTACATAGTTCATTACCTAGAAACATTTCTTTCCTTTGTGACAAAAGCGCCTCTTCAAAATCCTGTTCTGATACCAAATCAATGATACCGAATTAGTTCACCTCGTCAGCCCGTCCGTTCACATGTTTCTAGTTAATGTGTTCTTAGGAGCGCTAGGACTCCTGCGTCGCCAGATCACCTGCTTCCTGGTGGCAGGACTTGCTGTGACGAATGTATAAGTATATCGAGATGCAGGGTGTTAGGTCTCGGGAAAATTGTTTTTTTTTATCCTGCCTTTTACAACGAGAATATTCATTCGCCAAAGAGATATATGGCTTGTTTAAACCATTAAACTGAATAACTTTCTCTATGGAGCATAGGTTCCCATACAAAATTACTAGAATAGCTGACACCTTTTGTATGGTACTTATATCCTTTTCTTTAAATTTCATTTTTCATTGAGAAATTACCACAGAGAAAGTTGTTTAGTTTCATTGTCTAAACAAGACCTTAAGATCTAATTTTGTTTGTGAATGGTGCTGGAATCGATTGAAAGAATAGTGGTTTGAAAACATTGCAGGCCAGAAATTTTGCATCGGGGCCAAAACATAAGAAAGCTCATTTTAACTGCGTATGGGAACGCCTGAGAAACTCTACAATTTCCTTGGAAAATTTTATCAATAGGCACTCTACATTAGTACCCAATATCACCATCTGCACAGCTAGGATAGGAAAGTCAAGCTTTATCTATCACCCATACACTTTCAACATTACATACATACCTCCTTTTGTTGGACAAATCCGCCATAGACTTAGACGCAATGCAGCAATGTACAGCTCGATGCAAGTTAAAAGCTCATCTAGAGTGTTTCTATTGAATCCTGGAGAACGCGGTAGTCCAGGAAATGTTGGTACAAAGCCAGTGTGGTTTGAATTAGTGTCGCGTCACTAGCTTAACGCGTTTTAAATGGTTACCTGAAGCATTTGTTGGTCTAGATGTTTCTGCTTCCCGATAGCGAAAGTTAAGGAACAACAGAACCTTAGGTACAAATTATTAGTAATTAATATACGGAATCAGTGAAAAATGCTCAGATATTGGATTGAATTCTGTCGCGAGGTTTTCATAGAGCTAAAAAAAACAACCTTAGTACTTCAAATAATTATAAAATATTCGGTAACTCAATTGTGGGTTTGATATATATATAGGTATTCACCCAAACCCACAAGTTAATTGGCAAATATTTTATAAATATGAATAACACATGTTTATCATCATCATCTACCAAGCCTTATCCACTATCTCACGGGGTCGGCTACCTAATCTAGGTGATTTAACGAGGGTACTGATTTTTACACAGAGCGACTGCCGTCTGATCTCCGCAACCTAGAAGGGAAACCAGACCCAATCCTAGATTAGGTCAGAGTTTTCAAGTCGCCAATGCTTAGCACTGGCCTCTGACATGGCTTAACGACTAATATCTACGGTATTAAATGATATTAACCGGGACGAACAGCTTAACGTGCTTTCTGAAGCACGGAAAAAGCGCCGAATAAACGTACATGTGAAATTCGAAAACCGAATAACACGGGTACGTGGTGGGATTCAAACCACGACCTCCCGCTCAAAAGACAGCGGCCATGTCCACTACACCATCGGGCTCTCTACTCACTATCACTATCCCATAAAACATTTCAAATATCACGTAAAAATGTCGTGTTTATTAATAATCAACATCAACAAATATCCTGAACGTCCACTGCTGGATATCTTCCAGATGTTGCCCCACTTCTTAAAATAATATTGCGAACTTAATTTAAGGACAAAAATATTTCGCATCTTAAAAGCATAAAAGCTTCGCTGTTCCCAAACTTTGATCATGACTGAAATAAATAGTGCACTCAAGGGAATCCTTTGATCGTTTTTAAGCTCGAACTCGGCCATGATTCACCGATGCACTGCGTCTGCGCGAGAAGCTATAAATCTGACGTCTTCCTTTCTTTTCGTATGGGTATCAAGTCGCTAAACTACTATGCTGGTCTGGGAGCGATAGAAAAACATAGAATGTGCCGGCTGCATCTCCTCCCGGGCATGCTGTAAAATCCAGCTAAGGGATCCGAGGGTTTCAGTATATTGTAATTCAGGCGATGGGCTGACAACCTGTCACTACAGCAATATAGGTACATAATCATTTGTAATAAAATAACCCTCAAAACTTGTCGAACGTGGCGGAACGACCTTTGTTTAGGTCGGTTTTGCTCTGCCTACCCCATTAGGGATAAAGGCGTGATTTTATGTATGTATGTATCAAGTCGCTGGACCCGATGAACTCTGAAATCCTGATGTCAGAGTTTTTACACCGCCTAATTATAAGGCGAGTCAGAAACTGAAACCATATCAGAGGCCTGTGTTATTATAACATACGCCACTGACATGCTTTGTGTAACGACCACTATCAAACATAAAGACCGGGACCGACGGCTTAACGTGCCAAAGCACGTTTTTGTTTCTTACAGACAGCCTGCATCGTCCTAACCAAATGGAAGATTATCTCACAAAGTGATAAGTTAACGAATATTAGCTTAATGTTCCCCCCTAGGAATCGAAGCTAGGACCTCCGGATTAGGAGCGCATGGTTCAAACCACTAGACCGGGGAGGCATTCGAACTCGGTGATGTGATGATTCACCACTGCACCGCGTCTGCGCGAGAGTCGATAAATCTGACGTAATCGAATGCAGTCGGCGCACGATTCAGGGGAACACAACGGAGTGTTACGAAAGCGTATGCCAGTAATAAAAAAACTCAACTTGGTTGTGTGACAGTGTAAGATTATGAACAGCTATTACAAGAATTATGGATGAGCTTGTTCCATGTCAATTTTGCTTTGGTCACTTCTAACTCCAGCACACTCAGCTTTTTACCTTACAAATCTTCTACTACAAGTGTGTAGTTATCGCAATTCCAATAAGAAGGAATCCGTAGATAATTTTCCTTCCTTCCAATTCATCAAAAACTCCTTTCTAAGGCCGCCTGCTATTAGGGAGGCGGTGACCGCCCCCAATTAATAAAGGAGCTAGCTAATGAATTCGTGGCAAAGAAAAAAGTTTACACACTATTCCCGCTTGACCCTATAGCTGAGGCGGAGGCCATTTGTCACGTGGCCACTTGATAACGACTAGGGTATTTTCAAATCCTTTTTTATTTTGGGCAGAGCATTGACCGGGACATACTAATATTTCGAAAATTGGGTGAACTCCTCTGTGTTTTGTTGAATCAAACCTGATTCTAGAGTTTTAAAAACGCCCAATAGGCTTTGAAAAACAATAAACTAACTAAATGCATAATCTCACTCAAAAAGTGTCCGCGGCAAAAATCTGCCCATCACGTCAATCGGGGAGAATTTTCATTCAGTATCTATCACCTTGCTCGCTCGCGGATTTTGACGTGCCACAATGACGAAGTGCTCAGTCAAAATGATAGTATGTGCGAGTGCTATTGATATTGTACCCTTTCTTTGACGAGTTAAGGTCCAAATTTGAATGAATATTTTTATGTTATAAATATAACAATAATTATACGTATGTGCAGTGCGGCTCGGACATTTTTTGGTCGGGGTTTCTTCGTGATTGTGCATCTAGTTTGTTTATTGTTTATCATTATCAAAGCCAATAGGCCTCTGACATTGATCAAAACAGCGTCAGAAAATGACGGCTCATTATGCCCTGTAAAACATCGAATGCCTGTATTACCCTGAAGAAATAGAACAGTGTCTTATTCGCAGTAAGTGGGTTAATACTTTTTATAGTTAATTTGATAAAGACAAATTGCAGAAGCTAGAGGACTATTTTGATTGCTGGTTTAAAGGAAGACAGACAAATATTGACTTTAATGTGTTGATTAAAATAAAGCCTAACATTTTATGTACACACAGCAAAGGAGACATCTGGACAGGCCCGCTCGAAACGGATAACATTATTTCAGAAAATTATTCTTCTTCTTCTTATCGTGTCGATCGTTTAGGCGTTTTTATATTAATTTTGACCAGTACTCTGCCAAACGAACCGCGACGTCAGTGGCGTTGTACAGGTCTTCTTGCGTGCAAGATGAAGGGCACGCGGGGCAAGACAATAGATGTGCCATTGTTTGGGGGGAGGCACCACATTCGCACTGGTTGTTCGTGCTGTATCCCCATCGGCACAAATTGTCCCTACAGCGACCGACTTGGGTCCGGAGTCTGTTCAGGGACTTCCAAGTCATCCACGGGAGCTTATGCCCTGGGAGAAGAACCTCTTTTACTGGGTTTAGAGAAGCGGTAGGGTATCTCTCCTGCCAAAGAAAATTATTAATGGATTATGATGAAATTTCGTATATTTGCACAATTGATTTACTGCAACAAATATACGAAATTTCATAAAAATCTACAAATGATCTCCTGAAATAATCTCATCCGTTTCGAACGGCCCTGATTTTGGTGACTGTACCTACCTATACCTATTACCTACATATAAAGCAATTTATATCAAAATGTATGGAAGAAACAAAAAAGAACAAAATTTTAATCAGTTGGATATTCTGTCGTTGAACTTGCTTCGAAGAACATGACCTAAAAATAAAAACAAGAATCTACAAAATTTCTCCATCGTAGCTAGTCAAGTTTAGGTTCATGATTTACACCGTCTACCGTCATTCATTATCCTGCTATATCCTCCATATTCCTTCCCATGGTTTTTATCCACATAAACCCATGTAGAGCCCAAGCATCCACTTAGACCGGAAAATAAGGTAAAGTTACGGCGTCTTTACCTCAGACGAGAATCGAACTGGACACTTCCCGAGTCGACGATTATAAATCGATTCTCCACAGGATCGTGTATCGATTATGAACGATTATTGATTTTGATTTATTGGGCTGGCCGTATACGTGCGTGTTAGAATAAGTAAGCAAGCGTTTGATAGTTAGCTTACTTAGCTAGCGTAGTATTAAATAAGTAAGTGTACCTGCCTACCTATAAAATACTTGCATCTGCGATGTCTAGCCTATTTGTATCAACAGACTACTAAAATTAATTTCCATTGTGTTGCTTGTCGGGTCCTGAAGAATAAACCTATATAGGTATTCTGGTTTCAAAGATTTTACACCGCCTCCATCATAGACCTCTGACATGGGTAGTGTAACGACCACTATCAAATACAGCTACTAAGACAGTGTCTGTAACCATTAGCATAGTACGATATTAATATAGTACTATTAAAGAAAACTAGTACAATAATCTTCAACACATTTTATTTTGCGACTGTCCGAGTGTCCATATTGTGACCGAATTATAAAGTAGCGCCACCTCGTGACGGAAAGATATAACTAACGACGCCATCTGGTTTCCAGTAGCAAACTATTATTTTAAAATATTTATCAAAAAGAAACAGGGAATGTATTGAATCTTATCTAGTGTAAGTGTAAGTATAGACAGAATCAAAAAGGTCTGTAGTATCTCAAATAACAAATTCTAGTCACAAACTTCTTCTGGCGTGTAGGTTTCAAGTCAATCGACCCGATTGATCCTGTTGTTAGTTTTTAAACTTGACATAGTTTTGTGTAACGACCACTATCAAAGACACCGACCGGGACCGAGGACTTAACACGCCCTCCGAACATGAAATCCTTTACCTTTTCGGACAATCGGGTGGGGAAACTGGGGAAAATCTCACAAAGTGATAAATCATCACATATCAACTTTGTGTTCCCCCCTGGGAATCGAACCCAGGAACTCCGGATCGGGAGCTCATTGCTCAGACCACGGAGGCAGTTATTGCTATTTTATTTTACTGATCATAACTTCTCAAACTATGTATTACCACTTGACCATACTATAGGTATAATAATTGCAAATGCTGCTCTTGGACAAACTCACTTATCAATCCAATATCAGAAAAGAAATGTAGGTCACATACCATAACCACTCCTAGTTCAGAAGCCTAAAAGAATTGCAACATTTTCCAAAACAGTCAAGATTAATCTCCGACTATCACCTTTTATCTTACACTTACGCAATTTATCAAAAAACTGTCAATTTCCATTATCTACACCTCTTAAACTATCGCATTTCTTCAGTTATCTAAAAACATCTTAGGACTTGGCGAAAAGTTTAGTACGTGACGTGGTTTCTGTGTAGGAGCGTGGTTCAGTGACAGTGGTTCGGAAGGTCTATTCTGTAGCAAAGATGGATAGACCTAGCACGAGTCGACAATCCATCGAAAAGGTGGATAAGGTGGAAATGTATGAGGTTCGAGAGCACGTTCCTTACCACGCAGAAGTTACCCGTGCTCCAGGATCGTCAGCTCATGATTATGACGCTGAGAGTGGTCTGCATAGCATGGGCTCTTGGGATTCTGCCTGGCGTGCCATCTGCCAGCTCGTGAACCTGTGCCATCACATGCTGACTGCGATAGTGACGTTCGTCCTGTGGCATTTTGCGTTGACATCAGCACCGAATGGATCCATCAGCAATCTCCAGCTACACATCGTCTTTGCTGGCACGGGAGTACGTACATACTTGGTTTATAAGGTGGTGGTGTCGTTTTCCTAGACAGATCCAGTCAAAAACAATAGAAGTCTGCTAGATGCTATTTTAAGAGTCGGTTAATGCGCCTATTAGGTCAGTGATGTGGTGTATCGTGCCATGTAACTAGCCATATTCTTGGAGCGTTTTCTGTGCTTTGGAAGGCATCATTCAGAGTATCATTATGCAGTTTCGACAATACAAATACCTAAATGCCCACTTACACGATTACTTACACATTTGGCGTACATTCAATCTTACACTTGAGATAACAACGTTAAGGCTCTTAAGATTATATGGAAAAAGCGGCGAGTCTTTATTATGGAAACCATCAAATACACCTTCCCTAAACAATATATGAACGAAACACTTTGCTGACATTAAAAAGGAATACAGAATTAACGGAAACAAATTGAGCAGAAATGATGTATCTACCTAAATTATGCATTTATAACCCAGGCGAAAACAGGCACAAAAAAGCCATCATCACATTTACCCTAAATGAAAATCGTATGCACCTTAATACCTTAGCGCCAGACACCGAAGCGAGAATGGTCGCTAGCTTCGCAGAAACCCACCGCTTTATGTGGAATCGTTTAGCTGGGAAGCCTGTTATGCCATGTTACCTGGTGTGGTGGGCAGTTACGAGGTAGATCCCTTACCACCCCTCTCTTATTTCACTTTTCAGTACCAGTTATTCTTGGTAGAAGCGATCCTGACACTGCACCGTCACAACTCCTGGTCGTTCCAACTGTCTCCAGACGGAAAACGGGTGGTGCACGGATGTCTACAGCTCATCGGCGCGGTCTTCGTCATAGCAGGCACTTTCCTCGGCTTGGCAGAGACCAACATGACTCTTTCTTCAGCTCATGGCATTTGTGGTGAGTGTTCTGACTCCTGGTAATTCCTACTGTCTCCGAGTGGTGCACGGATGTTTACAGCTCAACGGTCTTTGTCATAGCCGGCACTTTCCTCGGCCTGGCGGAGACCAATATAGGTCATATTATCTCTTCATATCTCTTTAGCTCATGGCATTTGTAGCCAAGTTAAGTAAGTTCTTCTTCTTCTTTTTCTGTCGTGGGGGTTTCCGGGTCGAACGGCCTGATGAACCCTGTGGTCAGCAGATGGGCGCAATCCTGACGAATATGACCCTCAGCTTCTAGCATTTGTGGTAAGTCATCTCCTGACTCCTGGTCGTTCCAAATTTCTCTAGATGTAAGTAGTGCACGGGTGGTGCTCATTGGCGCGGTATTCGTCAAAGCCGGCACTTTCCTCGGCCTGGCGGAAACCAACATGACCCTCTCTTCCGCTCATGGTATTTGTGGCGAGCCTTCTTCTTTTTCTTCAATCGTGGGTTGTCGAGTCAAACGGCCTGATGTACCCTGCGGTCAGCAGATGGACGCAATCCTGACGAATATGACCCTCCCTTCAGCTTATGGCATTTGTGGTAAGTCATCTCCTGACTCCTGGTCGTTCCAAATGTCTCTAGATGGAAAAAGTAGTGCACGGGTGGTGCTCATTGGCGCGGTATTCGTCAAAGCCGGCACTTTCCTCGGCCTGGCGGAAACCAACATGACCCTCTCTTCCGCTCATGGTATTTGTGGTGAGCCTTCTTCTTTTTCTTCAATCGTGGGTTGTCGAGTCAAACGGCCTGATGTACCCTGCGGTCAGCAGATGGACGCAATCCTGACGAATATGACCCTCCCTTCAGCTTATGGCATTTGTGGTAAGTCATCTCCTGACTCCTGGTCGTTCCAAATGTGACCAGACGAAAAAAAGTAGTACACGGGTGGTGCTCATTGGCGCGGTATTCGTCATAGCCGGCACTTTCCTCGGCCTGGCGGAAGCCAACATGACCCTCTCTTCAGCTCATGGTATTTGTGTTGAGTGTTGTTCTGAGTCCAGGTTCCAGCTGTCTCCAGACGGGAAGCGGGTGGTGCACGGGTAAGTTATTTTATTTTCTGGCTATAGGTACTATAAAAAAAGATAGGTAAGTAGGTACTTATCTCCTGCAGAATCTCTGGATGTTGTAATATCTGAATTTTAGATAGATAACACATTAAGTCTTTAGTATAGTTTACAATCTACACTACAGGTGTTGGCTACAGATATCTTCCTTTTTTCTTTTATCAGAAAATTATTGTGGAAGTTACTTGCTTTATCTTCTTTCGGCTCCCAGGAGCGAATATGATATCATACAAAGGGAATAAGCTTGCTGCCTTCCGGAAGGCTCATAAACTTTGACTCTACAGATATGTTATCAATCAATTTGAAATAGGTTTGTACTTACATTTATCACTTATTATTTGCAGGTGTGATCGCCATGGCCTTCGCGATTATAAGTTTCATATCGGGAATCGTGGCTCTCTTCTCTTCGAAAGTCCGTCTCATGATTAAGAGCGGCCCAGTCAAGATCCTGCACATTTCTGTCGGTCTGTTCTCCGTATCCATGGGCCTTATTACCATAGCGATAGGGTTCAAAATGGACTTCTTTAACGTAGATAGGGAGTCGCTAGCCAATGCTATGATGACGTTTGTTTGTATGATTTTGTTGTACACTCTGGTTCAGCCCATTGTGGACTTGATTTCCACGACTCGGAAAAACATATGACTGACTGTTCAAGGGTCAACTGATGGTGATAGTACTGCCTGAATGTTTGTGTGTGGTGAGTGGTATCTATTGACAGTCTAAGCTAAACAAAGCTAAATTAAATGAAAGCTAAACCTAGTGGGACAAACTAAACATTAAATAGAAATACAGCTTAATTTTGATACAACTAACTTGTATAAATCGACTTTCATCTTTTGCAATACCATGTGTTGTTTATGGTTGCACTACATTCAAAACCATCCGTTGAGCTATAAATCTCTACGGAAATACAAAAAGCATACAAAATCTTTGCCTATTCTTGGTACCTACTCCCAATTGAATGAAAGGCATTATTATCGTTGGCTCTTTACGGAAAAATATACCACTCAAAATGTGTATGATAAGCGTATGGTACGTCTGTTAATTTTAATACTAACATAGATGTAAGAATTATTTTATTATTTTAATATTTACTATCGACAAATTCCCTACAAAAACAAAATATTTAAAAACATGAATGTTCGGTAAGTGTGATTCTAAGGCACAGGTCACATAAAAAAGACTAGTCTAAACTTCTTCAGCATCTCCTTTTTTAGAAACAGTGTGTTTTCAAACTCATACAGGACTCATATTTTTGAACCGCTCGTATCTGAATTCGCATACGAAAAAGCAACATTCGCATACGAAATCCCAAAATCCTTATTTTTGAATACTCATACGTATGCGACTCTGCAACGAGTGGTCCAAACCACTCGTTTTCTTTTCTACTACCTACTCGAAACTTAAGTAGGTAGTCTATGATCATGACACAGACAATCATTAGAAAAATGACACCTTAACTTTTTAATTTACTTGAATTTACGTTCAGTTTCTCTGCGATTCATTACCGGTTTTTCAAATCAACGATTTTTGTTAGTGGTAGTGGCGGTGTAGTAGGTATATTTCTGCGTAAGACGAAAACAATTTATGGAATTAAGACTATATTGGCAGCACAGATATCTACTGCTTCAAAAATATGTGTGTGATAGAATTTGATTTCGTACACGAATGATTTTCGTATGCGTTTTCAGTTTTCATACGAGCGGTTCAGAAATACGACTGCAGGAGTCGTATTTTTGAATCACTCGAACTTCAATGCGTATACAAAAGCGTAACTTTCTCATCCGATATTCATACAATTTGCCATGCGAATGTTGATATTTCGTATGCGCATTTCGGTTCGAGCGGTTCAAAAATACTGCTACAGAGCGGACGTCTTACGTCTTTTCTATGTGACTTGCGCTAATATAAATACAGTTTTTATACGTAATTTAAGATTACATATAGAAATCCGCAAAGATTTGTTTGGACGTATTCAGGTTCACTGTAAAAATCTTCATACTTTTAGTGTACCTACCATCTATTATAAGAAATTATTTTATATAAATTAATTGTATAAGTAAATATTTGTACCGCTTGTATTGTTATTGTAAATTGTAATAATAATATTAAGTAGAATAGGTGGCCTAATACGTGTATGA
The DNA here is from genome assembly GCA_949820665.1 of Scrobipalpa costella. Classification (NCBI taxonomy): domain Eukaryota; kingdom Metazoa; phylum Arthropoda; class Insecta; order Lepidoptera; family Gelechiidae; genus Scrobipalpa; species Scrobipalpa costella. The sequence goes on from OX463312.1 coordinate 11,155,748, forward strand.
TTGTTAATTTGCCTAATAAAGTTGTTTTTATTAAATTATCAATTGTATTATTTTGCTAAGTAGCTTCTTTCGAAAAAAATACATTTAAATCTTGTCAGGCAGACGTGGCGAAAAAGATGTTGACACTCTTCTAACCTCTCACTCTTTTAGGAAAGCAAGCGCGATAGATATTTTATTTTTATATGTATGTAAAATATTGAAATCTACCTGAATTCACCTTGCAAGGTGAATCAACTTCCATGCTGGACTGGGAGCGAAAGGAAAACATAGAATGTGCCAGCTGCATTTCCTCCCGGGCATGCTATAAAAACCAGCTAAAGGATCCGAGGGTTTCAGTTTATTTGAATTTAGGCGATGGGCCGACAACCTGTCACTACAGCAATATACCTACAAAATCCCCTCAAAACTTTGTCAGGCGTGGCGCAACGACCTTTGTTTAGGTCGTTTGAGCTCTGCCTAGCTAATTAGGGATAAAGGCGTGATTATTATATGTGTATGTTACCCTTATACCCAAGGGTTGCCTGGTAGAAATTGCTGCTTTAACAATAAGGCCTTGTACATTGTACTGTTTTGTTCCTTACTTTTCTGTTGTATGTCTTTGTGTTTCTTTGTGCATTAAAGTATTTTGTATTGTATTAAATGTAGGTTTATGTTTTCATATGCAACTTTCAAAATACAAAAATACCTTTCCATTACCATGTAAAATATTTAATGTGGACATAAAAGCAAACTTATATTGTTACAAACAGTATCATTACGACTTGGGGGGCTGTTTCTTGGCGGCCTCAGCGGCGGCTTCCGTCTTCTCGAAGTGAGAGATCAGCGCCTCTACCTCCGAGCTGGAGAGAATGCTGATCACCGTCTTGTTGTCCTTGCGGGTCAGGGTTGCCATCTCCACTGCAATGACAAATATGATTAAAGAGCAATGATGAGATGCCTATAACTACCACCGAGATTGATTTATGATTTGAAACTCAAGGGTTGCGTCTAAACAACTCATCAGCCACTGCTGAGAGTTAGCTACCAGTAAGATAGGAACAACATAAAAGGTTTTTTTATTATAGAACCTAAGAAAAATATGTACAATATAAATAAAAAAAAACTTATATTCATTGTAAAAGTGGATTAGATGACATTACATTACATTTGTAATTTATTTGAATTATATGAACTGACTTTTATTTGGTGATTTTAATATAGACCAAATATGGCTCTATTTGCCTTACAAAATCTAAAAAAATAACAACATACCTTTTTCTGGGGTGAGCTTGGTCATGTCTAGAGTCTTGCTGAGCACCTTGATAGCCAGAGCTTTGGCTTCTTCTATAGTTGTCTCATTTTCTTTGTATTCCTGCTTCAGACTTGACACAGCGGCCTGTAAAATTTAAATATAGAATGATTGCTTCTTTGTAGTGTGCGTTCGAACTACAATTTAAAAAAGAAACGTAAACAAGGAGAAGAAAAACATGCCTGTACACTTTCCATACAGTAGAAAAGTTGCATAGCTTTTTTAAAATCAATAGAGTTTAATATAATTTTAGTGGTTAGGGCCGCTGCCTCCTGAGCAGGAGGTCGTGGTTCAAACCCCACCACATACCAATGTGTTTTTCGATTATCAGATTTCATATTAACGTTTCTTCCATGCTGGACTGGGAGCGAGAGAAAAACATAGAATGTGCCAGCTGCATTTCCTCCCGGGCATGCTGTAAAAACCAGCTAAGGGATCTGAGGGTTTCAGTATATTGCAATTTAGGCGATGGGCTGACAACCTGTCACTACAGCAATATACGTACAAAATACAAATCCATCTTGAATAACCCTCAAAACTTTGTCAGACGTGGCGGAATGACCTTTGTTTAGGTCGTTTACGCTCTGCCTACCCCATAAGGAATAAAGGCGTGATTATATGTATGTATGTATGTATATTTACGTTTATTCGGCGCTTTTTCCGTGCTTCGGAAGGCATGTTAAGCCGTTGGCCCCGTTTAATAAGAAATATGGGATAAGGTAAGGAAGATGATGAATAAATATAAAATAAAATGTACTTACAGCACTGTTATTGCCAATGCAAGTTGCCTTCCAGCCACCATAGTTTCCACTGGGGTCTGACTGGTACAGCTGGTAGCCATAGTGCTTGTCCCAACCCATGTACAAGATTGACACACCAAAGGGTCTTTTACCTAAAAGAACAGTTAATTTGGATAAGTAAACACAACAGTAATGGGTGAAAAGAAACAAAAAACACTGCAAAAGTCTAAGAATATAATTCTTTGTCCTTTCTTTGGGTTGTTTGATAAATGCAATACCCAATAAAAATAGAAATAAAGCTCATTATCTATAAAGCATCATAATATTTACCTCCATATTGTGTGTAAGCCTGCTTGACATCACAAAGCCAGGACACCAGCTGTTCGCAAGGAATAGACTCCCCATACTGCAGCAGATATCTCTGGGCAATCAGTCTCAGTTCATTGGTGAGCACGTTAGCATCAGACGTGATCCCGGCGACCGAACAAACCATGTCGTCATTCAGTTTGTAAATCTTCTCAGAGAAAAACACTTCATCCAGGAGTTTGTTGGTGTTCCTACGTTCAGCAGCGAGCAGAATACCGTCGGTGGCGAGGATACCGAGGGACGTTCCAGCGTGGCTGATGGCTTCCATAGCGTATTCCACTTGGTAAAGCCGACCTGAAGTCATAAAGTAGCGTAAGAAAAAAATACGTTTTTTTGCGCAAAAATTAACAAGTTTTAGGTGTGAAATACGTACCTTCAGGCGAGAAAATAGTCGTACGAGTATCATAACGGCGAGCCTGAAGAACAAAACAGAAAAACGATTGTTATGGAGCACAATGACCAAGCAAGAGTCAAACACATCTAACCTATAAACAATTTATACTTTCAGTGGAATTTTATGATTTTACTTACCATGATTAATAAATTTGAGTTACTTTACGTATAATTTGTTAAATGTACACCTTCTAATACTTCTTTGTAATTATTAGCACTCAAAAAATAGCTTTGCCGGACGAAGATGACAAGCCAATTTGACAATCGGCAATTTCTGATCCGGTTATTAATTTCCATTTGAGAACAATAGAAAATTAAGACAAGGCAAAATTATTTTGATATAATATTATTAATATTTGGTATCAACTGAAACACTTCCGGTATCTTGAACTGATTTTTTTAATCAAAACCCATTTTCACTCAAATACTAAAAAAATAAACTAATTTTAGAAAATACCATCATTTTACTTGGTGCTAAAATCATCAATGAAAAACGCGCCTTTTGACGTTTTAGTGATGTCGAGTATAGACATAAATGTTAGTCTATGGATTTTTCGAATATTGCGTATATCGACAAAATATAGTTGTCATTACAGCCCTATAATATTTATTGACGTGTTTTCTCCATGTTTTCTGTGCGAAAAGTTTTCCTATTTTCATGAATTTGCTCTGAATTTAATACAGGTTTTATTAATATTAATAGTGTAAATAAGTGCCAGCAACATGATTTTAAACCCACCCAGACTAAAAGCTCCAAGGATCCGCAGGAAATCGCGTTTGGAGATGAATGTTCGGCTGCTGCTGAACAAGTGTGAGCAAATCGCTAAAGAGGAGACAATTGAGGCCAACTGGAGACTTAGCAAGTACGTTGAGTCCTTGCAAGAGATGCTCACTGAACTCCACAAGGCTGAGCCTAAGTAAGTATCATGATGTATTTGGGTGAACTTCAGTTCACGCTCAAGCGGCTGGACGAACGTTTCTGGATGTTTCTCGGATTCTTCTTAGCGAGTCGGCTTTAAAGATGATAATAACAAGATGACTCTCTGACCTTACACAATTTTCTCACTACTAACCGCGAGTCATAAAGCTAGTGTTTAAGTGATAACCCAATGATGGAATTTTAAATAAATAAATAATGAAATTGAGCATACTTATGTTTTGTTTATAGCAAGCCACCTAATGATGTGCTAGCAGAATATACAAAAAGAGCCTCATTCCTGAAAGGTGTTGTTCAAACAGCCACATTGAATACTCCTACAGAGAAGGTCAGTAACAAATAACTGCAGTTCATGCCTCGCTGCTTTTTTTTTTAATTAATATTAGTTCAATATTGCAAGCCAATTGGATAATTTTGCCCATCAATCCATTCTGCCAGTATATAAGTACATATATACATACATATAATCACGCCTTTATCCCTAATGGGGTAGGCAGAGCGTAAACAACCTAAATAAAGGTTGTTCCGCCTCGTCTGACAAAGTTTTGAGGGTTATTTAAGATCGATTTATATGTATATTGCTGTAGTGACAGGTTGTCAGCTCATCGCCTAAATTGCAATATACTGAAACCCTCGGATCTCTTAGCTGGTTTTCACAGCATGCCCGGGAGGAAATGCAGCTGGCACATTCGATGTTTTTCTCTCGCTCCCAGGCCAGCATGGAAGAATATAAGTACATTTTGCAATATGACTAAATATAATTGCTTTCATGCTGGACTGGGAGTGAAACAAAAAGATAGAATGTGCCAGCTGAATTTTCTCTCGGGCATGCTGTATAAACCAGCTAAGGGATCCGAGGTTTTTAGTATATTGCAATTTAGGCGATGGGCTGACAATCTGTTACTACACATCTTAAATGACCCTTAAAACAATATCAGATGAGGCCAAATGACCTTTATTCAGGTTGTTTACGCTCTGTCTATCTATAAAGGGGTGATTATATGTTTGTATGTAAATATAAGTATTTATTGTTACTTTTAGTTGGAGGCAGTACAGCAGTTGTCTCACGGAGCAGCAACAGTGTGTGCTGATGCGGCAGCTCAGGAAATCCACCAGAAAACTGTTGCCAAATATGGAACGGAACTTAGATCTGAACTATTTGGCTTAGGTAAATCATATCTATTTCTAAGACGGTTAAATCCTGTCTGAAGAAGTCCTGAATATGAATAGTTCAACCATTTAAAGCAGTGTCTTTTAACCTGTGGGTCATGACTCCCTGGGGGGTCGTGGAGCCTTGCTTGGGGGGTCACGGGGGTTTGCGGGTAATAAGACCAATGTTTGTACGTTCAAAATGGCTTTGTGTTTGCTTTTAATGACTTGATATGTTGTGCTCGCGTAAAGAATATGTCTGAGTATTATTTGTCTTTTTTCGTAACTTTTCGCGCTTGCTACGCTCGCGTTCTTTGTTAATATTGATTGTTTGTACGCATCGATAAATTTATTCTGGTTACAAAAAGTTCCCTTACGCTTCCTGCGCTGATTATATTTTTTATATGATTTTTCAATGCCAACTTTAAAATATTTGATGGCAAAATGGTGTACCAATAGACCTATTGCGATCTACTGGAGAAAAATACTAAAAAGCTTTGACCTAGGGGGGTTGCGTGGTCAAAAATGTTGAAAACCACTGATTTAATGTAATCCATAAAAAGAAAGAATATCCTGTGAAATTTTTCATATAGTAGTGTGGGATTAGATCTCTATGGTGAACGATCTATTTCTGGACAATGAAGTATAATAGTTTGTAGACGAAGATGTGAGAAAGGGACGATGATAGAGTTACGTTGTGTGAGTGCGAAAGAGTGAGCGCATCAGTATGGCAGTTCAGTCTGTATGGGTCGAATGTAGGTGAAGGATGTGGTGGTGATGAAGATATTCTAAGGATGTTAAGAAGCTGAATAAAGACATTGCTGGTTGAAGCTTTGCCTTTCCTTCCCTGCCCCGATCCTACAGTAGTTGTAGTTACTGACTTGTATTGTGTAAGTTTCCATTTATTAAGCATTGATTTTATAACTCCAGACGACAGTGATGAGACTCTTCGTAAACGCAATATCATCAAAGCACCAAACTTCACGAGCAACAGCAGCAGCCAAGAGGACATGGACTCCTTGCTCAAATACCACCAGAACATGCAAGAGAAAGTTGCTGAGAACATGGTCTTACTCACTAAGAGTCTGAAGGAACAGTCTCAGATTGCCAGCACTATTATTAGGAATGATACTGAGGTTAGTTTACATTTAATTATTTCCATGTTCAACTGGGAGCATTAAAAAATATAGAATATTCCTGCTGCTTCTCTTCCCAGACTTACTTTACTAACGAAGCCAGTCAAATAATGGTTTCATTAACATTAATGAAACCATTATTAATAATGGGTAAAGGTAATGGTAAAGGTAATGGTATGACAACCTATAACTACAGAAATAGAGTTTTTTTTTACTACCCTCAAAACTTGCCAGATATTGTGGCAAAATCTCTGTTACAAGTTAATACAGAATGTTCTTTTTGAATTTTGCATATCATATTCCTTATTTTTTAAGCTACAATCTCATTCTTATATTCTTTTTAATTTCTGTTCTGTAGGCTTTGAAGCAATCATCAGACTTGACAGATAAGAACCTGACCTCTCTGAAAGTGGAATCTGAAAGGCTTCAGGAGCACTCTCGAAGCGCTTGGAAATGCTGGCTCTGGATTATGCTGGCTGCTGTCATGGTCATCTTCATCAGTGAGTAGTTAATAATAAAATCAATTCAGAAATGTAACCTCTAGGTTTAGAAATATTTCACAGTCTTTTATTCAATACCTCACACCGTAAATTATATAGGGCTGTTCCGAAAATAAAATTTGTTTTTAAATTCATAACTAAATATTGTAAGTGAATCTACGCACTATGTAGGTTCTGTCCCGCATAGACTAACGGTTTAAAAATACATGTCAAAAATACTAAAAGTTGGTTCTAACCCACTTTTAGTATATCTGGTTTAGCGATTTTTGGACTAACTAGAGCTACCAATTATTTTTTTTGAAGTGGTAAATTTTTAAATAAAGATTTTGATAACGGGCACTCAGTTTGGAATATAAGTCGCGTACTTGGAGCGCTGCGAGCTCAAACCCGCAGTGCGAGGCGGGGCGCCGTCGGATACAACCCCGCAGCCGACACTCAACCTGATGACGGGACTCCGAATGTCCCGCAACATGTCGTGAAGTACGCGACTTATATTCCAAAGTGAGTGCCCGTTATCAAAATCTTTATTTAGAATCTCTCGCTTAAGTTTAAATAGTTTGATTGGTAAATTTATGCTTGTAAATGTGAACATTATTGTAATCTTTTTGTTTATTTTCAGATATGGTGCTCTTCATGAAAGTTATGAAGAAAAGGAAATATGACAGTTATTAGGTAGGTGGTAGGTTATCATTATAATGTAAACATTTTTGTAAATATGTTATTTATGTATTATGAATGTGAAACTATTTAATTAAAGTATATAATGCTTATATGAATAAAATGTGTCTATGTATCAATTGTTTTATTGCAGTTATTAATAAAAGAAAACATAGCAATATATAGTTTTTATTTGTGTATTTATTTATAGATTTTCTTTTCTACGGTATTAACTTTATACTTTAACAGTATGTTATTTAAGAATGGATAGAAACCTTTTTTGGTCCAAAATTCGACTAAATAGCGCTTTTCTAAATTTTTAATTAATGTGGATAGTTTTTATTATGAATGTGAATCGCATAAAGCATGTGAATGTAAATATTTATAAATAATACTATTTATTTCAAATTACATATACCAACTTTTGCATTTACTACCTCTTTTTTGAGAGACTTTCTTATGCTCATATGAAAGTATATATTTTTATAAATATATATTTTTTTATATTTTTTTTTATCTAGACTCCATACAAAGCCTATTTCTGCAGCATTGTTTTTTATAATAATGGCTACCTGCTAATGATTAATTGGAAGTTATGTGCGTGATTTACTTTGGACCATAATTATAATTCCAATTACATATAATATTATATTTCTTGATCAAATAGTATGTTGCAAAAGCTAAAATAGCAGGAACATTTAAATGGTTAAGATATATTTTTTTAATAGAGTATTTTTAAATCTACTTAAGGTCTAGAATAGTTTAGAAATATAGTTCCTACAGATACACTTTTAATAACACTGATAGATTTCAAGTTCGTGAAAACCATACAGACATTTTACTCTTACATTTATTTAGGTACATTTAGCCGCTCTTCTAAAACTCGTTATAAACTTCTGTGATTTAATCAACCCTTTATAGGAAAATTTACTATTATACAATAGTTTTTCCATGCTGGACTGGGAACAAGAGAAAAACATAGAATGTGCTAGTTGCATTTCCTCCCGGGCATGCTGTAAAAGCCAGCTAAAGGATCCGAGGGTTTCAGTACCAATATTGCAATTTAGGCGAAGGACTGACAACCTGTCACTACAGCAATATACCTACAAATCTATCTTAAATAACCCTCGAAACATTGTCGGACGTCGTGGAACGACCTTTTATTTAGGCCGTTTACGATCTGCCTACCCCACTAGAGATAAAGGTGTGATTATATGTATATATGTACTATATTTTTACTGGCTTTTCTAATAAATACAGCGGCTAAACGCTTTTACACAAATCAGATAACATCACATCAAACCCTTATAATCTTTCCAATACGATCCTGCGAATTTTATCCGCGTTCAATTACAAAGCAATTCACTACTAGTTTTTTATATAAAGCTCTATTATTTGCTCTATGCGCCCTATTTCTTGTCGTATACATCAGTAAGCTCGAACTTCCAGATTTTGCTGGGTCCTATTTCGGTGACGTAGACATGGGACCCGTTCCTCGTTACGGCAATAGAGTGGGGGTTTGTGAAGCCCTGAAACAGAAAATATGCAAGATCAGATGCAATTCCTATAGATTTTAGCAATTGGATTTTAGATACATTTTTTGTTTTCCTTCGGCATGGCATCTATCGCATTTTACAGTTTTTAGAGTAGATATAGTGAAAAAAACGACGTGTTCAGAAACTTTGAAAGTTGACTCAGTATTCGTAAAGACGATATTTTATAGGTAGTTTGGTACTTACAGCGACTGGTTCCCAAGTGTCCAAAATATTTCCATACAGAGCATTGACAGTGAACCCTCTAATAGCGATGTTCTGCAAAGTTGGCCCGTTCACAGCGTAAATGGTATCCCCATGTGACGTCACGGCGAACACTCTACCCAAGGTTGGGTCTTCAATCACAGTCGCAGGCTCGAATAACTTTACAGAGCTCTTCAGCCCGGCTTTGAGGCAGACAATCCTCATGTTTTCTCTGTCAGCCACGCACACCATATCCAAATGTTCGAGCAAGGTGACACTATGCGGGATATTCAAGGTTAAAGTATCGGTGAAGGCCGGTATTGTTAGAAGCAGGGTTCCAGCAGCGTTGAACTTGAGGATCTGGTTGTTGCAATACCCGTCTGCGACGAAGATCTCACCAGTAGTAGCGACGGCCACAGACGTGGGCATACAGAGAACTAATCGCGCTCCGACTGGGATACCCGCGTTGAAAGCTTCCCCGATCGTCATAACCGGGTACCTGTGATTCGTTGGGATGTACTGTAAAGCAATATTGAGTTAGCAATAACTATAGGAAAATCTATATTAAATCGAGATAACTAGCAGCAGGCACGTAGAGTTCTAACTTGCCAGTGACGTTTATTTATTTTCCGTACGCGAAAGTTTGGATGATTTTTACTCAATCACGCTACAAGCACTGGACTGTTCGGGCTGAAATTTGGCCAAGAACTTGGCACACATATAGGTTAGAACCCTGAATAGAACATAGGCTACTTCTTACCGCGAGAAAACCTTAATTCCCACGGGCAAACTAATTAACGCGGGTGTAACCGCGAACTGAAAACTAGTTTGAAATGTTTCTAAGTCTTACGCATATCTTTAAAATATTCAACTTGAAAACCTGACTTACCTTAAACACCTGGTGTGAAGCCACATCAGTGACCCAGACATTATCATGGTGATCGACGGTAAGGCCATGAGGCAAGTAGAACGTGTAAGCCCCCCACCCGTGAAGGACTGACCCCGTATGTGGATCCAATACCAAGATCGTATCCTCGATGATGGGCCCTTCGTCCTGGTTTTGGTAGTTATTGGATTCGTTGAACGTACTGAAAAATTGTTAGCCAGTAAAGATAACTACGCAAAAGGTTCCTTTCGTAAAAATACCCTTTCTCATAATACCCTTTTCGCAAAATTACCCTTTCGTAAAGTGCCTTATTTCGAAAATTACCACTTTTCATAATATAAAGGATTTTATGAGACAGGGGTTTTTCACATCTAAGTCATTTTAAGCCTCGAAATGTTTTCATAAGCCTTTTTGGTCAGAGCTCCTTTTCATTTAAGGTAAGGTAAAAAAGACCTGTTAATCAAGAGTATATTTTTCTATAAGATTTAATTTACTTCTCATCCCAAATGCGTTCAGCTCTGTGAAAGATTACAGGTTGTCCCAAAGAGTTTATGGAGACTGCAGTAATCTGGCCCACATTCAAAGACTGTTGCGGCCAGTATTTTACTTCTTGAGGCCGCAGAACCACTTCATCTTTAGGAGGCTGAAATAAGACACACGTTCTTATTAGCTAGAAGGTAAAAGATCGGGAGGCTGACCACCTGCCATGAAAGCAACTGAATGCTCTCGCAAAAATAGAGTGACATTGCCAAGAAAGCGATTTTAAACTTAGTACACCATCGCCATCGGAGTAACCACGACCAATTTGTCAAGAGTGGACGGCTGAGAAGACTAATTAGCCTATGTATCGCCGATTCAAGGTGAAGCGGTATAAAAGGTACTTACCAAATGCAAGTTAAGGTTTTTCAGAATATCTTCGCTGTTTCCATAACTGAAATAATCAAAGTTATCTCTCACTGTCTCTGGCTCGCAGTTAATGCCAGTCAAAGCTACCAGGAAGGCCAATAGCAGCAACATTTTGAGCGATTTGTTGTGATCTGGCACTCGCACGGACAGATCTGCCGTATCCAAGGTATTGATTTCTACTTCTGGAACCCCAACACGCATGCGCTCTACCACGAGTCTTGCTACTTGCTTCACTCCAACAATTATACACTTCCAAGGTCAATATTCGGTAAGCACACAAGCTTTAAGTAAGTAATAAAACTCCCGGTAAATAAACATACTTTTATTTTCACGTTCAACAAGAATATCTCCAACAAAATTGGTCAAGACAAACATATCACGAACTCCACTGTGATTCGTGGAAAGGAACGAAATAAGGTTACGTCTTATCTAGATATATGAAATATAGAACACGAAATTTGATTTCATTCGCAAAATCAGTCTCAAATGGAAATCGTTGTGAGAATTTGGCACGTCAAGGTGGATATCTGAGCTTTCTTCCATTCATGTATGTTGAAAAACAAAGGGTTTAGTTTTGGTTTGTGAACAAATTTGGTGCTACTGTCCTGGTCCCCTCCACTCAGAGTTGGGCTGATCCCAGATGTAGCCAGTTTCGGTCATGGAACATACAGCATTGTAATAACGTCCAGGACTTCGGCAGTACGACCAGGAAGGACATTTACACCTGAACAACGTCTGGAACTCTTCCTTGCACACTTCGTTCCACCAGCATGTTCTCTAGAAACGGAATACCAGTCTTTAAACGGACGAAGTTCTTTTATTTATTTACACTTTGTGTTTTGGTACAGTCAGTCGATATATTCTAGGTCAAGTTGCATTCGGTTGGTCAAGAAGATTCATATTTTACAAAGTGTACTTATGTTACAACAATAACTGAGAAGATTGTTAAAAAAAATATTTACCTCAGTGATATATCCCTTGACGGAGCGATCGGAATAGCTCCTTTTAGTAATCCCTTCGGCCTCCTTCATAGCGTTCAACATAAATATACACACGACCATAACATATTGCGCCTGGAAGAAGCAAATATCGTTATAATACATGCAAACACTCGTATAACCTTGTATAACCCACACACGCAGTAAACAATATCATTTCACGGGCTTACCTTAAACATAGCAGAGTTTTGGTCTGGAAATAAGGATTGTCACTTGGGCAGTGAGATGTGACCGCACGCCATCTGGGTGAGCTTTTCCGATACTAAACAGAGGGCGAACTTGTGCGAAAAACACCCCTCGGACTAAATTCAACCTTATTGAACATGTGGTTGTGGCTCAAATTCAGAAATTTGATATTCACAACCGAGAACTTCGCTCAGGCCAAATTCAACCTTGTTGAACAAGTTTTAAGGACTATATTTCACTAAATTGATAATTTACAATATAGGTGATATAGATAGACCAAAAGGAAGGAAGTCATATTAAATCAAAAACAGTTTATTTTCAATAACATCTATTAACGCTAAAATTATAAAAATCACTAGCTATGTAGGACTTTATCTTTATTAACTAAAAATGCAATGAACAAAAATAAATAAATAGTACATCAATCGTTAAATATCTAGATGTGAGTACATGAATAGGTATGAGAGCCTTAACATCTATACACAATAATGTAAACCATTATTGTATAGATGTTAAGGTCTTTAATAAAACATTATGTGGTAATATGGTAAAGGGATTGTTACAAGAAGTATCCGCGACGGTCCTTTTAGATAAAACTAAAGATACAAAATGGCACTTAAATATTTAAAATAAATAGATCTCATAAGGGACTAAACAACTTTGGTTGGACACTACTTCTACATTTGGGGTTTAATTGGTTTACGCAACGTTGCGCAAAGTTATATCACTATTGCAATATTTGACTACATCGCTTTTATCGTATCTATTGTGTTGTGGTCTATTTCTTCTTGCTCTTGCCGCCTGTGCTGTGCTTCTGCATCTTGTCTGAAAAAAAAGAACATGATATGATTAGGATCATAGTTAAACATAAATAAAATTACATCACTCATTGACTCGACAGGAGAAGAATAAAATAAAAATATTAATTGTAAAATTTAAAAGAAAAATAAGATTTCCAATTCAAAATTAAGATGAAAAGTATTTATTCGTGGACGGCAAGACAGAGATTCTTGGGACAGAGTCGGTAGTATTGTCAGAACTCGCCACCAGTCTCGCCAAATCTTGTAGGAGACTCACATACCAACTTGCCATATTCATTAGAATGAAACTTACGAGTATTTATTTGTGGACGGCATGAACATGCTCTTCGGACAGAGTCGGTAGTAGGGCAAGCACTCGCCAAATCTTATAGACTCACATACCAACTTGCCATATTCATTAGAATGAAACTTACGAGTATTTATTTGTGGACGGCATGAACATGCTCTTCGGACAGAGTCGGTAGTAGGGCAAGCACTCGCCAAATCTTATAGACTCACATACCAACTTGCCATATTCATTAGAATGAAACTTACGAATATTTATTCGTAGACGGCATGAAGATGCTCTTCGGACAGAGTCGGTAGTAGGGCCGGCACTCGCCACCAGACTCGCCAAATCTTGTAGACTCACATACCAACTTGCCATATTCATTAGAATGAAACTTACGAATATTTATTCGTGGACGGCATGAAGATGCTCTTCGAGCAGAGTCGGTAGTAGGGCCAGCACTCGCCACCAGACTCGCCAAATCTTGTAGAGTCACATACCAACTTGCCATATTCATTAGAATGAAACTTACGAGTATTTATTCGTGGACGGCATGAAGATGCTCTTCGAGCAGAGTCGGTAGTAGGGCCAGCACTCGCCACCAGACTCGCCAAATCTTGTAGAGTCACATACCAACTTGCCATATTCATTAGAATGAAACTTACGAGTATTTATTCGTGGACGGCATGAAGATGCTCTTCGAGCAGAGTCGGTAGTAGGGCCAGCACTCGCCACCAGACTCGCCAAATCTTGTAGAGTCACATACCAACTTGCCATATTCATTAGAATGAAACTTACGAGTATTTATTCGTGGACGGCATGAAGATGCTCTTCGAGCAGAGTCGGTAGTAGGGCCAGCACTCGCCACCAGACTCGCCAGCCTTTTGAGCCTCGACATACTCTTGTAGGAGACTCGCGTATGGAGACCGAGTCGGCCTAAAAAACAAATGTTTATTTTATAATCTCTTAAATGATTTATAAGATAAGAAAATACTTTATTTATTGCACAGAAAAGACACAAGAGAAAATTAAATTAAATTAAACAAATAGTAGTACAAGTAGGCGGCCTTATTGCTAAGCAGCAATTTCTTACAGGCAACCTTATGGTACAGGAAAATAAAAGTTGAAGTTGAGTTTTATACTGTGTCTGTAATCATTATCTTGTCTTACACAACCCTACACAATTCTATTACTTGCGTATAGTATTAGAAGTCTCACAGAGCGGTCTGCCTTGCCAATTTAATTTCACATTCTTGGATAAAATAGTAACGTGACATGAACATGACAATTCAGAAAATAATCATTTATTCATTCATATAATCACGCCTTTATCCCTAATGTTGAATTGACGGCTGACAAGGATGAATGGAAGAAGAAAACGTACTGCGCCGACCCCAAGTAAATGGGATAAGGGCAAGCGAATGATGATGATGATGATGATGATGATGATCCCTAATGGGGTCAGCAGAGCGTAAACGACTTAAATAAAGGTCGTTCCGCCACGTCTGATAAAGTTTCGAGGTTTATTTAAGATAGATTTGTAGGTATATTGCTGTAGTGACAGGATGTCAGCCCATCGCCTAAATTGCAATATACTGAAACCCTCGGATCCCTCAGCTGGTTTATACAGTATGCCCGGGAGAAAATGCAGCTGGAAAATTCTAAGTTTTTCTTTCGCTCCCAGGCCAGCATGGAAGCAAAATATTCAGAAAATATGTCACTATTTATTGGTGTAAAAGTGATTTTAATATTTTTTCTAACGAACTCTTAGTAGAACATGTCATCTGATTTAAATACACTTACGTAAAGAAGAGTTTCATGACTTCTCCTATGAAGCCGAAGTTAGTCAGTGGATGGGCATGGATCTCGCAGATAGCTCGAAGCAGACATTCCTTACCCTCCATGCCGAAGTTGGCTAACATGTCCTCCGTAAAACCGTATAGCAGAGCCCTGAAATGTATCATTAACTTTGTCATCTCAGAGACTTTGTGATGTGTTTTTGCTCTTAACTCTACCTAGACCAATGGAGGGAAACTAGACATCATTATCTCCCTAACCTACCGACTACCTAATCTAGGTGATTGAACGAGCGTGCTGCTTTTTATACAGAGCGACTGCCACCTGACCTCCGCAACCCAGAAGGGAAACCCGACTCAATCCGAGGCAGACTAGACAATGAAGCGAAATTACCCAGAAATCTTAAAGTCACCGGTGTTCTCTAATGCACAGATTAAACCTTCTTGTACATAACTTTTCTTTGTCCACGGTTTTATCCAAGTCAATGGTTCCTATTCGTAACAGTTATTTTATGTAACAAATAAAATAGTCACTGATTCGAATCACATTCCGAATTCGTAAGTGCCAGTAGCTTCCTGCATACGTCCTGCAGACTAGACAGCGTCGGTAGCTGCGCGTGATCAGAATATAACCTCCTGGTATTGCTTATAGGTGAAAGTGATGAGAACCAGTCGAAGGCTACTGTCATAAGCCTCATAAGCATATGTTGCCGTGAAACGTACCCTGAAATACGTGACAATAGACTCTGTGTGGTCGAAATGTCCGGCAGTAGACATACTTGGCCCCGTTCCGGTCGATGGACGGCCATAGCCAGAAATATTAGGTATTGTTTCGAGCTAAATCCTTAGATTTCCCGGCACACTTTCATTGAAATTGAGGCTGACCAGTAAATAAATTTCGCCGACCTGTTTTGTTAAGGTCGCATCAGTGTGTCTTTGCTGTATTTTGCACTTACTGCCTGAAGTTTTACATTGTTTTTCTTTATAGTTTTCAATTTTGTGTAGTTGCCAATTCCTACTTTTCTAAAGCGTCTGTGTGGCTTACACCTCTCATATTTTTACTCCTATGTTTCCATACTTGATAATCGCGTGTAAACGATAGCGCCACCTTATATTGTCTTACGTACCTCTCTCCGCCGTGGAATTTATCAAGCACCATCTGTTCTACCTCAGGAGGGACGTCCCTTTCTGATCTCTTGCCTCGTCTCCTGTCCAAGTATTGGCCCACGTAATCAGCCATGACATTGACAGCAGCTCTGCCCATTGACTTGGCGAAGATGGTAGGGAAATCACCGTAAGGGTTCTCGTTGTCCGTCAAGCCCAGTTTATCGAAATCAACTGAAACATTATAAGTTAGTTAGGACGAGAATTTGCTATTAAATTGATTGCAATTTTCTAAGCTTTCCGCCATTTACTGTTTCTAAAATGTGAGCAACCTAGATTCTACATATACTAAGGTTTAGTTTAGTTTTTATTATTACAACTAGGTATGTTATAATTTTAACTTCGACGTTTCATTAGATTAATCTCGTCCTAAGACAAACAAAACTACTTATCTAAATACGTATTCGTTAATTATTATTTTTTACCGAACTCGCGGTTGTTAAGTGTACAAAATATATCTATAGGTACATATAATAAATCGTGGTCAACATTGAATATTTTTACAAAAAAATAATTGCAGCAGGCATTATTAGCGATATAAAGATCAAAACGTTTTTTTAATATTTTTGTCAATCTGTCTGTATGTTACCACATCACGTCAAAACTACAGAACCGATTTCGATGGGACTTTTTTTATTCAACTGTGTGTTACCTGGGTACCTTCAACTGAGGATATCTAAAATCACGCTACCTGACTTAGGGGTAGGCAGGAAATTGAAATTTGGCTGATTTTTAAACGATTTTTATGAAACTTTTTTTATTCGACTGAGCATTATTTAAAATTAAAGTTACGATACAAATAATCACGCCTCATGACTTAGGAGGTAGGTAGGAAATCGAATTTCGGTCATTTTTAACCGATCTTAAAGGGACTTTTTATTTGACTGAGTTTTTTAATTACCTGGTGTCCAGCCTAGGTTACAAATAATCACGCAAACCATTCTAATATTGAGTAAGTACCCTAGTTTGTATGGAAAACACGCAGGGTCGAACATACTGAAAACGCTTCTCCGCGAGGAAGCGTGCTTTCCATACAAACCGGGCGTACGAAGTCGCGGGCACAGCTAGTATATATGGTTATAAAGATGTGTATTTCTTGTCTAGTGTCTACCAACATAAACACAAAATTGTTATCTAAAAGCTAAATAATTTTAGTGGTATCTATCCTCTAGTGGGCTAGTGCTACTGATACTCGTGACCTGCAAATACTGACTTTCAGTTTTTAGTTCGTATTTCAGTGTACCTGCAACGTAGAATGCATTCTATTCAACATCCTTAGACATACAAAAAAAAAGATTCTATTTGTTTACTTATACATACCAGTTTTGAGATAATTTTCGATACAAATGAAATTATCATATTATTATCTTAAAATCTATGACTCAAATAAAAATTGTGCGTTTGAACATTGCGTTAAAACTGCACTACAAAATAGTATAAAAATAATTTAATTAAATAATGTTTTTCAAATAACTTACTCGTAAATGGAAAACTGATGGTGACGTTCGAAAGAAATCCTTTCGGTGGATGTCTTACGAATGGCATAGATAGCGATGGTGTGATAGTCATGGTTGTCCCTGGAGGTAGCGCCAGCCTTCCATCATTGGTGATCCATAATATCCTCTTCTGTCGAGAGTGAGGTATGTTCTCCTTGGCTACCTGCTCCTGGCTGTTTGGAGATGCCATTGGTAGAAGTGCTGCTAGTGCTATGCTGAGCAACACGCGGGGGATCGTGTCCATCGCCAATCTGTTGAACCACAAACTCATTAGTAAACCTGCACTAACTACTTATATCAAATGAAGTGACAAGCATGACCAACATGTAGCAACATTTCATTGAGGATTATGGTATTTCCATTATTATTATGGAAACGAATAATTTAATATCTAAATGTCATCACATCCGTATCAACAATAATAATAACTTTGATGAGAGTGAAGAAGATTTGATCAAATGCATAGAAAATCAATATAAGGTTAATTTCCAGTCGCTACCAAATTGCAATGAGCTGATTCACCGCTTCCGTCAGAACAGATCAAATTATAAACAAAAGATTCAAAACGCTCAGCTTCGTAAAACACAAATAGTTGAAAAACTTCTTCGAGAATTTACTACGACTTCGCAATCTAATGTTACTAAGTATTCGGCTAGAAATAGGAAGACAAAGAAAATTTATGCTGCACTGAAAGATTTTGGTGATGGTGCTAATGAAACAAGAAATATACTTCTGCACATTAATAGTAACGCCTCCTCTGTCGATAATGATGTTTTCAAAACTGCAAACTTGTCCCTGCACGTAAATAGTAATGCTTCATCTATTGATAATACTGCTGATATTAATACTGAAAGCCCTGTAGCAATGCACGTGAATAGCAACGCTACATCTGATA
Organism: Scrobipalpa costella; assembly: GCA_949820665.1. NCBI lineage: Eukaryota > Metazoa > Arthropoda > Insecta > Lepidoptera > Gelechiidae > Scrobipalpa > Scrobipalpa costella. Next base: position 11,174,066 of record OX463312.1, read on the forward strand.
TTAATTTCAATAAAACATTTTGGCCTAAGACCCCCAAACATGTAAATCAAAAGATCTCAAAGGTTCAGACGAGTACATCAACCACTGAAATAACTAGAAACAAATTGTTATCCCCATTTGGTTCAGTCTCCAGTTACAAAATGGCATTAGAGTCTATTATGTACAAAGAGAAAATTCGTGTAGAAAATAAGAAACCTGAATGGTTGACGTTGAAACATGTAACGTGTATGGAATGCAATCCAGAAAAATTAACCTTACCTAAAAATATCCTTACGGAACAAAATATATCTTTCACTTTGTCAAATTATGGTAACGAATACAAATATGTACAGTTTAAGGAAATAACAGATCGAACTCCTTTTTTGAAAGGCGATGTAGCTCCGAACAAACCAGTAAAATTATTTTCGGGTGATACCACAAAATTCAAATTTTGTTTCAAATTAGCTAAAGAAAATGAAAAATTTACATCACAATTGTATTTTAAAATCGGAGGACCTAATCACTATACACGAGGAGAGGCTGCATCTGAAGCATTTTGTATAACAATCGAGAGCTACTTTACAAATTGTTCAGTTTCTGTCCCTGAAATAATTTTTATACCGCCTGTTTTTCCTTGGCAAACACGGAAATATATTAATAACATGTACCCAATAATAACAGGTATTTTCAGAATAGATGTTAATGATAACAATGCCTATGATCTGCATATTGTTAAGATAAATGTTGCTAAAACTTACGAAATACAGAAAACAAAAACTTTAGAAGCGCATAAATTATCAACTGATATCACTAAAAGAGCACATAAAACTCCAAATCTAAGCAGAGTTTATTTGAAACAAAAGAACATTAATCTACTAACTACAGAAGATAAGTTGTTAGTCACATCAATAGCTTTCGAGATAATTAACCGCGCTTTAGATATTTTTCTGTTCGAAAAATCATATTTTGAACTAGAGCCACATTCTAAAACAAATATTCAGGTGTATTTTACAAAAATGGAAAACTATGGATGCCACAACAGCTACTATGAATTCCAATTTTACGATAAAAGGACAGGAGATCATGTTATCACAAAAACAAGTACAATTTATGCTGATGTATTAACCCACCTCATAGTAATTGTCCCTGAGTTGCTACATATAAAACACTTGCCAGATAATTTCGGATATCATGTGGATTATTTTACCATTTCCAATAACGAAAAAGCTTTGCCGGTGACGATTAAAATTATTTTGTCAAGTAAAATGAGGAAACTTATCAGAATAACACCTTTAGAAGTATCGATTCCAGCTAGAGACCATAGAAAATTTCAAGTGGAATTTTGTTCTAAAGATGAGGAGGGTAGTTTTGCTTTTACTGAAGAGTCAGAATTTGTATTTTTCACTATCAAAATACTCGCTATATACAAAAAATCAGTACATCATCACGATATGCCCGCTTTATATTATGAAATAGTTGCTCCATGTTCTCATGAGTTTAAAAAAGTTTATATTGATTTGTAAAATACGTCGTGATAAAGCAAACTGAAATTTATGTTTTTATTTTATACTTAATATCATAATTTATATAAAAGCTTTGCTACAATAAAACGAATTTGTAATTATTAAAATTTATATTGTATTCTTTTTGTAATTTTATTTCTGAGTATCAATATCTAGTATGGTATGTCATTAAACACATTAGTAAAAAAAGCATTTAAATAAGCGTGATTTATACTTATTTGTTTCACTGGAAGGATTGTTCGAAGGAAAAATAGGCTCTGGGTATCGAATGTAGTTTGGCGGTCTGTCTTCTCGGTAGTATAGCCCTACCCGGAATTAAAAACACTTGTAATAGAGGTACCATAGAGAAGGGCTTATAGGAATTGCATAAATCCCTCTCTTATACTGTCTCTATTTTTCTCTATGACAGGTTTTTTTTTTGTTCTTGGCAATATTTAAACTTTATGCCATTATCAAGTTGTTAAAAGGTTAGGAAACGAAACGCGTTACAAACAATTAAATAATCTATATATATAAGGAATTAGGATGGTCAGGAATAAAAACTAGAATATTTTGTACAAAAAAGAGGAAAAAAGGGTTATATAAATTATCTTTTTATGTTATTAAATATAATAAATAAAGACTAACAATATTTAAGAGAATACATCAAACGACAGGACATTCGGGTAGGAAAGGGAACTTTAAGCAACTGATGAGAAGCAGGACGGTCATAAAGAGAACAAGCAAAAAATATATGATCCAAATCACCACATCACCAGGTATTTTTAATTCATGGCGGGGCTATAAATAAAAAAAAACATTAAATAAATAAATAAATAGATCTTTGTGAAACATTAACTTAGAAAATACTCTTTGTACCAACAACCCCCAGTAAAAAAAGAACAGTTGTCTGTATTATGTCTGTATTCATATTGATATTTCAGTGTCAATTTCTGCCCAAGAAGGAACAAGCAGGGCGGAACTAAAAATTTGTTAATATATTTCAATAATTATAAATTCTGATAAGTATAATCCAATCGCTGAGGTAATATTATATTCATTACAACAATGACGAATATGTCAATATGCAACCACTTCCGCATCAGAGATCAAAACCCGTATGAGCAGGATGCGGAGGAATGGATCAAATCTTTAGAAACACAGTTCAACATAGATATGAGATCAGTACCACAATGGAAGGAATTAACAAAACGAATGCATGTCACAAGCACAGACCTAAATCGACGCATCCAGGAATGTAAAAAACGCAAGGCCTTAATTGCTCATAAGCTTTTTATAGAATCGGCTAGACTTACACCATTCGAATTAAATGATATTTTTGCGAGAACAGGGAAAAAGTGGACTCAAATCGAATTAGCATCGAAAATGAAAAAGAAACGTAAAAGCGAAATAAACATTGAATCAGAGCCTACAACTGTTGAAAGCAATGACGAATTGGTCATGGAAGAAGAAACTGGAACAATGCACCCAAATTCAGCGATAACTGTATATTCACCATTACATAAGGAACTGGAAATTGAAGAAATAACGCATTTACCACCACACATCTGCAAAGATACACATTTGAAATTTCCTTCAATCAAATCGGATGAAGATTTGTCACAGTTAAGTTATCACAGCATTGAACTTCAATTTCGACCCAGCAGCGCAGAAGAATGGATACTTTTGAAAAACACTACGACTGTAGACGCGCCTGCTGTTCTAAAAATTACTCGTGCTGACTTAAATGAGCAGACATTGAACATTCCCGTGATAAACACCTCATCACACTTTATGCATATAAGATATCACGATGTAGAAAGTCGTCAATATTTTAAAAGGGCAAAAATTGTTCCATCTACTCCGCAAAGATTATGTCCTGGTTTATCACTGGTCCTCAAGTTTGTATTTAAATTGAAAGATGATACTATAACTTTCGCTACTGAATTACGATTCAAAGTAGGTTTTGACGTATATACTGATACTCCTGTTGAGGCACTTTGCATTCCATTAATAACCGACTTCATGAGAGAGAGAATCATATTTGTGCCCCCTATTGTAAAGATACCACCTTTATACGCGTGGCAATTTGGGATCAATAGCAAATATCCTAAGGCTCTTATTAATGTTGTCATCGACGATGATTTTGACTATCACCTGCATATTCGAAAACAAAGTGGAGATGTAATTCGTTCACTACTAGAAGGAAAAAATAACGTAACTTCGTCGTCTACATCTACTTTTGATGCTGAGGACATGACAGTCCCTGGAGTAGATACCACTGAAATCAAAGTTCGTTATTTTATTAAAACAATTACAGAAGAAATCGTCACCTGTGCTCTGGATACGTTCGTTTTAAAGCGATATTTTGTTTCTCTATTAAGAACTAAAAAACAAAGAAAAAGAAATGTTAAAATTCCAATTTTTTTCACGAAAATAGAGCACTCCGGTAGTCACAATAGTTATTATGATTTCGAGTTCGTTGATCCTAGATCGGATTCTGTAATTATGACAAAAACATGTAGGATCTTTGCTGACGTTTTACCTCATCCCATCCAAATCGATCCACCACACATGTTGGTATTGACTGATTTGCCTGTTGTCCACGGATATGGCAAAGGTTTTTTTATTATAAGAAATACACACAAAGTATATCCGGCCTTCGTGAAAATAAGTACGACGAAACAAATGCGGAAGCTATTCAGAATTATCCCGATGAAAACGAGCATTCCAACAACCAGTTCAGTAAAATTCGAAGTAAAGTATTGTACCGTAGACCAACTACGTCAAGAAGAGGATTATGTTCACTGCGTAATCAAAATATACGTTTCCGGTTTCGAAGCAATGTATAAAAAAGTACCAGCGTTTAATTATGAAATTGTAGCGCCTTGCCTCATTTACTATAATGACTTAACAAAAAAACGGACCATGTTAACAGATCCTACCAAGTGGGTGATTTAGTTGCCTTAATATGTTTAGAAGTTACTTATTAAGATTTAGATAATATTAGATTTATGATTTTCAATATATACAATTTCTAATAAAGCATCTATTTACATTCACTCAATCAGATTTTAAATACATTAAACCTTTGACAAATATTTACCCAATTATAATTACGAGGTTTTAAAAAATACTTTATGTCAATGGTGCAAAACTGACGGAGTTATTAAGCTAGGTCTGCTAGGTCATACAGGCGAACAGGCAGATAGAGTTGGCGAAATTTATATGTGTCTTCTACGCAATATTAGGAAAGGAAAGGTTCGTAAGCAACTAACCAACCACGACTGGACTAATGTAAAATTTCTGACATTGCCCTGGATAGAGTATTTATTGGTATAGAAATCACCTAAGGAAACGTTCTTATTTCCAAGGGAACGCTCAAACCGGCGGGGGAAACCGCGTATTGAAAAACTGTAGAATACAGATACAATCGAACGCAGCAACATTACATATATATACATATAATCACACCTTAATCCTTAATGGGGTAGGCAGAGCTTAGACTACCTAAACAAAGGTAGTTCCGCCACGTCTGACAAAGTTTTGAGGGTTATTAAGATAGATTTGTAGGTATATCTGTACTGACACGTTGTCAGCCCATCGCCAATATTACAATAAACTAAAACCGTCAGATACTGAAAACCTCGGATCCCTTAGCTGGTTTTTACAGCATGCCCGGGAGGAAATGCAACTGGCACATTCTATGTTTATCTTTCGCTTCCAAGCCGGCATGAAAGAACATTTACAATATTAGGCAATGGGACCAATTCGTATGCATACTACTAAAATTTATATACCTTGAATTTTCTATTATGAGAGAACAGAAAGGGACGGCAACAATATTTTTAAAGTTTTAAATAATCATTCTCTAAACTAGAAGAAGTAAAACGATAGGCGAAGGTGTACAAAGTTTTTCCAAGAATGCTGTCCAAGGACCAAACCTGTTGGCCGACTTGTTGTATGTATTACGGGTCAGGCGAGTTGATTGCCTGAACCCGCATAATATGCCAGTCCAGGCTGCGAGATGAGGTCGCCACGACCGGTTCGATGCGACAATCGATTGTAAATCACCCCTTTGATGTGAATGAAACTTTCTTACAATGTGAATCATCTTCAGCTTCAAGATTATTAATTTATGTAGGAAATTTATTGTTGAAATTTTAATAAAAAGTAACACAAACAGTGTTACTTTTTATCTGTAGTGATTTGAATTCTTTGAAAAAATGCAACTTAGTTACCTCTAGGAAACAAGAATCTATGAATTAATACCAAGAACAAATTCGTAACACTAGAAGAGGCTAGTCACCCTCAGTCAGTGTATCAACAACATTTAATATTAAAGAAAGAAAAAAAATACTCGATTACTTGCTCGATTATTATATTATGTCTTTAAAATTGTATCGTTCAATAATTTTTACGAGGCATTCGAAAATTTTCAGCAGCATTTAAAAAAAAGATTTTTACTCGATTAAGCGTTGTTATACAGACAGCAATTTAAACATGTTTACGAGTCTTTCGTCAAATATCCAATAACATTTAAACAAAGAAGCTAATTACTCGATTATTAGGTCCTTAAAATCATATCAACCATTCGAAAACATTTTACGACTCTTTCGTCGCGTCAGGCTAATGTACCACAATCCTCTACGACAATCAGAAACATTTTATTCTTGTCGAATGGCACTTGAGGTTTCTAATCGATTCCCTTATTCGCCACATCGTAAACCCACTTAGCATTCACGAAACACATTCTGGTTTCTGGCCTCGTTGTGGCGTCAGCAGGGAATCGATAAATATTGATCGACTGGTGCCATCCGTGGTGTCATCACGATCTAATTTATATTGGTCAAGCGTATCACTTTCACGGGTATCCAAAATAGCTGTGCCTTTGCGAATATCTGAAATTCTTACTTAAAGTTCATGTTTTTTAGTTAAACATTTAGCTGTAAATATTGATCGACTGTAGCGATTCGTAGTGTCATCACAATCTAATTTGTATTCGTTAAGCATACCACTTTCACGGGTATCCAAAATATCTGTTTTTTTTACTACGGGTTCACGTTTTTCAGATGAAGATTTTGCTGCAATTTGTAACTTTCTTTCTTAGCAATAAGGCCGAACCGAACCGATTTATAGTTTTAGAAAATATAGTTTTTTAACAGGTATTGCTCAAAGTTCAAAGTTAGGTACTTTAAAGTATTTTACTACATAATTTATGTGGATATTTAAGGTGTTTGTCGTATCGTTATTCTTGCTTATGACCCTTTAAGAGTTTTAGCACATTTATCTTTACGAATATCGTCAATTTTAGTTTTACGATGGTTTACGTTCTAATTTTTTTTAATATAAAACTGCTGGAAATTTTCAGGTGGTTTTCAGGAAGTAGGTAAATATGACGTCTATAAATTATAATAATCCAAATCCAATCTAATTTGACAAAGATATTTTCAAATTTGTGGGAACGTTGGAAGGGGAAGACCTCAACGAACGTACCTCGACCAAATCAGGGACGTTCTAGAGAAAGGTCAGGTCAGGACCCTAAACCGACGAGCGTGCATGAAAAGATTGATGGATGTAGATGAAGCAAAAGAAGTTTGCAAGAACCGTAGCAAGTGGAGGGATGTGATCTCTGTCTACCCCTCCGGGAAAGAGGCGTGACTTTATGTATGTATGTATTTTTAAGTGTAAATGCCAGTTTCTGGTTTTATATTATTGTTGCCATACGCAAAGTTGTGGTCGACATCGTGGCATTCTATCTCCGCCAAATGTGTTATTGTTTTAACACGCAAACCTGTTAGGACTACTTGAAGAGGGGTTTGACCTTATTTTAAAATCTTATCATGTTAAAACACTGTTAACAGCAACAAAGTCTTTATTTCCTTTATTTTACCACAGTAGCACTATTAAGGTAGAAATAAAATGATAATAAATAAATGATAATTCTTCCATGCTGGACTGGAAGCCAGAGAAAATCATATATTGCAATTTAGGCGATGAGCTGACTTGTCACTACAGCAATATACCTTCAAATCCATCTTAAATAACCCTCAAAACTTTGTCAAACGTGGCGGAACGACCTTTGTTTAGGCCGTTTACGCTCTTCCTACCCCAATAGGGATAAAGACGTGATTATATGTAGGTATGTATGTAAAAATGTAGAGCTGGGCAGGGTATGTAATACCGGGAGAGAACTGAAAGTGTTTGATCATTTAGTCAATGATACTGACCCAATTATCACCAAAAATTCTTTCAGGAATTGTTTCTTTTTTACCCCTTCCATCAGACAATTTGTATGGGAGAGCCAAAATATTTTTCATTTCCTGAAAAATATCCTGCTGATAGTTGTTCAGTTTCTTTAACTAAGCCTTTTAGTATTCGGTACGCTGTCCCTTACACCTGGTATATGTTACAAAGTGCTACGTTAACTGCGTATTTTGATGTAGATAACATCAACTTGACATGGACAGTTAAACTAGGAATTATAAGTGCCACCAAGCTAGAAATTGAGTCTCAGCGAGGAAAATCATTGATTTCAAATCAAGGTGGCGTGTAATACGGGGTGTAAGGGACAGCGTCCCGCAAACTGATAGGGGTTGCTCAGTCAACGAAACTTAACAACTATCAGCAGGTTATTTTTTTTCAGGTAGTAAAAAATAAAAATTTGCTTTTCCATACAAATTGTCTGATCGAGGTGGTAATTTTGTATGGGAAGGTAATTTTTTTTATTCATCTTCAGAAAGAATTTCCTGTTGATAGTAAGTTTCATTGACTGAGCATCTCCTATCAGTTTGCGGGAAGCTGTCCCTTACACCCGGTATGGTACAAACTATAAAGACCATCTAGAGAACATTACGCTCTCAACAAAGCAAAATAATTTATGGTCAAGGATGAACTTGGAAGTGAGAACGAGGAACATTTATCAACATAGACCGACCATGCTGGCAGCTTGGTTAAAATATCTTCACCGATTGAAAATCATTGGGCAATATATCAAATCGAGAACTAGAATGTAAATAGAAACACTTACCTCGATAGAACAGCCTCCACCATAAAATGACCATTAAAATTCACAACACAAGGCAGATTTATGTCCTTGTTAATCTATCACACCGTAAATCACAGCTGATGTCTTCCACGAGCTACGATCACCAGATGCACCGGCAGATTGCAGGCGAACTGCGCCAGAGTCCCGCAAGTTACGTCGTTGCCAAAATTTCGCTGACTTTCGGTCACTCGCGCGCATAACAAACACTATTTCATCAACTGTCCCCGTTATCTGCGATAAATTTCCCTTTATTTCCCGGCAGCGTGTGGCGCCAGCGCACGTCGCCTCGTCCTGCTGCGTCTGCTATATCTTCAATATTGATGATGAGTTTGTATTCAAGCGCCGGCTAAACTCTCTTCGCTGTTTGCGATGCGCGCCGCGTCCTTCGCTTTCCGCATTGTAATACAATGGAGCGGCGAGCACCCTGGGGTGGCGCGTGCAGTCGTCTAGTCATGGCTCGGTCATAAGGTCGTTAGTTTAGTGCAGAGCGGTGCGTAATGAGCAGGTCTGTGGCGGTGGCTCGGTGGCGGAGGCTGGCACCACGGCACGGGGACCGGTACAGAATGCAGCCCGCGCGAAGTAATCGCCCGACTTCGCCGCGCCAGTTGGCCACTGGGTTAGCGGTGCTCCTTTTCCTGCTACCTCTTTAATAGGTCTAGTTTAACATCATACGTACTTCGAGACCCTCCACCGAGTTTAAACATAAGTACGCAAAGTTAATGTTTAAGGAAATCACTTTCCACTACGTTCTTGTCATTCGAACGATTGCATTCATTATCATGACGCAAATCTTCGATTTAACGCTACTATAAAACGAAAGGGAAATCTTTGTTTATTATCCAAATAAATGTCGAGTAAATCGCGCTACGGTTTTACTCCTCGGAAGCGTCTGCGAGAACTGATTCCGACACAAAACCTGGTCATAGAGATGGATGTTTAGATTATTATGCCTGAATTAGGTTGGAACAAGTCGTGACGAACTTCGTACGGATAATGTTCTTAAATTTCGTAGTCGCAAACAAGAAACGAAACAATAGATGACGACATTTGTGTGCTATGGATAACATTATACATAATTCATGTTTCTATTACAAGTTTAAATACAATTTCTTAATTCCGGAAGAGGTCGTCTTGTTTGGCGTTTACACTTACGCACAATAGAATGTTAGCTATTGCTAATAGGCGGTTAAAAACTCTAACGCCAGGGTTAATAATATAATGATAGGGTCGATCGTTGACTCAAAAACCTCACTCAATAAGAAGAAGAACACACAATAGAGTCTAAAAACAGTAGAGTTTGACTGCTAAAACTATTTGAGTATATTGCCTAGCGCCCCAGTCGTAGAATAAAGTACGTATTTAACAACGGTTTTGTCATGCTGATTAAATTCGTCCTACATTTTGTTAGGGAGAAACTGGCTGATGATTTGTGTACCTTTTGTCGGGATTCTGTGTTTGCAACCTAGTTTTCACAAAGGACGTTGTTTTCATGATGCATGCTGATTTTAATAACAACAGGAACTTGACTTCAGTATAGGACATAAAGCTATGCTAAGTGTAGTTAAACACACGCTTGACGAGGCTTCAGGGAATCATTAACCATTTTGTAGCTATTTGAGTTGACGTAAATATTGTTCCGTCCAAAAGTACCTACACGTATTTGTGGAACTACAGTTCAATTGTTTTGACTCTTCGAACTCACACGAAATACTTAAATTGGCGTTGCTTAATTTTATGTTGGATTCAGGTTAGCAACGTGGGTACGACGGAAAAAATGCATAAGCAGGTCCTATGATGGTGAAACTTGTATACTAGTTTAAGCAAAATGACTATCCTAGAATTCTTTTCAAAATAACATTATAAATTTATAAGTTTCGTCACGTTTTGTGATACTAGATCGTTTAGCCAGATTTCAGAAGTCTAGCCTTACGAATTGACTTGTATTATTATAAATTGTAATTTTTTTAGAGATAGGAATGTGAGACTTGTTGCAATTACAGAGAGCTTTGTTAACTCTTCTATTATTATAACAACTCTACACGTATGTAGGCCCTCATCTGCGTGGCGTCACGTTTGTCTAAAAAGCTAAAAGCTAAGTAAGCTAATAAAATATTTTCCTTCTCATTATCTAAGCTGTAAACGAACACTTAAAGATAGGCAACATTGAGCTTATAAAAGTGGAAATGGCAAGATAAGTTGCCAATCAAGTTTTGCCGGACGTTCTTTGCGTAACACGGTTAACTTCTGCAATTCTGCACTTCATGCCGTTTAGCTTTATGCTCGATCCAACCTTGAAGAGTATGGTTTTATAGACTATTCATTGTCTTTGTTATTACGAGCTTACGGTTAGTCTTCCCATTGATGCCGTAAATTTGTGGAAAAGCTAGGGCTGTCGACGACTTCTTAAGTGTATGAAGGAAGGGAAAAACTTTGTGTGGTTGTTTGTTACCGATAGATAGACTCAATACCTCCTGGAGCTAATGTGAAAATTATTTTTCATTTACATTTAATTTGAGTAAAATAAGCTACTGCGGGAAAAATAACATATACCTACGAGTAAACATATAGAGCCGCAAGTGACACCACAGTCCGGAAAGATAGCACATAATGTGCAGACGACTGACAATTAAAGAGAGTTTACCTACTTTAACCCCTACTCGCCTAGCTTTACATATATCTAAATAGGTTCACTCTACAAGTTGATATCTACTGCGCAGCGCCTTCCATTCACCTCCAAGATTGTAGGCCGATACTGCATCGGAACAATACTCAATACGGTACATAAACTTATGTGTTTTTCGGTGAAAGCGCCATACGAAATTATTATTGGAATTCTGACAAACAGCCAGAAACAAATCAGGATTTTAGGTCGTAAAATTGCAGGATGTGCTGCCGAATTTGGTGGTGGTGCGGACTGTGGAACTCGTCTGGGACTGCATTCAGCCTCACCTGTTTGTACCGTTACCTGCGCGTGCGCCGAACGGATAAAATGTTGCCGCCCACGTGCCTCGCCCTTCCAGGAGCCGTATTTTTAAATCGCTCGAAATGAATTCGCATACGAAAGGCTAACATTCGTAAGGCAAATTGTATGAAAATCGAATGCAAAGGTTACCCTTTCATATGCGCATTGCCGTACGAGTGATTCAAAAATACGACTTCTGCTGATGGGATAATAAGTTATACAACCTCTGGGAGATTTATTAAGTAAACATACATACATATAATCACGCTTTTATCTCTAATGGGGTAGGCAGAGTGTAATCGACCTGAACAAAGGTCGTTCCGCCACGTCTGACAAAGTTTTGAGGGTTAGTTGAGATAGATTTGTAGGTATATTGCTGTAGTGACAGGTTGTCGTTGTCAGCCCATCGCCTAAATTGCAATATACAAAAACCCTCAGTTCCCTTAGCTGATTTTTACAGCATGCCCAGGAGGCAGCTGGCACATTCTTTGTTTTTCTCTCGCTCCCAGGCCAGCATGGAAGAAAGTTAAAGTAAGACCTTATGTACCAACAAGAAAGCAAAAAATGATTGAGTATTGAGGTAAAGTCAAATAAACTCAGTAAATAAATAATCAAGAATGGTTATAAGTCCAAATAGGACTTGTATAACTTTTTTCTTTAGCACAAAGTATTATTTACAATTTCACACTCAACAGCAATAATAGAAAATTTATTTGAAATTGCGAAAGCCTTGTACATTTTTAGTCATCTTATGATAAGTTAGACTTAGGAATTGATTGAAAACTAATTCTTATCTTCTTAAATTGCCCGCGTTTGATTATTGTATTTTTCCTGTTTGTATTTTACATTCATGATAAGAATTTATTTTACAAGCGTGAAGGTGTTATGGTTATGCGTGTATACAATAAACGTAAAATTTAATAAGATATTATACGAAATGAATAAATAAACAGATTGACATACTTTACTTACAATGAAGAAATTACAATATACTTTTTGTTCACATAGCAATTGCCATAATGAAATGTATTGTACCTACCTACCTATACTAAAAATAAGAATTTGCGTTGCAAAATAATCTAATCTTTAATTACCTTTATTAATTTCTACTTAATCTAATCAATTCACAAGATTCAGTCTTTTTGATAACAACGATAGCACAATATTATTTCCGACTACAGTTTACCTACAGTTTTCATTCAGTCTTTATGAGGTTAGGAGTATGTCAGAGAAAATGAAAAAGAAGCCAAGTTTATCGTTTGTGATAAAGCGGTGGAACCATCGGAATGACGAAGAACCTTCGACGCCGAAGTCTCCGAGTCAGCTGATTCCATCACCATCGCCATTGTTCAAACCTAACGGATCAAGGGATATGTTTCCTATGAAACAGAGACAGTAAGTTCTTATCTTATTACTTGTGTAGGTTTAGGTTTAGTTAGGGTATTCAAATGCTGAGAGCTAGAGATCGATGATAAGAGAATGCACGAGCTATTTATGTAATGGGGCTCTAATGATGGTGTTATTCTCTACCGTCCGCTTGTGTTCCATCGGTGCGTAAGACTGCCAGTGCCATAACAGGCATCTTCTGGGTTTGCTCGGTCCATCGTCGACTCTGTCACGATCAACCCTGACCTTTGTATCTAAAGTCAAGAGCAAATCCATTTTAAGTAAAAAAAACCCTCATTAATAAATTAGGTACATTTTAGGAATAATTTAAATTTTCTAATAGTTGTTTGCACTCACAGTGCTATTTTATTTCTGAAAATATTACAAAATAAGAAATCAAAGACGGGCCGGGCCGGTTTTCCAAAGACGCAGGTTCAAATCCGGCCAGCGGTTGATTATTTGATTTGTTATTTTCTAATATTTTCAATGATTGATATATTTACAAAGTCAAATGTTTTTTCTTCATAAAATATTGAGGTCCATATGGCTTGTGGATTTGTCCATGATCCTCGTACACTATGAGTAATCTTTCCCATGCCCTACTGACCGGTTTCGCAGCGTTCCTTCGAATGCCATTTGACCTTTACTTTGCAAGCTGTTTGTTTTTCAAAGGCTATCAATTGGCGGGATCAATGAGCTGGTGCAATGTTCTTTGTGCCTAGAAGTTCTTCACAATCCGAAGATGTTACCTTGTCAACACACCTTCTGCATGGCTTGTCTCACCGTTTATTCTGCAGGTTTGTATTTTGCTTTTACTCACTACTGATGAAGTTCAAGGATTGTAGTGAACTTTTCGCTGTGCTTTTTCAGACAACCCCATAATAGAGTGCCCGATATGCCGAACAAAAATCCAAGTCACAGGCTCCAATTTCATCAATGACCTACCGGCAAATCTTTATATTGATTCGTTGCTTCAAATCGTGGGTCAAAACGGAGAAGCAAAGAAAAATCCCAAACCAATAACTCCTCCTGTTTCGAATGGGGGACAAAACGTGGAATTGTTCGCTGCAGGAGTGAGATGTTCGCAATGCAAGACGATTTGCGACAACTCTGACACTACTGCTTGTGATCACTGCAAACTGGTAAGGTTTCCAACAATTTAACAACTACAATATACTGGGTGTAAGGGACAGCATCCCGCAAACTGATAGGGATGTTCAGTCAACGACACTGAACACCAGGTTTATGTATGAAAAATGGCTTTTTCATACAAATTGTCGGATTGAAGTGAAGATTTTTGTATGGAAAAGCCGATTATTATTTTTTACACTTCCTGAAATAATTGCCAGCCGAAAGTTGTTCAATGTCGTCAACAGAGCAACCTCTATCAGTTTGTGAGATGCTGTCCAGATACTCAAGTTTTATTAAAACAATTTCATAAACTTGTGAATCAATTTTAAGAACTTCTGCCGGGTATGCTGGTCACAACATCTAGACGACTTGAGGACACAAATCGAATCCATTTTAAAGCAACTTGATTCTGCAGCGACGCGCCTTGACCATAAAATTGAGCATTACAAGGTAAGTAACATATACTTATTTAGGGCTAGAGCGCAAAAGTTAATCTCTTTCCTTCATTGTAAGGGCTGGAAAACGATTAACGAACCAGAGATGCAACTGTTTAGTCTGTAGTGCGCGCTAGCTCGTTCGTACACGTAAATTGTACCTAAGTATACCTAACATAGGACTAAAGCAATATTTGATAGTCTATTTTTGATTATAGGATTGCTGTGAAAAAATTACTGATCAGATAAACCAGGCAGCAGACGAGAAGATTAACGCAATCATAGAAACTCAGAAATCCCTCCTGGAAGAAGCATCAGAATTGCAAAAGACTGGAGATATGTCAGCTCTCGCCTTGAAGACGTCAATTGAAGACGCCAGATCAGTCGCATCGAGGACTATGTCTAGTAATAATAATATAAAAGATAAAGAACAGGTAATAAAAATATCAATATACGTACAAATCTATCTTAAATAACCGTCAAAACTTTGTCAGACGTGGCGGCACAGAATATATAATAAGTACCTAGTACTGGCGGAACGACGTTTCTGTAGGTAGTTTACGCTCTGCCTATCCCATTAATGATAAAGGCGTGATTATATGTATGTATATACGAGGGGTGGCTGATAAGTAATCTACCTAACTATGAAAGAAAAGTCTTTGATGGCTAGTATATTTTTTATTTTTCTATATAGTCTCCTGCAAGTGAAATACACTTATGACATTTGCAAATAAGTGACATCATGCCGTTATAATAGTAATTTTTATTTTGCTCGTCAAAATGGTCAGTCACAGCCTGTTTCATTTTTTCGTCCGTCGAAAATCTGCGACCCCTCAATTTTTTCTTTAAATCTTTGAATAAGAAATAGTCACAGGGAGCCAGATCTGGACTATAAAGTGGATGGTTAATTTCTGTGAAGCCGTTTTTGCGCAGGGCTGACTTCGCCGTTAAGGCTGTGTGTACAGGAGCATTGTCTTGTAAAATCAGAACACCTTTGCTGAGTTTGCCTCTCCGCTTTTCTTTGATTTGTTCACGAAGCTGGTCAAGCAAGTTTGCATAATATTCAGCATTCATTGTTGTATTTTTAGGCAAATAATCTATCATCAAAATCCCTTCGATATCCCAAAATACGGTGGCCATTAGTTTTCCAGCCGACGGCCGAACCTTGAACTTCCTTGGCGGCTTTTCTCCTTTAAATTTCCATTGCATTGACTCTTGTTTGCTTTCCGGATCCCACTGGCGAATCCAAGTTTCATCACAGGTCACAATTCGAGAGATAGTCTCTTCTTCTTTACCTTTGACCAGGTTTAGAAATGCCAGACAACATTCTACTCGCCTTTGTTTGTCAAAGGGGATCAACATTCTAGGGACCCAACGCGCGCTCACCTTGGACATGCCCAAGGACATGCCCAAATGTTCGTGAATAATTTCATGAACTCATTCCTTGCTAATGCCCACATCTCTGGCTATCTCCCACTGCTTGATTCGCCGATCTGCAAGAATCAGGTTCTTCACCTTTTCAACATTATCTGCGGTAACAGCAGAAATTGGCCTTCCACTACGTGTGTCGTCTTCCAGGCTCGCACGGCCATGTTTAAATCGCCTCGACCAAAACTTTATGACGAATTCAGAAGGACTTGAATCACCAAACACCTTTAACATGCGCTCTCTGATCTGCGTAGGCGTATTTCCTTCTTTACTTAGGAATTTAATCACTGCTCGATGCTCAAATTTCATCATTTTGCAATTTTCTTTCGACATGGTGAAATCAAAGCCGCGCCAAAAAAACAAAAGCAAGCGAAAAAAAATAAGCGTCATAATTTTGAAAAAGGAATAAATATAGAATATGATTTTGCAATGGCCAGTTCGATTTTCAAAACTTTCTTTAACAAAGTAGATTTTATATCAGCCGCCCCTCGTATGTATAAAAATATCCATATCCACGCAGGACTGGGAGCTAGAAAAACATAGAATGTGCCAGCTGCATCTCTTCCCGGGCTTGCTGTAAAAAGCCAGCTAAGGGATTTGGGGGTTTAAGTGTATAGTCATTTAGGTGATGGGCTGACAAGCTGTCATTACAACAATATACAGACAGAACTATCTGAAATAACCCTCAAAACTTGTAAGACGCGGCGGAACGACCTATGTTTAGGTTGTTTACGCTCTGCCTAACCCATTAGGGATAAAGGCGTAATTTATGTATGTATGTTTTTTAATATATTATTTTCAAACGATTGTTATCTGTCAGGCGTCAAGAAATCGCCCGTTACAATCCTATCAGGAAATCATTGAGATAGGCTACTATCTGAATAAACATTATTAATGACTTAATGCCAATGCGCAGTGATTTGAGCTATACTTATCTTAGAATGATAAATAGTACCTATCCTTTTAATTACACCTTTACAACTGAACCACCGGATCAAAGCGAAGTCAATTCGGAAAATCTGTTAGAAGATCTATCGGAAATAGAGAAGATGAAGTAATAGTTTAACACACTTTCCAGGTGACAACGTTTATAAACCTCCATCAAAATACCCTGCAAATTCTGTCAGAGGTGTCCAAGTGGGATGCGGAGAGCTTTATCTTCGACAAGGAGAACTTCCGCATTGAGAAGGACACTGCGACGCCCACGGAGGCGGAGTCTGATGATCCACTTCCGCAGAGCGGGAAACAGAATGAGCCACTTGAGAGTGAAGACAGTCTTGTGTTGCATTATAGGTAAGACCAAATTAATTCTGTCAGAGGTGTCAAAGTGGGATGCAGAGAGCTTTATCTTCCGCATAGAGATCACTGCGACGCCCACGTAGGCGGAGTCTGATGATTCACTTCCGCAGAGCGAGAAACAGAATGAGCCACTTGAGAGTGAAGACAGTCTTGTGTTGCATTATAGGTAAGACCAAATTAATTCTGTCAGAGGTGTCAAAGTGGGATGCAGAGAGCTTTATCTTCCGCATAGAGATCACTGCGACGCCCACGTAGGCGGAGTCTGATGATTCACTTCCGCAGAGCGAGAAACAGAATGAGCCGCTTGAAAGTGTAGATAGTCTTGTACTGCATAATAGGTAAGATAGGAAGTTCCGTATAAAACACAAGGCCGCAAGGACTCTGCAACACCCACGGAGGCCGAGTCTGATGATCCACTTGCGCAGAGCGGAAAACAGAATGAGCCAGTTGAGAGTGAAGACAGTCTTGTACTGCATTATAGGTAAGCGCAAGCTAAAGGTAATTCTGTCAGAGGTGTCAAAGTGGGATGCGGAGAGTTTTATCTTCGACAAAGAGAACTTTCGCATTGCGAAGGATACTGCGACGCCCACATAGGCGGGGTCTGATAATCCACTTCCACAGAGCGGGAAACAGAATTAGCCGCTTGAAAGTGAAGACAGTCTTTTACTGCATTATAGGTAAGACCAAATTAATTCTGTCAGAGGTGTCAAAGTGGTATGCAGAAAGCTTTATCTTACTTATAGAGACCACTATGACGTTAACGGAGCCGGAGTCTGATAATCCACTTCCGCAGAGCGGGAAACAGAATAAGCTACTTGATAGTGAAGACGGTCTTGTACTGCATTATAGGTAAGATATGAGTTGGATAGGTATACTTACTACCTTCGACTCTCACTGGCTGGACAAGCAAAAGAGAAATGGTGTTTTAACTTTACTTCCCAACTAACTAACTAACGATGCATAATACAAAGTTCGGTTACATTACATAACGTTTGTCAATTTATGTGCTGTGTATATTCTAGATCCGTATATGTAGGTAATCAAAAACCTATTCCAAGCCATTATGCAAAGCCATTTGGAGATATGCCAAATGCTTACCCGGCAGCGTAGTAGTAGGCAGAATCATTGGCTAAATCTTACTTGAATACAAAAGGCTGTTTGTATATGATAAAGAGTAGGTACCTATATAAAGCTCTTCCGTACTTGGAAGGCCTCTGCAGATTGTCGGCCGATCTTCGGATCTTCTGCATTTAAGGTACCCAGACATCAGCAGTTTTAAAATATTACTGTAATAACATAGAGTGATGTAGTAACTGTGTACTGTTCAGATATGAGTTCAAATATGATATGATGAGTTTCCTGAAATAGTGTGACTCTGGTTTGACTCAGCATGTCATAGCATTTTTATTTTACTGGTTTTTTACTGGAGTCTCGGAATTCCAGATCCCGAAACTTCATCCCCCACTACGTATGGCGCAAGACGTCTCGTCCAGGCGGAGTTGGCATTGGTCCCTGGGACAATCACCTTTATGTGTGTGGGATGGACTCTCACTGCATTCTGGTGGTGGAAAGAAGCCAAGCGAAGATCGTCGCAAGATTGACGTGTGAAGAAATGCTATGTCCTGTCCATATTGCATTTATGAAGAGCGCTGGAGAAATCTATGTCACAGGTGAGATACTGTCAATGTGCAGGGCATTAACAGAAGGTCATCATTGGAAATAAAGAAAATAAATAGGTAGCTCATAATAGTCTAAACTCGGGTCCCATTTGTCGGGTTTCGAGGACCACGGACATACATACATAGAAACAGCCGCGGACATAGAACCCTCAAACAGACTGCCATCTGGGCTCTACCGAATGTCAACTTTTAAAATATATTTTTTTATTATGTTCCTATTTAGGTATTATTGCTTACGAAAAATCATGGATTTGTTACGATAGGACGCAATTAATTTAATTTATACCTAAGTCTGTGGGGGAATACTTTTACTTATCTACACGTTTTTTTTATGATACTTTTCAGATAAGTGGAAGCACTGTGTCCACGTGTTCTCAAAAGCCGGGGAATACCTCAGGTCTTTCGGCCAAAAAGGCAGTAGAGTCGGCAGTTTCCGCTCGCCAGAGGGCATTGCTGTCGACAACGCCAACAATCTGGTCTACGTAGTGGACACTGGCAATGATAGAGTCCAGGTAAATATGTAGGTATGCGGAAAGGGCCTGAATTTGGGCCATCTAAACATGTGAATGATTTAGCTCATCTTCTCCCTACTACGCCTTATTCCGTATCTCACGGGGTCGGCTACTTAATCTAGGAGATTGAACGAGGGTACTGGTATCTACACAGAACGACTGCTATCTGACCTCCGCAACCTAGAAGGAAAACCAGACCCAATCCTAGATTAGGTCAGAGATTTCAAGCCGCCAATGCTGAGCACTGGCCTTAGACATGGCTTAACGACTAATATCTACGGTATTAAACGATATTAACAGGGACCAACGGCTTAACGTGCCTTCCGAAGCACGGAAAAAGCGCCAAATAAACGTATATATGAAAATCGAAAACCGAAAAAAACATTGGTACGTGGCGGAATTCGAACCACGACCTCCCGCTCAGGAGGCAGCGGCCATATCCACTACACCATCGGGCTCTCGAATGATTTAGCCATAGTCTTAAATAAAGACTTAACAATAAAGAATATAATAGACTTTAGGAATAAACACATTAGAAATTATACTTTATTCTAGGTCCTCAGTCCAGAAGGTAAATTCGTGGACCAAATCGGTGTCGCTGTCAAACTCCAAGCGAACAATTCTAGCAGCGTTTGGGAGAGCAAAGAGGTGACCTGCACGGAATTGAACTGCCCAACCAGCGTGGCAGTCACTAACGACCGAGTCGTCGTGCTAGACAGCGGCAACCGCAGAATTAAGGTAGGGAAGGGAAGTTTTTTTTTATCAGCTTGATGAAAATCAGCTCAGCAGAGCGCTATTCTAAGGAAATACAATTTAAAAATCAATCGTATTTTTTTGTTACTGACGCTGACACATACACAAAGTTACGCCTTTATCCCCTACGCCGTAGGATCTACGGGGTAGGCAGTCGGAAACTAACGACTAATAAAAGGCGTTTTCGCCATGTCTGACAAATCTTGAGGGCAATTCAGACTGAATTTGTATCGCTATACTGACATACTGACGAAACATTCTGTTTTTTTATCGCAACCATGGAAAAACACTACAAAACAATACTCTCTTTTTTCCAGGTCTACAATAAACAAGACAAGAACAAGATCACAGAATTCGGCGCCTTGGGTCAAAGGAAAGGTCAGTTCAGACAACCAGAAGTCCTAACAGTGGACCCTATGGGGTTCATCCTAGTTGGTGATTCAGGAAATTGCAGAGTTCAAGTGTTCAAGCCCAATGGACAACTGGTCAGGGTTTTTGGAGGACTAGGGGTGGAACCAGGGAAATTCGGATGGATCTCTGGTATCTTCGTGTCGAAGCAACTGGACGTTATCATCAGCGATACGAAGAATCGGAGTGTCAGCTTCTTTTAGTTGTTCGAATCGAATGGGTTTTCGAGTCAAACGACGAAACATGATGTCAGAGCAGCTAGGCCGTTAACCACGGAATCATTTTCTTATAATTAAACAATCAGGTCGTTTAATCTGCTTTGTTTTAACCACCATTTTAATAAAACAAAGTTTAGTGTAACAATATTTTATTAAGGAAACAAATCCATAAAAATAAAGTTTATAAACTAAATGTATTTTACAGATATAGCACTGGAGTTGCTTAAATAAAAGTATCTTTAAACATTTTTAGTTTCATTTTATAATCAAATAAGATTTGCCTATCAATTAAAGTATCACAAGGAGAAAAGATCCATGTTCAATAATTACATTGAGATTGAGACTAATTTATAAGAGATTCCCTAATGTATTAAAAGTAAGAAATACTACATTTATGGCTTAGGCCTATAAAGGCATCTAAATAACTATGATAATATTTACTTGAGACAGAAAGAGTTATACCGATATGAGAGCTGTAAAAGTAAGAAACGAGGAAGGACTCTTTTTGTCCTTTTTAGTCGATTATAGAGTTTACCAGAAATGTGAATCTTCGCATAATAGTAAGTGATAGCACATTTCAGTATGGGAAGTCTAATTTCATTTAGATTTTGATCTATGTTCCTTGGAAAAAGTTGTTCAGTTTCATGGTATTCATATAATCACTTTAGGGTGCATATTTCTATCGATTCTAACTAAAATTACTGGCGTCCCTTTCTGTTCTCTCATGACAGAAAATGATAGGTATAGACTTATATTAGTTAAGTCGTGATTTTTGCTACTTCGAATTGGTACCATTAGCCTATCTGTAACACGTTGTTCCTACATCTATCCTGCTTTGTTCAGATCGGTAATCTCTCCCTGGCTCTACTATAAAGATATTTTATTATTTATTTTATTCATTACACATCAAACAACATAATATTACCTGGACGTCACTATTATATTATATACAATCCTGATCAATATTTAGATTAATTATGATAATTATTTGCCCAAAGAAAAATAGGAATTTACAAACTGATAAATCATCTCTATAGAAATTATTCGGTGGCGATAGTAGTATAGTAGTTTTATCTCACGAATACCGGTTTGTCATACTTATGTGTGTAAATGTACCTACACGGACTTTGCCTTAGTATGCTTGATTCTGCATAGTATACTTGTAGGCTGACCTGGGAGCGAGTGTAAAACATAGAATGTGCCAGCTGCATTTCCTCCCGGGCATGCTATAAAAACTTCTTTCTGTATATTGAAATTTAGGCGATGGACTGACAACCGTCACAACATCAATATACCTACGAATCTGTCTTAAATAACCCTCAAAACTGTGTCAGGCGTGGCGGAACGACCTCTGTATAGGTCGTTTACGCTCTGCCTACCCCATTAGGGATGTAGGAGTGATTATATGTATAATGTAAACTTGTATTTACGCACACAAGGGCACGTGTCCCAATTGTCCCAAACAGCGCTGCGGTGCGTTTTGCGCCATAGCATATGCTGAGTTAGGGCCTATTTAACAGTGCGGTACACTTGATAACTTGTGGGTACTAAGTTATGTTATCTTTTTACTTTTCATGTTGTTGTATTATACTGAACCCTTAATAAACGGTTTATCTATCTATGTCCACAAATATAACCGAGCGGCACTCGTGAGATACAACCTATAATAAATCATTCTAACTTCATATTATTAATAACAGATGTCTTTTACACATTCATCGTACGGCCTAGACGCTTAATTGAATGCCGGCATTTATCAGTCTAACCGGATAAAAAAAATTGTTACACCTGTCTACACATCCCATGTGGCGATATAATTTCTAATAATATATGAATAGGTAGTCTCTATAAGATTTACAAGTAGGTACCTACATATAAACATCAGTTTAAAATAAAAGGTCTAATTAAATATTAATTAATACATACCGGGTGTAAGTGAGAGCGTCCCGCAAACTGATAGGAGTTGCTCAGTCAACGATACTGCACAACTTCCACCAAGAAATTCTTTCAGGAAGTGAAAATAAGAAATAAACTAATTTACTTAAACAACATCCTGATGGAAGTTGTTCAGTGTCGTTGACTGAGCAACCCGTATCAGTTTGTTGGACGCTGTCCCTTACACCTCGTGTACCTATGGCATATATCAGTCTCGAGAACGTGATAGGAGTAAAGATTTTATGAGGATTTATAGCACTTACAATGCTATTTTATTTCATTCGCACGGAAATCATCAGTGTTTCTCTACTATATTATGCATGTAGTATACATATAAACCTTCCTCTTCAATCACTCTTTCCAGTACAAGAAACCGCATCAAAATCCGTTGCGTAGTTTTAAAGATTTATGCATACATAGGGATATAGGGACAGAGAAAGCGACTTTGTTTTATACTATGTAGTGATAATATGAAAGGAAACGAATTCATTAATTTCTTTCTTTCATATTATAGGAGTAAAGTTATTATCTACATTATGTAGGTATATAATATTTGACGAAACTGATATACTTATTTAAAGCATTTTTTGAAACCATTCATCTGGCATACCTACCTCAAGCACGTGCGTGTTGCGGTAAAGGCAAAGTATAGGTGTTATATTTCGCGCGTATTTTATGAACTGTGCGATACAAGTGGATACAGACGTGGTTTTTAAATTTATTTTTTCATCATCATCTACCTAGCCTTATCCTGTATCTCTCGGGGTCGGTTAGCTAATCTAGGGGATTAAACGAGGGTACTGGTTTTTACACAGAGCGACTGCCATCTGACCTCCGCAACCCAGAAGGGCAATACAGACCCAATCCTAGATTAACTCAGCATTGGTCTGGCTAACATGGCTTAACGATTAATATCTACGGTTGGTATTAAAAGATATTAGCCGGGACCAACGCCCTCCGAAGCACGGAAAAAGCGCCGAATAACCATACATATGAAATTCGTAAACAGAAATACACATTGGTACGTCGTGGGATTCGAACCACGATCTCCCTCAGAGGAGGCAGTGGCCCTATCTACTACACCATCGGGCTCTGTATTTTTAATTCACGTTTTTTTTTAATTTAATAGAATTACTGAATGAATACTGTACCACAATCGGTCAAGATACGGGTTTAAATATTCCATTTATCGCTATGTGCGACATCAATGCATAGAATTTACTTTTTGTGACTTTTGAAAAAAACATGCATTATTTTAATTTCATTTTCAAAAAAGAACACTGATGGGTTTAGTTCAGCTATTTTTTTCTTGATTAAATTATTGTTATCTACTTCAAGATATTAATAGACTAGACTAAAATTGCATTGTGTTAATTGAAAAAAAGTGTTATGGTATTCCACAATAAAATTCACTTAAAACTAAATTTCCCGTAAATTATTATGTTTAAGTGCATAAAAAGTGAAGAATGTTTACAAAGTTTAAACTAAAAAAAAACCAACAACATGTTAGTTAAACAAATCTAATTATAATCTCGTTTTAGTATTCAACCCCTAAACTTGTTAATAAAAAATTAACTAAAAGCCTCTTTTGAGACAATCACTTTTTGATAACATGTATCAGACACCGAGTGTAAGGCCAAGGCCAAAGGGGCAGCGTCCCGCAAACTGATAGGGGTTGCTCAGTCAATAAAACTGAACAACATTTACCAGGAAATTCTTTCAGGAAATAAACAAAAATACCTTCCTATACAAAATGAGCAGTGTGATCAGACAATTTGTATGGTAAAGCAAAAATATATTTTAAAATTTCTTAAAAAAAAACTCCTATTGATAGTTGTTTAGTTTCGTTCACTGAGCAACCTCTATCAGTTTGCGGGACGCTGTCCCTTACACACCGTATACACAAGATTTCTACATTATTTTTTCTATAATAATCACAATATTTAAAAACTAATGAGTACCATGATTCTTAGATATAAAATAGGTTTAACTGATTTGCCAAACAAATTGGTAAATGTACATAAAAATATCGCTATAATTTTTAAAATGAATTTCAGGAATTTGGGATAATTAATTTTCATTGACAAGTTGGCATTGGCTACAACTTTCTTTATAAGGACAGAGAATAATCTTACAACAGAATAATCTTACAGGGTGTTGTAAGATTACATAGCTATACAGGTCAATAATAACTTTTTAATCTTCAAAATTTAAAAAGTTTTAGTCTGGTATTAGGCAGATTATTTTTATGATTAGTGATTACTAGTCTATACCATTTAATAAGCAATTAACTTTCAACTGATGATCTTAGACTATTAGACCCTATTCATCAATAAATGTAAAAAAATTGTCATATAAGGTGCAAAAAATTTGCAAACCAAATATGGACCTAACTGCAACTGAACAACTTTTCTCAAGGATTGTAAGCCAAAGTATGAAAAAACATTGGGCATTTCATATAAAATTATTATTAATTTTATATGAAATGCTTGATAGAAGCTGGCACTATTTCTACGGTACGGCTAGTAGGGCGATAGGGCGGGCTATCTTTCTTCAGATTTCAATCTTTCTTTTTTGAAGAAAGTTGTTCAGTTTCATGGATAGGTTCATAAAAGTTCGTCAACCAAATTTTTTTACATGTCAAGTGAGCAAGATAAGATAAAACCTGAACTAAGAGGAACGGCAGGGCTGACATCTACTCACGGAATGGCTCTCACCTATTACAACCGTGTCTGAGTCTGCGGGGGGGCCTTCACTACTGTCATGTTGTCGCTGGAAACAGGGAAGAAAAAAATATGTAACTAAAAAAAAGTATTTTGTTTTCTAGTTATTATGGGTTTCAGACCTATCAATAATTATTTATTATGAATTGACAGATCAGAGGTATTTTGGAAGTTTTATAAATAAGGTACATTTTGTATAGTATATTTTATATGCTCCTCTAATTATTGAGTCTATAGTAGCATGCAATTTAATTAACACCATATATAGTTAATAAATAGAATTACTAATAATAATATTCAAAATGCACAATCTGAAACTAACCTTTAATTCTGTAGCTAAACTACGGAATGTGTCTTCAACATTAGTATTGTCCTTTGCGGATGTCTCCATTACAAACATAATTTCAGGAACATATCGGCAAAATGATTTAGGCTCGTCAGCCTCCACTTCTCTTTGGTCAACTAGATCACATTTATTACCAATCAGTGACACTATAACGTTTGATGAAGTGTACCGTCTAACTTCCTCAATCCACTTTTGTAAGGACAAAAATGTTGAACGTTTGGTTATGTCATACACTGAAATTTTAAAGATTTACATTAATATTCTGGACATAGAAAGTATAATGAGTACTTCCATGCTGGCTTGGGAGCGAAATTAAAACATAGAATGTGCCAGCTGCATCTCCTCCTGGGCATGCTGTAAAAATCAACTAAGGCATCCAAGGGTTTTACTTTATTGCAATTTAGGCAATGGGCTGACAACCTTTCACTACAGCAATATACCTAACAATCTATCTTAAATATCCCTTGAAACTGTCAGACCTAGCGCAACAACCTTTGTTTAGGTTGTTGATGCTCTGCCTACCCCATTAGGGATAAAGCCGTGATTATATGTATGTATAAATATTCTGAACATAGAAAGTACATAATAATAAAAGTAGTAGGAAGTCATGTGTGAAATAAGCCAACAATGTAACAGCAAAAGTAGATTATATCAAACAGTATCTGCAGTCAGGAAGTAACTTACACTAAGCAGACATGAACTGAATTAGCTAACCTAAAGGTACCTACATACATACATATAATCATGCTTTTAACCCTAATAGGGTAGGCAGAGTGTAAACAATCTAAAGAAAGGTTGGTCTGCCACATCTGACAAAGTTTTAAGGGTTACTTTAAATAGATTTGTAGGTAATTGTTGTAGTGACAGGTTGTCAGCCTATCACCTAAATTACAATATACTGTGTAACAACACAAAAGCCTAAGAATTGAATCACAATGTACAATATGCCCAAGAGGACATGAATGCCAGCTGGCAAAATTCTATGTTTTATTATATTAATAAAAGTACTATACTAATAAAATAAACAGGAGATTTGGATTTTTGTATTCTTGTTACGAATAAAGTGAAAAAAAATAGGACCTATTTAAAAAAAATCTTATATTATGACAAAACTACATTCACCCTGAATAACATAGACCATTAATACCGCGGGAACATATCTGATTCCCACGGGAAAACTCAGAATAGCGCAGGCGAAACTGTGGCGCAAAAAGCTAGTACACTTCCTAAGCCCAATTGATTAAGGTGTAAGTTGAATCACAGAATCTTTTAGAAGTATGAATGTGGGCGTACCTACCGATTATGACTCCGTTCGCCGAACGATAGTAGCTCTGCGTTATCGTTCGGAATCGCTCCTGGCCAGCAGTATCCCATATCTGGAGCTGAAACCATACATCAAAAATTTAAGTTACTGCATCAAAACTGTATCGCAATTGCATATATTGAATTAGAATCACTAACCTTGACCTTCTTCCCATCCACTATAAGAGTTTTCATTGAAAAATCTACGCCTATTGTATTTCCGTGCCTTTCTATGAAGTTCCCAGATTTCAGTCGCTGTACAATACATGTTTTTCCTGTGCCACAGTCGCCAATTAGAACTATTTTGAATAAGTAATCAAATTGCTCGTCCGGTACACTCATCAGTGTGTTAGGATTACGGCTGCTCATGGTAAAAAATAATTTTTAATCAAATTTTTCACTGTTTACGCTATTTTCTTGACGATCTTGACATTTTCTTTTTTTACAATTTTCCTATTAGGGTAGGCAAAGAGCGTTAGCCCATGCAGCCTAGTCTTCAGTATTTATTCTTGAGTTTTCTTAATTTATTTATCTTAATCTAATTGTCAAGATTTGTTAACAGCATTGGAATATCCATCAAAGTCAAAGTCAAATCATTTATTTCAAAATAGATTCCTAAGAACACCACTGAGCATATAATCACTACGTTTTTTAGAAAGTCACAAGCGAGTGTATTACAAAGAAAATTATATCTGTGTCACAAAATAAAACTATATCACAATGAAGAAGAAGCATGAGAAACTCGCACTTTGCGCTTTTTTATCTTAATTCTATTATACATTTGTCTGTAAATCTTACTTATAAAATAAAATTATAATCTTAACCTACGCGAACCGCTAAAAGTCATGTAAAATGCGCCGGTGATTCACATTCCAATGCTCAACAGACTTTTGTGCGAAGATATCAATATCAATCCGAATCGCACGGTAGGTACGGTAGCGCCTTCCTTTACTTCTTACTCCTGCCATTTTGTTCCTCGTCAGCAGATTGTTATGTTAAATCCACCATATTTATTAATACTTTATTATTATCATGTGTGTTTTACATATCACGGGACTATAGTCCCGGACTTTTGGAAGGCGTGTGTGGGGCCGAAGCCAATACGTAGAGGCCCTTTTAAACAACTTTAATATTAGTAATGTGACACTAGCCGGCGGCTATCCCCGTATGTACTATAGAAGTTCACCCAAGGACAACCTCCGGGCAGTGTAGGACTATAGGGGAAAATGGAAGCAAAGAAACGGTTATTATTATTTTTATTTTGAACATGAAACTGATAACGTCTGTATCCCAATTTTCACTGTTAAAGTTTGGCACTATACGTGGTATGGTATAG
This sequence comes from Scrobipalpa costella, assembly GCA_949820665.1. Taxonomy (NCBI): domain Eukaryota; kingdom Metazoa; phylum Arthropoda; class Insecta; order Lepidoptera; family Gelechiidae; genus Scrobipalpa; species Scrobipalpa costella. The sequence continues at coordinate 11,202,447 of OX463312.1, forward strand.
CACCAATTGTTCATTTTACTTCTTTAAGTTTAGTTTTTAGTGTTTTTTGTTTGTGTTAGTTTATTTTATTGTATTTATGTTTTTGTATTTTTATAAATAAAGTAAAGTATAAGTAAAAATCAATAGCAAGAAAACTATTTCTTTTTTAAACAAAACAATAAACACTGCAAGAAACCGAAACAATTTAGAAGAGCGAGCCATATGGATTTCTGTACTTTATTTCTCACTTCCTCTACATTGTCTTTCACTACCGGCACATTATTATGCTAATCATACAACACTACCAAAACTATTTTAGAAACCCAGCAACTCAACTTCAACTTTTAGTTGTTTGGCGTTTCCGTGATGATTTCGCCAGTGTCAAGTTTGTAGGGCCTTTTAAGGAGGTAGGCCTATTACAATGCTTTTTAAGGATAGGTATCTGTGAGAGAACAAGAGTAAGAAGAATGAGGTAAAAAGAAAAAAACAAAAGGTAAAGAAACGGAAAGGATTGACTGCTGATTTACCTGAAGCCAGCAACTCAGTCCTACAGCGATTCGTTACGATTCCCGCGCAAAACTGTCATTTAAAACGTAGTGATTATATGCTCAGTGCTGTCATTTTCATCTGACTGACGACTGACGTTTTAGTTTAGTCTTTTTTTGGAATTGAGACAAGGCTGCAGGTGTTATAAAACCTACATTCATGCCGGCTTTACAACGCTCGTCTGTGCAGTCCTGCCTTAATATGGCAACCCTACACGTTATGTCAAATTAATTTCTCCATGATTTTCCTCTTTTGACGTACGTCATACGTACTTTGATCGTTACATTTAAATTGACCCTACAAACTTGACACTGGCGGAATCATCACGGAAACGCCAAACAACTAAAAGTTGAAGTTGATTTGCATTTTTCATTTGTGAATTGTTATTTTTAGTAACGACTAATTTTCAGCGTAGCGATGTTGTTACTATCTCATTTTACCGGTTTTGTGATATTTTTAGTAGCCTTGTCTTTATGTCATGGAAACGAGACTGAGGTAATCTAACCTTACATTTATAGTACGGCGGCGGTTAGTCGAAAAAGCTTGCAAACTGGCGGTGGCGTGATGGGTTGAATGGCAGCGTTCGCACTATGAGTACTATTGCACGATATTTGGATTACCTCCTGAATATCATGAAATTACTGATGGATCACAGTATCATCAGTATAGATGTAAAGCCAGTTGAAAATGTTTTCAACCAAGCGGATAAAAACGTCGAAAATGGATAAAAACCATTTTTGGCGAATGTAGCCGGCGAGAAACGGTTGTTTATAAATAGCTATACGTATATGCTTTATTCTGAAAACTTAGATGTTTTTTTATGGTTTTTCGCATTAAATTTAAGTTCTAACATCAAAACAAACCAGCTTTTATGACTTAATACCTAAGTATGAGATAAACGTGTATCTATTCATTTGTTTTTGGGGGGGCTGCTGTTCCCGTCGGTTATCAAAACAATTTTTTAGTTTTATGAGTACCTACAATTAAGTAGGTATTGTGAAGTGAATTTATTATTTAGTAGCTAAGTAGGTATGCGTATGCATCATGCAACGTTGCCTCGCACGTGTATACGGCATTCACGACGTGTGTGAGTGATTTTATTCAATAAGATAGTACCTTTAAGAGATTTCAGTGTTCAATTTCAAAAGAAGATAAGCACAGGAGTAACTAAACAAAAAACAGGCGTGATCTACAGTAAAAACAAATAAAAAACTTGTCATTCTTCGTTAGTCAGGTCGGGTAATTATCCGGTTTTTATCCGGCTGTTTATCGTTTTCAACCGCTGCTTTGGATAAATATCGGATAACAACCGCTGTTTTACAACTATAATCATCAGTAATACTGTTTGATTTCGTGATACTGACATCCAGTGGGCGTGGCAACAAATAACGATAATCATAAATCCAAATGGTCGGATTGAATGGCAGTTTAAGTTACACACTGGATAACGACTAGTGCAAATACAACCCCACGGTACGAACTCAGCTCAGTACTGACGTTAATGATATCAACCTTTATCCAACCATGATACTTCGTATCGTCATATGATCGCGTATCGAAAATCGCATCAGTATTTCGCTGCCAATGGGTCTCACACTGGTAGTACACTTTCAGGGGTGCGCTCAGAGGTGCGTTCAGTGGACTAGTTAAAGATTTATACCGTACGAATTTTAGACTAGCGGGACTGGCTGAACGTGCACAGATCGAAACTGTCAAAAGTACAATTCACACGTACACACACATTCAATTTTATACTCACGCATTCCCATTTGATAGCCAGCGAAATATTAGCGCACTCTCGAGGTAGCAAAATGTTTACTAAAATGTGTTTTATGAGAAAATCTAAATTAAATCAAAAACATACAAAAACCGATCAAAAGCTGACATCTTTGGTTGCAGATTGTATAGAAACTGTAAGTTTATAACTTTTGTTCGTTTACGAGGTAATTAGTAAAAACAAGGATATTTTTTTTTCATGGCATGGATGATAAAGGCTTTTAAGGTTAGAATCTGCACAATTCGCCTGATTAACCAACAATACAATTAAATAAACACTCACAATAAGTGTTTAACGTCATTGTCACCCTAAGACGGTTTTCATAGAAAATAATCATATGTAGTTTTCTTTTGAATTACCGTAGGTTTGTTGAGCGATTAGGCATGACCAAATAGCTGAGAATTTTGGTTTGAAACAAATTCAGATGCAAGATTTGCAAGTTGCTGGCCCCGGACACCCACATCTGTCAAAACTTTTAAATATTTATTCAAAAACAATTACAAAATGTCACAATAAATTAATCACAAAGTCTTTTAATTACTTATTTCTCTGCTCCCATTGCATCACTTATGTAACGAATGTATTCGTAGCTGTTACTATAACTGTACTTCGTCGTACTGTTGATAACTCGATACATTACACCGTTAACGAGTAATCAGGCGATTTGTGCAAATTCTAACTTAAAAAGAATTTGTCATGTTACTTCTGTGATAGACATCATTCAATTGCTGCTTGGCACCGAGATCCACTGGTACCTACACTAAAACTCGGTCGGTTAAGTAGCTTAGGGGTACGTTCAGAGCCGCTTTATATGCCTTTACCGATCGAGATTTAGCTAGGTTAAAAATTATACTACCTGTTCAAAGGCACCTGTCGGAAGAAATTTCGACTGGGTGATTTTTTATCCAGCCCGTTCAGGGACACACCGAAAGTGAAGTTTTATCTGACAGCGGCGAAGATTTTGCTACCTCGAGAGTGCGCTAATATTTTACCGGCTGTCAAATGCGAATGTGTGAGTATGAAATGTGTACGTGTGTGTTTGCATGACGTCTATCATTGGACAATGGTTGTAATTTTGACAGTTTCGGTTGGTGCACGTTCAGTGAGTCCCGTTAGTCTAAAATTCGTACGATTTAAATCTTAAACTGATCCACTGAACGCACCCCTGAACGCACCCCAAGTGTCAGCCGCGCTGTTGACCACAGTCCACAGCTGATTACCTAGTATTGTTGACTGCTATTGTTGACTGGGTTTACTGTGAATGTTGGTTGCTTACTCTTTTATTTTATAGAAATTGTGGTTTAAATTAAATAATGCAGTAAAAATGCTAGTCACAAATTTTTCGTGTTATGTGTTATTTTTCGCAGCCTTAGCCTTGTCTTTATGTCATGGAATAGAGGTAACATAACCTTACTTTCGGTTCAAAACAGTCTTCTAAGTGGTTTCGTATTTCGTACATTTAAAGGGTGCAAATGTTGAATTTTTCTCAGGTATTTCCTTGTAATAACGAAAGATCTATGAAAATTTTCGGATATTAGCATTCGAGGCGTGTATGATACAAAATTGGGAAGCTGGCTTATTATGGGAAGTCCAAAATAATCTTTACCCAGATACATGTTTCTTGTCTTGGGCATGATTATTCATAATTATGGTGACTACTTAGCCCTAAATGTTTAACATTTTGTATAATATTCCAATTAACAGATACCAGAAAAGTTTGCAAAATCAAACCACACAAATAATTGGGCGGTGCTTGTGGATACCTCCCGATTTTGGTTCAACTATCGTCATGTGGCTAACGTGTTGTCACTCTACCGGAGTGTGAAAAGACTGGGTATTCCAGACAGTCAGATTATTCTGATGATATCTGATGATATGGCTTGCAATCCACGGAATCCGAGGCCAGCTACAATATTCAACAATGCTCTTGAACAAATTAATGTATATGGAGATGATGTTGAAGTGGATTACCGAGGATATGAAGTAAGGTTCATATAATTGTATTACTAGAGAAAATATTCAAATATGAAACTGTTGTAAATACACACAGTTACCAGTTACATGTATGCCTTACAACTTTAATTTCAATTCATAATTTCCTACATTCACCAACTGATCCATCAGTTGTGGAAACATAAAAGGAAAACATTTGTTTTTTTCCTCAATTTTTTTTTGTTTCTAGGCTCAGATGACAAATACAAGATAATAATATTAGCATAGATTTGTTTTAATTACTGAGCCCATAAGCACAATATATAATAGTTCTACTTTGTTTTGGCTAATTTGTTGAATATTGCATTAATTTCTAAATTTTAAAGATTTTTAGCACTCAATGCTATTTTTACAATGTTGCTATGACGTGTGCATAAGAAAGACTATGATTGGATAAAATTGTCACTCTCCCTACCGTTTTTGGAGCTCAGTTGGTAGAGTGATGGACCAGCATTCCAGAGATGCAGATTCGAGTCCTGCCAGAAATGGATTTATTATTTTCTTTCTTTCATATTATATTAATTAATTTCTATGGAATTTTAGAGTGTTGATTTATTAAATGTAAAATTCCAGGTATCAGTGGAGAACTTTGTCCGTCTTCTAACTGGGCGTGTACCGAGGGACATGCCTAGGTCCAAACAATTGCTAACAGATGAAGGCAGCAATGTCCTCATATACTTGACTGGCCATGGCGGAGACGGCTTCCTCAAGTTCCAGGACTCGGAGGAGGTGACCAGCCAGGAGCTGGCTGATGCTCTTGAACAAATGTGGCAGAAGAAAAGGTGAGCCCATATATTGAGTCTGTTCTATAAAATATCAGAAAAATACTTAGTAATTTCTAAAAAATAAAAAAGTTTCTCCTGTAATTATTTATTCTTGTTGCTTATAATACTTTTCCCTAGTTTTTAGTTTTTGAGATAGGCAACAAGAGGTGATAAAAGATAGAATAAATTAGTGGCTGCTTTATTTATTATCCATTGTTGAATGAAACAGTTCAAACCTAATTAAATTTATCATGTTGCTCAATCTCAATCCTAAAAGAGCCTCGAGTTTTATATGTTTTTTTTAAATAGTTGATTTAACAAAAAAGTGATCTGAGAATTTCATTAAATTTTTTAATAATACTTTCAGATACAATGAAATATTCTGCATCATTGATACATGCCAAGCCTCGTCCATGTTTGAAAAGTTCTATTCACCAAACATTCTTGCCGTTGCCAGCAGTTTAGTTGGGGAAGATTCACTCTCTGTAAGTTGTACTTAAAATCTTAGAAACTGTGTTTGTGCACTTATCTGTCCAATCCAAACCGTATCCGATTTGGTCTTCCTACAAGATTTCCAACTCAGTTTTAGAATAAAGGTAAATACAGACCTACCATGAGGATGGCGTAGTCACCAGATAACGGAAGCCTCGTAAAAAAATTGTAAATAAAAAAGAATATTAAAATTATGTATGTCTTTTGTTCTTGCAGCACCACGTCGACTCTGCGATTGGGGTGTATATCATTGACAGATACACCTACTATGTCTTGGAGTTTCTAGAAGATGTCCAGCCTGATAGTAAGAGAACCATGGCAGAATTCGTAAGTAGAACACAAAGAGGTTGATATAACTTTAAATCATTTAGGAGCTTAAAAGATAAATAAACAAGTTGATTTATACCCTAACCACAAACTAAACAGACCTGAAAAAGGAAAGACAGAAAGAAGTAGAGAAGGACTTATACCCTTCTCTACGGTACCTCTATGACAGGTCTTTTAGGCCAATGGTCAGGTTACCATGACCTGTATACAAAAGATTTCCTAGTGGCAATACCGCTATATGTACTTCGGGTACCTTTGTCAAGCTAACCCGAAGTACCTTTGTCAAGCTCCATACCCAAATGCTAATTATAGAGGTCATGTCATTCAGTACTCAGCATCACAAAGTCTATAAGATGCCCTTATTTTAACTGCAATTAATGACCATCGAATTTCTACATACATACATATAATACATACATACATAAAATCACGCCTTTATCCCTTACGGGGTAGGCAGAGCGTAAAACGCCTCCTAAAAGGCGCTTTCGCCACGTCTGACATAAATTGAGGGCAATTTAAGATTGTAATGTGTATTGCTGTAGTGACAGGTTGTCAGCCCATCGCCTAAATTACAATACACTGTAACCCTCGAATCCCTTTTGCTGACTTTTACAGCATGCCCGGGAGGAAGGGCAACTGGAACATTCTATGTTTTTCTTTCTCTCACAGTCCAGTATGGAAGAATTACATATAATACATATAATCAAGCCTTTATCCAATAATGGGGTAGGCAGAGCGTAAACGACCTAAACAAAGGTCGTTCCGCCACGTCTGACAAAGTTTTGAGGGTTGTTTAAGATAGATTTGTAGGTATATTGCTGTAGTGACAGGTTGTCAGCCTATCGCCTAAATTGCAATATACAAAAACTCTTGGATCCCTTTGCTGGTTTTTACAGCATGACCGGGAGGAAATGCAGCTGGCACATTATATGTTTTTTGCTCTCAGTCCAGCATAGAAGTTCGAATTTGTGATAGCTTGATTTCTATATTTATTTTTACATGTTTGTCAAAACCAATAATATTCCCTTACAGCTGTTGGTATGTCCGAAGAGTGCTTGTATATCGACGGTGGGCGTCCGAAGAGATCTGTTCAAGAGAGACCCGAAGCAAGTCCCTATAACAGACTTCTTTGGGTCCGTGAGACCAGTCATACTCACCACGGACCCCATTGACATACTGGACATTCCCGTTGCTAAGGCCAAAATGTAAGTGCATGACATTTTTATAACCAGTGTAAGGGACAACCTACCGCAAACTGATTGGGTTGGAAATTCTTTCAGGTGAAGAAAAAATTATATTTTCTCTTACAAAATTATCACCTCGATTAGACAATTTGTATGGGAAAGCCTTCTGTTTTTTTGAAAGATTTTCCTGGTGAAAGTTGTTAAATTTGGTTGACTGAGCGCCCCACATCAGTTTGCGGTACGCTGTTATTTAGAATTACGATGAAAATTTTAAAAAATACAGGTTACAGTAATACTAATCAGATCACTCTGGGGAAAGAAAAGTTACTTTTTATCACGGGAAAATATCTTATTCTCAAAGGAAAATGTAGGCATTCAGTTTTCAAGCTAGTCGTGTCGCGTAAAACTTAACTTTAACTGGATGCCAAATTTATGCAGATTTGATGTAATAGTGTTTTTAATTGAATGTATTAATTTGTCGTCTGTTGTTGTACCTATCTAAATAAAATAAAATAAAATAAAACCGCTGATTGCATCTATGATGCAATTTATTTTTCTTCACGGGAACTCATTTAGCAGGGAACGGCTTGCTAGTGAATAAGTCTGGCTGAACGATCCCTACACAGCGGTGGTAGGGGCCGACTGGCTTGCATCCACCCGACCACCGGAGTCCGGCGCCAAACAGCTTGCTGTGTTCCGTCGATGCGTGAGATTGCCAGTGCCATAACAGGCATCTTCTGGATGAGCTCGCTCCATCGTCGACTCTGTCACGTCACGTACATCCCTGACCTAGTTTCTGGAGTCAAGAGCAAACCCATTTCTAATAAAAAGAAATATAGCAAATTAGTAGGTACCTAATTTGTTTTGTCTTATGCCTGTTTTTACTTTTGTTGTGTTGATGCAATGCATTGAATAACGATTTGTTTTTATGTTTATTTCAGGAACAAAACTTCCACACCAAAGAAAAGAGCGTACCTGCCCCAGTTCCCACAGATAAGTGTAAACTCTAAATGAAATTATTGTTAAATCTAATTCATTCCTAATTAATAAACCAATTTTTATTTAAATATTTTTTTGTCTTTTCACATCGGACGAATTTCTATACTACACTTATAAATATGGAGCCGTATTTTTGAATCACTCTAATCAAATTCGCATACGAAAGAGTCACATGCCAAATAGTATGAATGGAAATTGCATGCGAATGTTACTCTTTCGAATGCGAATATCGATTCAAGTGATTAAAAAAAACCGGCGCCCGATAGTGGCAATACAAAGGTTTACCAAAATGCATATTTCTGGTATTTTTTAAAATAAAACAACAAAAGTGAGTGTAATATTAAATAATTTATTTCTCTATACATTCTAAGAATAATTCTTTAACATTATTTAAACACAACCAATTTACTTTTGGAATCTATAAAACAATAAGCAACATATACGTACTTGCACACAGCATCTCACATTCTGATATGAGATCACATCTAAAGGACTATAGCACCAATACAGTTACGATCGTAGGCCATTCTTTTTGGTCTAATATTCATGCCTTTATACTTACTAATAAAAAAACTAATATTTATCGATAGGGAAAGTGGTTGAAGAATTGTGCCTTTTGACAATAACGCTGATCTTCTTCTTAGCGAGGGGATTCTCGAGTCGAACGACCCGATGAACCTTGGTGTCAATTATTAAAGCGCCAACGACCTTGAGTATTTATCCTTTGGGCAGTATTCAACACTTCACTACATAGTATAAAACAAAGTCGCTTTCTCTGTCCCTATATCCCTATGTATTCTTAGATCTTTAAAACTACGCAACGGATTTTGATGCGGGTTCTTTTAATGGATAGAGTGATTCAAGAAGAAGGTTTATATGTATAAGACATGCATAATATAGTAGAGAAACGCTGATGATTTCCGTGCGAAGCCGGGGCGGGTCGCTAGTTAACGATAAATGCTTTACACAGGCTAGAATTGTCGTCGTAAACAAGATTGATTTCTGGGGTTCTTTGAGATTGATATTCTCTGCCCGTAAAACTAAACAACTACCACCCAACTGAGAACTAATATGAAATTCTTGTTCTTTTTAAAATAAGTTTTGATGTCTACTAAAACGTAATGTTCTTTAAATGAAAGTGTGTGCACAAACAACGACCCGAAATACACCATAAACGAGTACAATGTACACTGAGCCGAATCATAACTTTTTATGATGGCGCTGAACACAAAAAACAATACTGCGCATTCCCACTCCACCCTGCGACCGCAATGAAAAGTAACAATGAACAAGCGAAAATATAAATGATCCCGAAGGGTCGGCGCGGAGCATCAAAACTGATATACTTATTTGCTTTTTTGTTTTGCTGATTCGCACTTACTGTCAAAAGGACACATTTCTCTGAGTAAGCAACAGAATCATTCCCTCTAGCTTTTACACTGCAGAATTACTGATTTGAATATTGTTAAAATGCGTGAAAGCGACGGCAGCCATATCCATACAAAAGACATCAACGCGCTGCTTTTCAACGTTTTTCGTAGTAGTTCATAAATCTGTAATTTAAGTTTTTATCCATCTTTTTGTTTAAAGAGCCTTCATCCTTAGCGGTGACGTCACCATTCGTTAAAAAAACATTATTCGAAAAATATATACTTTTACAAAACTTTGTTCTGATACGGCCGTTATTGGAGGAAATTTCGATAGTCATTGCGCTAATTCATTACTTCTAAAAAAACATTGTCTAATTATAAGGAAGGGCTAGAACAAAATTTTGAAAATGTGTATATTTTGCAAGTTATGATTATTTAACTAATGGAATGGTGGAGCCACCGCTAAGAAAGACTTAAATAATTCCAAATTATTGTGTGTTGCCATTATAAATAACACTTGTGCCTTTTTAGCTTTTTCCTAATTTTAACAATATCCATTTGTCTTGTTTTATAAAATAACAACATAAAAGTCAAGCCAAACATTGTCATCTTTATCTCTATCTCTCCAAGCTAAGAATCAGTTTTTTAATACAAAGTATTTCCTAGTTCTAATAAACTAATACTAATGCACTTTTACAAAAGGTCAAACTCAACAGTCTACGACTAGGAGATGTCATTAAATCTACCTAATTATTATTATTAAATACGTACGCATACAAATAACAGCTAGTTGCTTCAAGCAACAACACAAAAACATACAGACGAATTAAAAACTTCCTCCTGTTTGAAATGAAATAATGAAATGAAATAATAATATTTTGAAGTCGGCTAAAAATTATACAATAGGTATAATGGTATTACGATGATTTCAAATGAATTATCAGTCCAGACCGTTTGTTAAATTTATATGCGAACTTAATCAACTGTTTGGACAAAATGCAGAATTTTATAAAATATAATAAAGTTCTTGGACGACCTTTGTTTAGGTCGTTTACGCTCTTCATACCCCATTAGGGATAAAGGCGTGATTATATGTATGTATGTTCTTTTGTGTCTAAGAAACGAAAACATAAATGGTAAAGCCACGCAGTACCTATACTTAACGATAAATAAATTGTTCTTTTTACGATGATTTTTATGTACTAAATAGTATACAACAAACAACTTTACATAAAATTACAAAAAACGCAACACATTGGTAACGATGGCTTGTACTCAACGATATTTTTAAACTTTAGTCCTACATAATCAAAATTTCCGAATATTATTTTCAACTAACTTAATTAATTATTACATCCTAATTATGTAAATTAACAAATCGCTGATACCACTTACAGTAGGTAATTATCCAAAAACCTACATACGATTATAATTTGTACTTATGAATAAGAATATTTTTTGTTTTGTTTCATTTACAAACGGATGGCATCATTTTACAACGCATAATTTAAGTATAATAACGATAACGACTTATTAGAAACTAAATACAAGGTACAGTTCGGGGCCATAAATATTGCATATCGGTCCTTGGAAAGAGTCAGTGAGTGATGTTTTCCAAGGCCGCGCTGTTGTACAAGTGCGATAGTAATACAAATCTGGACTTATCCGATGTGCAATAATAGGGCCCTGAACTGTACTAGCATAGCAACAGTAAGGAACAGTAAAACATCTCTAACTCAGGAGCCGTATTTTTAAATGACTCTAATCGAAATACTCATGCGAAAGAGTGACATTCGCATGCCAAATAGTATGGAAATCGAATGCGAATGTTACTCTTTCGTAAGCAAATTTTGATTCGAATGATTTAAAAATACGGCTTCTTGAGTCGCATATTTGAAATTAGCATACGAAAGAGCAAAATTCACATGACATATTGTATGAAAATCGCATGCGAATGACACTGCTTAGTGTGCGTAATTGATTCGAGTAATTCAAAAATACGTAGGTCTTATACAGATCCGCTTGCTATCATCTTTGAAGACCGGTTGGTTTACGTGGGTATATTTAAGGACGATTTCATACCCGACCCCGTGAGATACGGGATAAGGCTAGGGAGATGATGATTTAAGGACGATTTCAGTCATTCATACGGAGTTGTTTTACTGTTCTCCACCTGCACTACAGTTCGTACCATTAAAGGCTGGTTTACGTTATGAATTTCAGGACAGTAAGATTTTACTTCACTTCACACGAACGCTGAATATAATAGCCGAACTTTAGGGTGTGATCTTACCAATGAAACTGAACAACTTTCAACTTTCCCCAAGAAACATACGACAAAATATGAAAAAAATGCCCCTCTCCTCTCAAACAATTAGTGTCAGCGAGTCCAGACATTTTGTACCTACAACTGCTTTTTCGTATTTCGAACTATTTTCTTCGGGAAAAGTTGTTCTATTTTATGGGTCGTATCTTATAGTCTGGTCAGTATTTTTTTTACACCTAAGTCTCTCCCTAAGTCAAGGAATATGTTAACCAACCCCAAAGCAGCCACTCAGCTTGACTCTAGTTCCTATGAAAGAGGACTAAGTACAAACTGGGTACCGATTCCTTAAAGACACAACTTTATTAAATCCTGACTAAAAATATTGCCGTCTCTTTCTGTTCCCTTATGATAGAAAATGACAGGTAACGATTTTAGTCGAGTTTTAGTGATTTTGTGCGTATATGAATTGCCCCCAGTGCCAATCTTGTCATGCAAATGGCCTTGATTTGTATTTATCTGCAACGGATTATCTATACCTAAAACGATATTTATTTCTCGACAGCAGAATTTCAAATGCCTATTCTCAGAGTAAGATTACTTACAATATTACTTTACGAATTAGCCTATATCCATAAACCTATGTTATGGAAGCACTAAGGAATTAGTATCCGCAGTAGAAAACTAAAAACAACTATTTACACAATTTAGGCATTTGCCTCGTACTGAATTTATAAATAAGCAAGTTTAAAACACTATAACAGACCTGAAACCGACTTAAAAAAAAGAAATACTTCAGATTTAGAAATGAGAAAATTAATTTTATACTTATTGGACTTTTTAAAGTTTGTTTGTAATCGCTTATGGAGACAAGGGGGCAAATATTAGGATCAGCTTCCTTGGGACGTTAGGATTGGGACAGCTATATACAAATTGAAACTTTTAGTCGAATCTTTAAAAAACACATACGTACAAAAGTAAAAGGCGTGACGGCAGTTTTTGCCATTTCTGGCAATATTGAAATCTTGAAAAAAAGAAAAAATATCAGTCTGTTTCTGGTTAAATAGATTTAACAATCTTGCGTATAATATATTAAATTCAGTATGAGACAAATACTTACCTAATTCTCCTGCTCTGCTATAACATTAGATTAGCTACTAACAAATTAAATATTTTCATCAATAACAATAATTAAAGGCCTTTGTTCTAAGGAACTGTGCTTGGTAAAATACGAATTTACTCGTAATCAATAAAATTGTTCAGTAAAGTAAGTACAGTAGAGAGCCTGTAGATTTAACCATTTTATAACAAAATACAATACACGATTTATTTAACTTAAAAGTCAGTTTACCAATAAATCAAGGTGAAATATTCATACCAGCTTTTTTTATTCAATTCTAAGAAATGATTATGAACGTACATTTTCGATTTTGGCTTATTTATGATTCACATGCTCTCGACTGTACATTCTAATGTAACTATTGTATAACAAAAATCCCGAAACAGCACTACTATACTCGAAAAACTGTAGGTAAGATGGTAGCTATGACAGATGTAATTCCTACGGATCTTAGGCGTATCACACATTGAGCTCCGCGCTACGTCGCGTAGTTCAGATATTGTCTATGTTCCATTGTTCCAATATCTGCGCTACGCAACGTAGCGCGGAGCTCAATGTGTACATCGCTTTAGATACATTTTCTTTTGTTTTCCTTAGGAATGGCATCTGTCACGGCTACCATATTATTACAGTTTTACGAGTATAGCGGTTGCAGTAGGTATGCATCATTTACGCATCGCATCTGGGAAAATACAGATCTTGATCTTGTATGCCAATAACGTAAGAGATATGAAATCTACTTATAGCGTCGCAATGTATCACAAAATATCTCTATAGCTAGCTATGCTAACCAGAAGGGCACGTTTTAACAAATAACGACCTCCATGATAAAACCATTGGATACCTAATATTCTATTGTAGACACAACTTAACTTATTTTTGTTTAGTCCTGTCACTTACTAAAATTTCAATAAAATAGAGACAGCGATACAACAGCTGATTATAATCCTGTCAAAGAAATGTTTTACGCCTTAAATAAAACGGCATGCTAGATGGTGTCGTATTATTTAAAGCAATATAAGTCAACTTGACAGGATCATAATTAGCTGTTGTGTTGTTGTCTCTATTTTACTCAAATTTCAGAAAGTGACAGTAACAAACTAAAATAAGTTGTGTTTACAACAGAATAGGCACCATTGTAGTGTTCAAAGTAACGGCAAATATGTTTAAGCTATCAGAAATACTGCCACTAACTATTGACGATCTAAAAAATTGGTCACTTGATAAATTAACGTGCCCTTAAGTATCTATGGTTGTCTTTCAAGAGCTGTTGTAACAATTTGTGCGTTTTTCACAGCCTGACTAAATATTAATATTTCTAGTTTATGCAAACTTAATAAATTGGGTAGATATAGCCTAAATAAGTTAGGTTTGATCGTTACACGACGTCCTCAATTGACATGATCGGTGCCTTTCGCACTCCGCTTACTGTAGATCAAGGAGGAAAATAAATAACCTATGGAGTACCTAAACATCCAGGGGAAAATGCATTCACCGAATTTTTTTTGCCCATTTTGCCGGTTGTCACAATATCTATGTCAGTATTCTAAAATACTAGCGAATGATGCACTTGCATTGCGTCAGCCAATAGCAGCCCAAAATTTTCCTCCTCACGCGCCTTAAAGCGGTGAGGGGTGTCCTAAACAAACAAGTATGAATGCTCACTCCATAAGTTAAGTCCTCCTTACAGAGATCAATACGTATCAATCATTCCTTAAGCGATCAGTCTTCCCGCTGGCAAATTGCGTTTGCACATCGACCCCCTTACATTCACGAAAATCGAGATATTGTGCTTGAACTACAAAGTCCGTAGTGGAATTTTCCGGAAGAAAGTATCCGTAATTAAATTCCTGGGACCGTATTAACCTCTGTGTGTTGATATAAAAAGAAAACCTTCCTTTTTGAGACGTCCTTGGTTTTCGTTTTCGTGATTCCTCTGACACACGGAATTCAGACTGCTGACCTGAAGTTTGAAACCTTGAACCCTATGGAGAGTATGCGTCCATTTTACTGGTCAGCCTTGTCACCCTTGTCGACTATTTTGTAGTAGTTGTCTATAGTGTAGTTGAAGAGCTGGAAGTCGTACCTGGAATAGAAAAGTCGAAGGTTAATTTAGGGGTTTACTGTTTATGGCTCAACTAGTTTCTAAGAATATATTCTAAACTTTAGTGCAGTAGTTTGTCCGTAATGTGAGTATAAACCAGAAACTGATAGGTGTTGCTCAGTCAACGAAACTAATCAACTTTCAGCAGGAAATTCTTTCAGAAAATAAAAAGAAATACACTTTCTTATACAAAATCACCACCTCGATTAAACAATAGTATGGGAAAGCCATAATTTATAAAATAAATCCTGAAAGAATTTCCTGATTAAAGATGTTACGCTAGACGTTGTCCATTACACCCTGTATAGACAGGTAATTATAATAAAAAAGGCTTCTGTAGCACTTTCAACGTTCCTCACGTTATTAACATCGGCTAATTACATTTATTATGATAGGATACACTTGAGCACTAAGAGAGAGCTATTATTTCTAATTAACATCGGATCGTAAATGTTATTGGTCTTCGGTAGGACAATAAGAACATCCCATAAAGTTAATTGGACAAACATTTTGGTCTCCTGCTGATCAATAAGTGTGATTGAATGGCTAACACACACATAGACCGGAGCAATGGTGCCGATTTTGTTGTAGACACATCTTATTTTAGTTACTTTCTATACATTCATATAATCACAGAGCGTAAAAGACCTAAACAAAGGTCGCTTCGCCACGTCTGACAAAGTTTTGAGGGTTATTTAAGATAGATTTATAGGTACTTTCTATAATTTGAATAAAATAGACACTACATAACGTTTTTAATCCTGTCAAAGTGACGTTTAACGCCTAAAGTATATCTCGTCTTATTTAAAGGAATATACGTCACTTTATAGTCCTGCCAGTTATTAAAAAGACCTGTCATAAAGAAAACAGGGAAAGAATAAGAGAGTGACTTATGCACTTCCTATAAGCATTTCTCTATGGTACCTCTATGACAGGTCGTTTTAATTCCTAGCAGGGCTTAAATAGGATTATAATTAGCTGTTGTGTTTCTGTCTCTATTATATTCAAATTATACTTTAAAACTGTCAGGACCAAGTTGAATAAGATAAATTGTGTCTACAACAGAATTGACACCAATTTCGTATATGCGTTTACTTTAGGTTCCTACTTATTCAAGGTAATGGAAGGAAATCTTTGGAAACCAGATACTCAGCAAAGCTCTACCGTTTAGAAAGATCAGTTATCGTTTCTTGAAAACTTTTACTAGAGTTTCAACGAGTTTTACTTTTAGAACTTACGTACGGGTAAGTATTAGTTTTTTTCTGTTTTGGTTTTAAGGCTTTGGTACAACGAGTAGGTAAATGTCAGTCCTATTGTTCCCTAAGCATTCTTGCTCTCTCAAAAGCAAAAAAAAGTATTGTATTTCCTGAAAGAATTTTCTGGTGGAAATTGTTCAGTGTCGTTGACTGAGCAACCTCTATCAGTTTGCGGGACGCTGTCTCTTACACAAAATATTATAGATTAGGGTGGGATTGATTGATTAGGGTGGGAGGTCGTGGTTCGAGTCCCACCACGTACCAATGTGTTTTTCGGTTTTCGAATTTCATATGTACGTTTATTCGGCGCTTTTTCCGTGCTTCGGAAGGCACGTTAAGCCGTTGGTCCCGGTTAATATCGTTTAATACCGTAGATATTAGTCGTTAAGCCATATCAGAGGCCAGTGCTAAGCATTGGCGGCTTGAAAACTCTGACCTAATCTAGGATTGGGTCTGATTTCCCTTCTAGGTTGCGGAGGTCAGATGGCAGTCGCTCTGTGTAAAAACCAGTACCCTCGTTCAATCCCCTGGATTAGGTAGCGGACCCCGTGAGATATGGGATAAGGCTAGGGAGATGATGGAGGGTGGGATTGCCTGCGAGACTTATATTACTTAAGTTGTGAATTTTGCAACTACGAATTGCAACCATAGTGTCGCGTTTTCGCCCGTTCTGTAGGTTCCCGACCTAGTTCCGACCCTGTAAAAAGTCCTGCATAGGTATTACATACTTGTACAAATCGTAGAGCCTGTCGACCTGCGTCCTGCTGATCCTGGAGTACAGATGGCTGATGCTGTGCAGCGTGTTGGTGCCTTTCCCGCTGTTCTTTTACTCCTTCACTACAGTCCTGTAAAGTCCTACATGGTATGATATTACTTACTTGTACAAGTCGTAGAGCCTGTCGAGCTGCGTCCTGCTGATCCTGGAGTACAGATGGCTGATGCTGTGCAGCGTGTTGGTGCCTTTCCCGCTGTTCTTTCACTCCTTCACTACAGTCCTGTAAAGTCCTACATGGTATGATATTACTTACTTGTACAAGTCGTAGAGCCTGTCGAGCTGCGTCCTGCTGATCCTGGAGTACAGATGGCTGATGCTGTGCAGCGTGTTGGTGCCTTTCCCGCTATTCTTCCACTCTGGCTTCACCACGTCTTGCAGGCGCGCCAGTTGGATCAAAAACCTCTGGTCCTCCTGCAGAAAAAAGGTGTTGTAAAAATGTATGCTAACAGAAAGTGGTCGTTACCATGTCAGAGGTCTAATAGCTGTGCTATTAGGCGGTTTCATAACTCTGACTCCAGGGTTCATACGTCCGTTGTGTCGCTAAGAAGAAAAACACATTCTGGTAAAAATGCATCCTAGCAGATAAAAACACGTGGTATGACACTATAAGACCAAGTTAATTAATGATTCAGTTGATTACTACAGTTTCATCTGCTTCATGATGGCATAAGTTGCCCTGTAACGTCTGAAAACTCTAGGTTCGTTGCGTAGCCGATAGTGTAGTGTAGTTATACAGGAACACATTGATTTGTTGATACACTTGCTTTATCTACGAGTGCTTAGATTTTTTGTAGCAATTTTTGATACAAGATTATCTTAATCTTTATCATACTTACTATTCAGTATCTATGTACGTAGAAGCTACAAAAAAATTATATTGATTTAACGTTAAGCGTTCCTTAAACCCATGTTTTATTCTCGCCAAGTATTGCTACCGTGTATTACCGTGAGAAACTACAAACTGCCGAAGAGCTGAGGATGTCGTAAAATGACGACAGCGTTTTCCTGTCTCGCCTTAAGCGACATTTGTAGGCTTTGTGTGGGAAAAATACTTTACATTACGCCTTTTGAATTTTATCACAACTATATTGTAGCGTATAGCACGGTTGCTGATGGGTTCCGGATTTTTCACAAGTGTGACGTAATCACACGTTATTTTTGGCAACCATTGCGCCACCCCAAATTATGCGCATAGAATTTATCAATAACTAAAATTATGATAGGTCATTATCATGTTGTATGGGGTTTTCCGCGTAGATCTTATATGTTGATAATCAATATTAAGGTTTAGCAGCCAGTTATTAGCTGGGTTGATATTCAATTCTTCATCTATGTTACTAATAAAACGATAAAATCAGCTATCATAATGATGGTAATTGAAAAAATCAAATCTATTGCCGAAGCAACATATTTATAACATAGTTATTGAACAAATCTAAATGTAAAAATATTTGATCAAAAAAGCATAGGCAACTAAATAGACTATTAAAATACTCACATCAAGGGTCTCAAACTTGAGGATGACGTCAAAGTCAAACTTGCAAGGAGTGCAGAAATCGGTGTAGGGAGTCCAGTGCATGTCCAGAGGTCGCTTCGCCTTCGCCTCGTCCAGGACATACGAGACGAACTCTTCGAAGACAGGATATTTATCTGGCAGCTTTTTCTGTCCCGTTGTAGATTTTTGCTGCAGAGGAAATAACGATTAAGATTCTTTTTTATTTTTAAGAAAACCAACAATAAATATGCTTAAAGTTAGTACAAAACAGAAAGTCAATTACAGGTCTTCATCGATAATGTTGAAGTCTCATTAATTAAGAAATCCGTGTTTTAGAGTGCACATCAAACCATCGGTCTCGGCTCGGTCGCGGTCTTTGATAATGGTTATTACAAAAACTGTTAGGCTTGTATTTATAAAGCAATGTCATGATTGAGTAACTATGGATTTGACTACTGAAATGACGTTTCTGACACGAACTCAAACTAGCTGTAAGTCTCAAGTACTGTTTATAATTACGGGCCTTAGAGGCCTAGTAGCTGTGCAATAACAGCCTAATATGGCTGTTTAAAAACTCTAAAACCAGATTTTATCGGGTCGGACTCCCGGACGTTAACTCGAAAATCATCGTCATAGGAAGAAAAAAAAGATGATGAGGTATTAAAACAATGTCGAGTAGAATCAAGGTGCCAAAAACTAGAAAAAAAAATAGATAGGTACCTTTCTATATTTCTTGATGATTCTCGATCCCATTCTATCATGAAACGACTTAGGCCAAGCATGGACGATTTTGTCGTTGTACGCCGACGCGAGCCGTTCCAACGGGTGTCTCACAATCAGAAAAGAAATCGAGTCTATCTGGGCTTTCTTCACCATTTCAGACGTAGGCCTGGCGTATTTCCTTCTAGCCAACTCTAAAGGAACCTCCTTCGTTTTGTCCAGAAACGCCGCTGTGTAGTTCGCCATAAGGTTGAAATTGTACATCCATGATGTCGACGCAGCCTTGAAAATGTTGCACCTGAAAACATTACACTGTAAAGATCCACGTGCATAAAAATACCACCATGACGGCAATTATTAAGATTGTATAGTCATTACAGAGGCATTGGCAAGTAATGTGTATGTTTGTGTAAGGTCGGTATGTAATGCGGGTGTTTCAGTTTAAACGTTTCGAAACGAAAAACACTGTAATTTTGTGCAAGGAGAAATGATTGTATGTTTTACTACCGCACATAATAATCAATATTTAAAAACATTTACGGTTTATAATAAAAATAGAACGCAATTTGGTATCGTCTTATTTTGGGTCACTACAGCAATATACCTACAAATCTATCTTAAATAACCCTCAAAACTTTGTCAGACGTGGCGGAACGATCTTTGTTTAGGTCGTTTACGCTCTGCCTACCCCATTAGGGATAAAGGCGTGATTATATGTATGTAGGTTAGAACTATCGCAACTGCATAAAACGCAACGTGACAAGGTATCATGAATTGATACGCAGTCGTAGTACTTAATACTTAGAATATTCAATATTCATGTCACGCAATCTTATCACGATTATAGAGTAAAAGCTGCAATGAAAATTGCCAACTTAGACGATTTTCTGCCAATAAAGATAACAATCTATTTAGAAGGGGGCGCTCGTGTCTAAAGCTTGATGTCCTAGAAGATAACTTTAAAAGCATAATGGATGTATTGTGTTGTGTGGTTTACGAGATAGATATATCTATATATTTTCATGCTGGACTGAGAGCGATAGAAAAGCATAGCTGCATCTCCTCCCGGGCATGCTGTAAAAACCAGATTAGGGATTCGAGGGTTTCAGTAAATTGTAATTTAGGCGATGGGCTGACAACCTGTCAGTACATCGATATATAGATCTATCTTAAACAACCCTCAAAAATTGGCAGACGTGGCGGAACGACCTTTGCTTGGGTTTAAGATGCTCTGCCTACCCCATTAGGGATATGCGCGTGATTTATGTATGTTGACTGTGCAAGCTGAACCCTAACTAATGTTTGACCAGTAAGTTGGTTCTGTGCTTCGGAAGGCACGATAAGCCCTAAAGCCAGGTGGGATGTCTGAGATCTTTATGCCGGCCGTGTTGGTTGAATCTAGTACCTTATTGCGTTAAAATTTTCTACCCCTCTGTTTTAACAATATAAAACTGGCACGCGTTAAATCTCCTTACTAGTTTGCCTAATACTACTCGTACCAGTCTTTACATACAAGGTAAACATAAAAAGCCAGGCTAAAATTGTTTAGTAGCAGGCTATCCATCATTAGCTGACCAGACAAGGGTGGTCCCGCCCCTACACTGTGCTGTCTGACCTCCCTCAACCCTGGAATATTTATGTAAATGAGCGGAGGGGGAAACATTTATCTATAATTTCGTGTTATTTGATGTAAGTTAGTAATAGTGGCTACATTAATGTATACACAGAAGAGGTAAAAAATCAAGACAAAAGTAATATTCATACATCTTGCACTCAACTTAGCAAAATAGGCTTAAACTTGTTTTTGTTTTGTTATTTTTACTCGTTTACATACTTACTATTCTTTACTTTTTTTTTCTTTCTTATAATTTGGCCCAAAGTCCAAATAATTTATATTTTAATCTGTAAGAATCTCTTAATCTGGCTTGTTAATGTATTAATACTCTTTTAATGAACTCTGTATATGCTGTGAGATTTTTCTATGAATAAAATGAAATAAATATTGGATAGGTGGGCATGTGAGTAGAGAGCCTGATGGTGTAGTGGATAGGGCCATTGCCTCCTGAGCACCACGTACCAATGTGTTTTTCGGTTTTCGAATTTCATATGTACGTTTATTCGGTGCTTTTTCCGTGCTTCGGAAGGCACGTTAAGCCGTTGGTCCCGGTTAATATCGTTTAATACCGTAGATATTAGACGTTAAGCCATATCAGAGGCCAGTGCTAAGCATTGGCGGCTTGAAAACTCTGATCTAATCTAGGATTGGGTCTGGTTTCCCTTCTGGGTTGCGGAGGTCAGATGGCAGTCGCTCTGTGTAAAAACCAGTACCCTCGTTCAATCACCTAGATTAGGAAGCCGACCCCGTGAGATACGGGATAAGGCTAGGGAGATGATGATGAGGTGGGCATGTGAGTTTACAACACGTACGATCTATAAACCCGTGACTCCTGCTCTCAAACAAAACACGAAACATACCCCCGCGGGGCAGAGAGGGGAAGGATTTCTCAAACATTTCCCTTCTTTTGACTTTATTCACCTATAATTTCACTTATTTGAGAAGTCGCTTTTACTCTTTTAAAATGTGTAAGAAACTTTTCTCCACTCTGCCCCGCGGGGGTATGTTTCGTGTTTTGTGTATGCGCTGGAGATTCGGTTTAATAGTTCAGTGAAATCGTATGGATATGGTACAGAAAATAAAATATTCAGTCTTTTCTTTTTCATTCTCTTCATAATCGTTGTCATTTATAGGTGCCCTTTTGTTAAACTCATGATTTTTTAAGTAAAGCTTTTGCTGCAACATGCGACAACACAGATCTCATGATCTTTGATCCTACTTCTAATGTTTAACCATTTGTTGCAAAGGCAGACCAAGATGTCATAGAAGTACAGATATTAAGAGTGATCCTACTTCTTTTCTCTTACCATATAACGTGGTACTGCCTGTTGATGAGGTACTCCCAGGCGTAGGCTTTGTGACTGGAATCATCCATGCCGGTCCTGGAGCACTCGTTACGAAGGTACTCCCGTCGTGCCTTCATCCGAGTGTTCACCTCCAGGAACTTGTCGCGGTTCAGAAGACCGTCATCGTGACTCGAGTTGTCATAGATATACTGGAACAAGAGGCGAGGTTAGTATTTTGTAAACATAAGGCGTTTTTTAATCACCTGGTTTTGAGAGGTTTAATTTATTTTTCTTCAATTTTGGAACCTGACGTTTGAGGCCCTTTACATGAACCGTGGTCGAAGGAAACGTCGGGTTACAAAAATAAAAGCAACTTAAATCTGTTGAAAACTAACATTGCTTCTGACTCTGGACAGTTCGGTGTCTTTGTAGAGCGTAATGAAGAAACAAGGTCAACACAAACAACAAATATGAAAACGAAAACATCTACGAACTACTATAAAGCAATAGAGAAACTGGAATATGAACAAAAATTTACGCATTATAATTTACAAGCGAAACCCAAACGAACTGAAGGATCCCATTACAAGTCTACTAGGTATAAATAAATACAGTAAAGCTACCTAGCTACAGTGAGTGGATATATTTTCTGGTAGGAAGCGTAGCCTTGGAAAAATAGGGCACGAGAAAAATGCCACAATATTTTTTTTATTGTACTGTTTGCCTCTTGACATTTCGGGGTGAAATATCACTGGGAAGGAAGTTTGACCTCTGTTAACAATGGAGAGTCTTTGGTAAGATATCAATTTTCATTTACGTACCGGAGTTTTTTACTAGAAATAATTTACCTATTTTTGTTTTTAATTTAGTTAAGAGCAAGTAGGTGTGTAGGTGTTACACGTGTGGAAGTAATATTTTTCATTCTTAACCCCTTGGGGTAAAAATAATGGACATTTATAGTTACACGAAATTGAAAAATCAATTAGGTAATTAAAGCAATGAGAATTGATAGAATTTCGATTTATAGATTTTGAAGTTCTTCCATGCCAGCCTGGGAGAGAAAAACATAGAATGTGCCAGCTGCATTTCCTCCCGGTCGTGCTGTTAAAATCAGCTAAGGGATCCGATGGATTCTTGTGAGTATATTGTAATTTAGGCGATGGGCTGACAACCTGCCTCTACAGCAATTTACCTACAAATCTATAATAAATAACCCTCAAAACTTTGTCAGACGTGGCAGAACAACCTTTGTTTAGGTTTACATGTTATATGTATGTATGTAATTCATAGAATTAGATTCAGCGACCGACTTTTTTACGTTATTAAATAATTTTCTTTTTAGATCAAAATCTTAAGATGATTCTAGGAAATAACCTCCTGATCTGACTTGTGAAATTTTCATTTGAGACGACAAAAAGTGAACACTGTACTAAAACAGTCAAAAATAGCAAACAGTGAAAGTGGGTGGGATTCGCTTTTAGAATCTTGTTCTGTGCAATGCATGGGAGCATTTATAATGAGCAAATGATAGTAATTTTAGTATTCCGTAATGAGTTGGGAACATTACATTAAATCATTTTGTAGAGTACCGTTGTTATAACAAAGTTGTTCAAAATAATTTTCTCTACGATAATAGTGTTGTTTTTACCTCGATCGGAGCAGTTGCATACTCAACGGTTAAGTCACGTATGTTCAAGAGATACCTAAGCATTTAGAAGATATCTAGATATAAGTACATCCATACATACAATCACGCCTTTGTGCCTAATGGGGTAGGCAGAGCGTAAACGACCTAAAAACATGGTCGTTCCGCCACGTCTGACAAAGTTTTGAGTGTTATTTAAGATAAATTTGTAGGTATATTGCTGTAGTGACAGGTTGTCAGCCTATCGTCTACTAAATTATAATATACAGAAACCCTCGGATCTCTAAGCTGGTTTTTACAGCATGCCCGTGAAGAAATGCAGCTGGCACATTCTTTGATTTTCTCTCGCTCCCAGGCCAGCATATATCAAGATATATCCTTTATAATTTGGATATTCTTTATTAAGTACGTTTTATTTCCTCTCCTCAACTTGTTCACTTGTTTCTGTTTTATGTGCGATTTATGTACTGTACTGTACATTTATTTCCTCTTCCATGCTGGACTGGGAGCAAGAGAAAAATATAGAATGTGCCAGATGCAGTTCCATACGGGCCTGCTGTAAAACCAGCTTAGGGATCCGAGGGGTTAAGTTTATTTTAATTTAGGTGATGTGCTGACAACCTGTCACTACAGCAATATACCTACAAATTTATCTAAAATGAGCCTCGAAACTTTGTCAGCCGTGGCGGAACGACCTTTGTTTAGGTCGTTTACGCTCTGCCTACCCTATTAGGGATAAAAGTGTGATTACGTGTGTGTATGTACTGTCTCTATGCAGATAAGTAGGTTAAATGCATCTCAGTGCATCGTTGCCTGTCACAGGTGCCTAGAATCAGGTGCCTAGATGCTTTCTCTAGTCACTTTCCCAGTCTGCCTGGCTGTTTCGCGTCAGGCGTCGGTTATTTCAATTGCTATTACATCATCTAAGAATCTTGCCTGAGACTTGGGTAAGAAATGCTTAATTCAAACGATTAAGCTTAATAGTTGCTTCCATGCTGGCCTGGGAGCGAGAGAAAAACATAGAATGAGCCAGCTGCATTTCCTCCCGGGCATGCTGTAAAAATCAGCTAAGGGATCCGAGGGTTTCTGTGTATTGCAATTTAGGCGATGGGCTGACAACCTGTCACTACAGCAATATACCTACAAATCCATCTTAATTAACCCTCAAGACTTTGTCACACGTGGCGGAACGACCTTTGTATAGCTCGTTTACGCTCTGCCTACCCCATTACGGATAAAGGCGTGATTATATGTATGTATGTAAGCTTAATAGTGATAAGCACAGTACGGAGAAATGCTTAATTCAAACGATTAAGCTTAATAGTGATAAGCACAGTACGGAGAAATGCTTAATTCAAACGATTAAGCTTAATAGTGATAAGCACAGTACGGAGAAATGCTTAATTCAAACGATTAAGCTTAATAGTGATAAGCACAGTACGGAGAAATGCTTAATTCAAACGATTAAGCTTAATAGTGATAAGCACAGTACGGAGAAATGCTTAATTCAAACGATTAAGCTTAATAGTGATAAGCACAGTACGGAGAAATGCTTAATTCAAACGATTAAGCTTAATAGTGATAAGCACAGTACGGAGAAATGCTTAATTCAAACGATTAAGCTTAATAGTGATAAGCACAGTACGGAGAAATGCTTAATTCAAACGATTAAGCTTAATAGTGATAAGCACAGTACGGAGAAATGCTTAATTCAAACGATTAAGCTTAATAGTGATAAGCACAGTACGGAGAAATGCTTAATTCAAACGATTAAGCTTAATAGTGATAAGCACAGTACGGAGAAATGCTTAATTCAAACGATTAAGCTTAATAGTGATAAGCACAGTACGGAGAAATGCTTAATTCAAACGATTAAGCTTAATAGTGATAAGCACAGTACGGAGAAATGCTTAATTCAAACGATTAAGCTTAATAGTGATAAGCACAGTACGGAGAAATGCTTAATTCAAACGATTAAGCTTAATAGTGATAAGCACAGTACGGAGAAATGCTTAATTCAAACGATTAAGCTTAATAGTGATAAGCACAGTACGGAGAAATGCTTAATTCAAACGATTAAGCTTAATAGTGATAAGCACAGTACGGAGAAATGCTTAATTCAAACGATTAAGCTTAATAGTGATAAGCACAGTACGGAGAAATGCTTAATTCAAACGATTAAGCTTAATAGTGATAAGCACAGTACGGAGAAATGCTTAATTCAAACGATTAAGCTTAATAGTGATAAGCACAGTACGGAGAAATGCTTAATTCAAACGATTAAGCTTAATAGTGATAAGCACAGTACGGAGAAATGCTTAATTCAAACGATTAAGCTTAATAGTGATAAGCACAGTACGGAGAAATGCTTAATTCAAACGATTAAGCTTAATAGTGATAAGCACAGTACGGAGAAATGCTTAATTCAAACGATTAAGCTTAATAGTGATAAGCACAGTACGGAGAAATGCTTAATTCAAACGATTAAGCTTAATAGTGATAAGCACAGTACGGAGAAATGCTTAATTCAAACGATTAAGCTTAATAGTGATAAGCACAGTACGGAGAAATTCTTAATTCAAACGATTAAGCTTAATAGTGATAAGCACAGTACGGAGAAATGCTTAATTCAAACGATTAAGCTTAATAGTGATAAGCACAGTACGGAGAAATGCTTAATTCAAACGATTAAGCTTAATAGTGATAAGCACAGTACGGAGAAATGCTTAATTCAAACGATTAAGCTTAATAGTGATAAGCACAGTACGGAGAAATGCTTAATTCAAACGATTAAGCTTAATAGTGATAAGCACAGTACGGAGAAATGCTTAATTCAAACGATTAAGCTTAATAGTGATAAGCACAGTACGGAGAAATGCTTAATTCAAACGATTAAGCTTAATAGTGATAAGCACAGTACGGAGAAATGCTTAATTCAAACGATTAAGCTTAATAGTGATAAGCACAGTACGGAGAAATGCTTAATTCAAACGATTAAGCTTAATAGTGATAAGCACAGTACGGAGAAATGCTTAATTCAAACGATTAAGCTTAATAGTGATAAGCACAGTACGGAGAAATGCTTAATTCAAACGATTAAGCTTAATAGTGATAAGCACAGTACGGAGAAATGCTTAATTCAAACGATTAAGCTTAATAGTGATAAGCACAGTACGGAGAAATGCTTAATTCAAACGATTAAGCTTAATAGTGATAAGCACAGTACGGAGAAATGCTTAATTCAAACGATTAAGCTTAATAGTGATAAGCACAGTACGGAGAAATGCTTAATTCAAACGATTAAGCTTAATAGTGATAAGCACAGTACGGAGAAATGCTTAATTCAAACGATTTGATAAGTACATATCGGGTTTTTTATCAGATTAGAAAATCTAAGGCTCGTATTTTGAAGCCATCTCAAACTTGAGAGCAATATTAAGTATAGATTTGACAGGCTAGTTTGTGCTGAAATGACATTTCTGATACGAACTCAAACTCGCTGTCATGCATGAGAGCTGATTATTAATAAGGCCCTTAGGCTCGTATTTATAAAGCGATATCAAACTTAAGAGCAATATGAATTAGTATGGGTTTGACAGGCCGGTTTGTACTGAAATTACATTTCTGATACGAAGTCAAACTCGCTGTCGCATGAGAGCTGATTATAAATACGGCCCTAAATGAGATTAAACCGTACTATTATATATTCTGTGATTAAACTACAGATTTAACATATCAAACGCTACCTATTTCGTTGTTATAATTATGTTTCTTATTCATAAATTTCTTGATCAAAGAAAATCAAGTTCATAATTAGAATAACTACAGGTTTGTACTTGTGCCTACTACTATTATCCGAAAAAATATAACTTACGACAGATTTTGATGTAACCAGAAAACATTATTTTAATTTATGCTGTGTGTCTAATTAAAACGAGAAGTGATAAGATATAATGAGTGAAAGTTGATAAGAGCGGTCGGTCCCGCATTCCTGGTGATGCTAAATGTGCAGTGAAAGGCTTCTCGAAAGACATACTCTGGTATGCAATTGCACTAATACCTAAAACCTAAATACATACTGTTTCTTCCATGCTGGCCTGGGAGCGAGAGAAAAATATAAAATGTGCCTACTGCATTTCCTCCCGGGCATGCTGTAGAAACAAGCTAAGGGATCCGAGAGTTTCAGTATATATTGCAATTTACGGGCTGACAACCTGTCATTACAGCAATAATCTATCTATCTATCTATATATATAAAAATGAATCCCTATTTCCCTTGGTCACGGCATCACGCCTGAACGGCTGGACCGATTTCGCTAATTCTTTTTTTGTTCTGTTCGTTATTATCAGGAGAAGGTTCTTATGAAAGAAAAAAATAAGGAAATTGCGCGAAAAATTAGAAAATTTAAAATTACTTAACCACCATATAAAATTATTAAACTTTTTTAATGTAACCTTAAGACATTTGACATAGAATTGACTAAATGCGTGCTGCAAATATAGTCAAAGAGGATGAAAAAAAAAACAATGACGTTTAAAACGGATTCTTCTTTCAATCTTATTTTATTGATAAATATAGTCAAAGAGAATGAAAAAAAAAAAGGCGTCTAAGGCGGAACAAAGTTCGCCGGGTCAGCTAGTTAGATAATATAATTAATAATAATAATAATTTAATTGATAATTTGATTCGCTTACGCTCTGCCTACCCCATTAGGGATAAAATGTATGTGATTACATGTATGTATGTATAATTAGATAACCCTCATAATTTTGTCAGACGTGGCGGAACGACCTTTGTTTTGGATAAAGGCGTGACTATATGTATGTATAAAATACTATACGGGATGTAAGGGACAGCGTCCCGCAAACTGATAGGGGTTGCTCAGTCAACGATACTGAAGAACTATCACCAGGTTATTTTTCAGGAGAAGAAGTGAAAAAGAAAATTTGGTCTTCCATACAAATTGTCTGATCGAGGTGGTCATTTTGTATGGGATGGTGAATTTTATTTCATACATACATACATAAAATCAAGCCTTTATCCCTAATGGGGTAGGCGGAGCGTAAACGACCTAAATAAAGGTCGTTTCGCCACGTCTGACAAAGTTTTAAGAGTTATTTAAGATCCGATTTATATGTATATTGCTGCTTGTGTCCGCTCATCGCCTAAATTGTAATATACTGAAACCCTCGGATCCCTTAGCTGGTTTTTACAGCATGCCCGGGAGGAAATGCAGCTGCCGCATTCTATGTTATTCTCTCACTCCCAGTCCAGCATGGAAGAAAGTATATTTACTACGTAGGTATATTGCATTTTTTTATGTAACTATGTTATTATTTTCACCTAGGCAACGTACAAAGTCTTTAAAGTTGGTAAATCCCCTTCCGTGCTTCAGGCTTCCGTGCAAATGCATTTGAGTTTGCAAGCCCCTATCTTTACCCCACTTGGGAGCCTTTAACTTACTTGTTACGTACATTGCTGCATTGCATTAGTTAAGACAATGCAGTCTGAATCACCTGATTGATTGTTTGGAAGAAAAAAGTATTTCATGCTACGGAGAGCATGTAAAGCCTCTTATAATTATAATAGTGCTTACTTATTATAAGAGGCTTTACATGTTCTCCGTACATTACACAACATTATGTCAGAGGCCTATAAGCTGTGCTATTAAGCGGTTTAAAAATTTGACATCAGGGCTCTTCGGGTCGATTGGCTCGAAACCCACACTACAAGAGTTGCTGCATTGCGTCTTAACTAGCGATATTTAGGTCATACCGGGTGTAAGGGACAGCGTCCCGAAAACTGTTAGGGATTCCTCAGTCAACGATACTGAATAACTTTCAACAGAAAATTCGTTCAGAAGAAACGGAAAATCAAAATATATTTTTTTCACGTCCTAAAAAGAAATCTTGCCGGTAGTTGTTCAGTTCCGTTGACTGAGCAACCCCTATCAGTTTGCTGGTCGCTGTCCCTTGCGCCCCGCATTATACAAAAGCTGCAATGTATGTTCATCAGTGCTGGAAATAAGCAAGGGTAGAGCCATGGCGGGGCTTTCGTGATCGTCTGTGGAACGCCCGTTTGAAGTTTTTGAAATTGTTCGCTTATCGCAAGACAACACGATACAATCAATAGGTACCTACTTATTTTAGAGGTACCTATGTACGTAAAATCTAAGCATCTATAACTCGTATACGTATCTTCTTCTTAGCGAGTGGATTCTTGAGTCGATAGACCTGATGAAGCCTGGTGTCAGTTTTCAAACCGCCTAGTAACTACTAAGACCCTTTGACATGGTTTGAATAACGACCACTATCAAAGAAAGCGACCGGGACCGACGGCTTAACGTTCGCTCGGAAGCACGGGATCCTCTTTCTTTTCTTTCTAATTGAACTGGGGAAAACCTCACAAAGTGATAAATTGACAAATATCAACTTTGAGTCCTCCCCCTGTGAATCGAACCCTGGACCTCCAGATAGAATAGAATAGAAAACGTATCGTAAATCGTAAGCCCATGGCTCTGACAACTAGACAACGTTACCTATGCCTCCTATTATGCTAAGGTACTCGTCGGGGTTGGGCTGCAGCGGCAGTCGGCAGTCGGGTACCTTCAACTCTGTACGTATTTTGGCGTGAAAATTATTATCGGTTTATAAAGCACTAGCGACCCGCCCCGGATACGCACGGAAATTATCAGTGTTTCTCTACTATATTTTGCATGTGTTATACATATAAACCTTCCTCTTGAATCACTCTATCCATTAAAAGAAACCGCATCAAAATCCGTTGCGTAGTTTTAAAGATTAATGCATACATAGGGATATAGGATTATGCAACTGTATGTATGTTTTATAGTGGTAGGTTATTTTTAAAGGTAATTATTATTACTGTTATTATTTGTTGTGTTATAAATAAAACATTAATCATTAAAAGTTCAATTTACGTTGATAATGAGCTGTGATTTTCCTCAGTGAGTTTTTTTTTAATTATTGGAATGAAGTTCTGAAAACAGCGATATTTAGGAACATAATTTCTGTAGCTAATCCAGTAAATCTAGTTTCCACTGCAATTCGACAGTAAAATACACTCCACAGTCCACACAAATCCAGGGTCCGATACAAGCTGATATGCTCATTCAGCTTAATGTGCACACTATGCAACCATTTCTTTCATGCTGGACTGGGCGCGAGAGAAAAACATAGAATGTGCCAGCTGCTTTTCATCCCAGGCATGCTGTAAAATCCTGCTAAGGGAACCGCGGGTTTCAGTATATTGCAATTAAGGCGATGGGCTGACAACCTGTCACTATAGCAATATATCTACAAATCTATCTTAAATAACCCTCAAAACTTTGTCAGACGTGGCAGAACGACCTTTGTTTAGGTAGTTTGCGCTCTGCCTACCCCATTAGGGATAAAGGCGTGATTATATGTAGGTATGTATGCAACCTTGGATGTGATTTCCTATTTCGAAACATACTAGGCAATGGATGTAGTACTATTATATATTCTGTGACAATAGGCTAGGATATCTATCTACAACTAAGGGGTAATCTATAGTTGTATGGGTATCTTCGTAGGATATATTCCACCGCAGTATTGGTCGAAGGCTGCACGCCGATATCCGCTAGTCTGTTCGACTGGATGAGCACAATATGCAGCCTGTGCTATGCAGGCTAACACCATCGGTCGCGCTTTGTTTCTGCTCCGATTGAGATAATAGCGACACACGGCCATTTGCTCGCCTGCGCCTCACTGCGGTTGGATAAATCATGTGATACCCAGGACTGCATAGACATACGCTATCTAGGTATTTATGTATGTACTTATGATAGCTAGGTACGTCACCGATATCCGCTGGTTGGTTCAGCTGAATAAGCACAATATGCGGCCTGTGCTATGCAGGCTATAACACCGTCGGTCGCGCTTTGTTTCTGCTCCGATTGAGATAATAGTCGTCCAAGGATAAAAGCGACACACGGCCACTTGCTCGCCGGCGCCTCACTGCGGTTGGATAAATCATGTGATATACAGGACTAAACATACGGTCTTTAGGTATGTACATATGATACCACTGCACTGCAGAGCAATACTGATGGCAGCTAGGTCACAGATTAATTTCCGCTGGTCGGTTCAGCTGGATGAGCACAATATGCAGTCTGTGCTATGCAGGCTATAACACCGTCGGTCGCGCTTTGTTTCTGCTCCGATTGAGATAATAGCGACACACGGCCATTTGCTCGCTGCGGATGGTTAAATCATGTGATATCCAGGACTGCATAGACATACGGTGTCTAGGTATGTACGAATATATGGTACTACTGCACTGCAGAGCAATACTGATGATAGCTAGGTAGGTCACCGATATCCGCTGGTTGGTTCAGCTGGATGAGCACAATATGCCATAAAATATCATCTTCGTATGTTTTCCTATATGGAGGACAACAGATTTTCTTTACCATGCTGGCCTGGGAGCGAGAGATAAATATAGAATGTGCCTGAATTTCGTCCCGGGCATGCTGTAAAAACCAGCTAAGGGATCCAAGGGTTTCAGTATATGGTAATTTAGGCGATGGGCTGGCAACCTGTCACTACAGCAATATACCTACAAATCTATCTTAAATATCCCTCAAAACTTTGTCAGCCGTGGCGGAACGACCTTTGTTTAGGTTGTTTATGCTCTGCCTACCCCATTAGGGATAAAGGCGTGATTATTATGTATATATGTATGGAGGATAATTTATACTTCCATGCTGGACTGGAAGCGACCCTAAGGCTAGGGAGATGGCTGGACTGGAAGCGACATAAAAACATAGAATGTGCCAGCTGCATTTCCTCCCGGGCATGCTGTAATAACCGGCTAAGAGATCCGAGGGTTTCAGTATATTGTAATTTAGGCGATGGGCTGACAACCTGTCACTACAGCAATATACCTACAAATCTATCTTAAATATCCCTCAAAACTTTGTCAGCCGTGGCGGAACGACCTTTGTTCAGGTTGTTTTTGCTCTGCCTACCCCATTAAGGCGTGATTATTATGTATGTGTGGAGGACAATATGAATATCCTGTCCGTCCGTAGCTAGTACATAGTCGGACTTTATTGTAGAACTATACCTATTGGAAGTATGGTTACCGATATCCGCTGGGCGGTTCAGCTGGATGAGCACAATACGCAGCCCATGCAGGCTTTTGTTTCTGCTCCGATTGAGATAATAGCGATACACGGCCATTTGCGGCTTACTGCGGTTGGAGAAGCCCGTGGATATTACAATATGCATGTTGAGAATAGCCCACAATGCGGGACTTTAAACGCCAGCATTTTATGAATTGGCATATTTCGCTAGAAAATGGTTGTATATATCTTATGTGGTTTTAACAGTCGTCTGTATCACTTAGATAGGTAGAAAAGGACGCCTTACCTCCTACTTCTTGCATTTTAACACCACCCACGACGTTTAGTAATACTATGTAATACGAATAATGAATTACTACCAGTTTCCTTTCAGGAATATTACTCCGCATACCGATATTCAGATAAAGAGCGACAACGAAGCGATAATTCAAATGTATGAATATTCACATTCAGCCCATTACAATGCCAAATTACGGTAATTGCTTGGAACGTACAAATACTGGTCTCAATTCTACTAATATATATATAGTCCTCCCACCGATTTTCGGTGATGGCGGCCAATCTCCCGGAAATGGGCCAACTGCGCAGGACTTGTTTTTAGTGCCCAAGTGTTTCGCGCAGGACCGACTATTTACATGCCCATCCGACAGCATGGATCATCTTACTTTTCGTACAATCAGGTGATCAGCCTGCAATGTCCTAACCAAACTAGAAACAACAACACAAAGTCATTGTCCCCGCCGGGAATCGAATCCGGGACCTCCGGGTCGAGAGCCCAATTGTCAATTCTACTATGTCACTTACTAAAGCTACATTTTAATATATAGTAGCAATATACAATCAGTACCACATACAGTACCTAAGTATAGTTGTAGAAGTTTAATTTCTATATTTATTATAAGAACTGTCGTTTGTTTTCTGTCAACTTCAGATACCTGTAATTTGTAGTTAATAATATTCTTGCCAAAAGTGCAGGACATAATCAACTACGATAGTTGATTCGAACTCTCTTTGGGTCGCTGAACCAGCGTAGTAGTTGTTTGAGTTTTACAGCTATTTTTATTATATTTATATACGAGTTTATAGGAAATATACAAATTATTACATTTTATAAACTTTAGGATTACTGCTGATAATGTCCTGGCTTTGACAGGTTTAACTTAAATTTAACTTTGATAAGTGTCATTTAGAATCGGTCCCATTATCTAGCGTGTCATCTCCACGCTAATAGGTTAATTTTCATAATGGCTACCGCGAGTGCTGCTCCGAATTTTTGAAATTGAATTTCCATTGAAAATTTATTGCCCGTAATTTCCCAGTGTTAAAAGGCCATTAAAAATAAAATTACGTAAGTACAGAAGTTTCTATACTATAGTATAGATACTTGTTAAATGCTGGGTTTTACACCCGGAACATCACATCGCCTTTCGATAATTGATGATTTTCAACGAATTCAACAAAAAAAACACTTTCAACATTGCTTTTAATTTTGTCAAAGACACCATACACTACTTTCTTAGAGCTATACATATCTAATTGCATACATACATACATTATAATCACGCCTTTATCCCTAATGGGGTAGGCAGAGCGTAAACAACCCAAACAGAGGTCGTTCCGCCACGTCTGACAAAGCCTAATTGCATATTGATTTTATCTTCTAGGGATAAAGGCGTGATTATATGTATGTATGTATGTATTACATAGACTGACTTACCTGGTATGAATCACAGGTACGGGGTACGAGTATGAACACGAAGAAATTTATGTGGAATTAAAATACTTGGCGAAGCTTTGTTAGATTATTCTTTGGATGCTTGCACGCAGGTTTTCTAGAAAACCCGCGAAGTATTGTGCAATGCATTCAATGCGAGTAAAGTCACAGAAACTAACAAGTTAGGAACAAATAATTACATGCACAGTACATGTCGTGAGATTGTGTCCCACGCTGTTCATTATGTTGATAACTAAGTATACTTTAATCATTGTAATTATATGCAGGTACTTGCAAAATGTAGAGCATTACAGGAAAAAACTTCAGCTCCTGAATGACTGGCATGTCAACTGAAACAGAAGTTTTTTGCTCAAACAATCATGGTTGATTAATATAAGTTTAGTTTAGTTAGGTATTTGCTTACTGAATCACTGTAAGTAGGACTCTCAACTGACTCTGAACTGTGAAAAATATTTTCATAGAGATGGCGATTTCAAGAAAAAAAATATACAACATACTTAAATACATATTTTAAAGTCGCATTTTTGGAAATGCCATACGATGATGATGATGACATACATATAATCACGCCACTGTCCCTAATGGGGTAGGCAGAGCGTAAACGACTGAAATAAAGGTCATTCCGCCACGTCTGACAAAGTTTTGAGGGTTATTTAAGTGACAGGATGTCAGCCTATCGCTATGTAGTACTATTATATA
Source organism: Scrobipalpa costella (assembly GCA_949820665.1). Taxonomy (NCBI): domain Eukaryota; kingdom Metazoa; phylum Arthropoda; class Insecta; order Lepidoptera; family Gelechiidae; genus Scrobipalpa; species Scrobipalpa costella. Next base: position 11,237,721 of record OX463312.1, read on the forward strand.
TTCTGTGCTATCGCCTAAATTGCAATATACAGAAACCCTCGGATCCATTAGCTGGTTTTCACAGCATACCCGGGAGGAAATGCAGCTGGCACATTCTAGTTTTTTCTCTCGCTCCTAGTCTAGCGTGGAAGTATGAATTGTAATATAAAATGATACAACCTTTGCAGAATCTTGTGTATTTTATATTACCAGTAGAAATACCTCTCGTATCTAACATCTCGATACCTATCATCCAATTACAGCAAATGGCGATATAGTTAGGTATTTCGGCTCAACGTGGCCATTATTCTTAGCCCATCATTAGATACCGGTAACTACCTATTTGATTACAAGTATAATAGATAATGATCATAGATGTTTTAAATGATCAACGGTTTCTGCTCGGACTAACACAAATTGCAAAAAAAAAAAAAACACCGTTTAGAGATGAGATAGTTGTTTAAAATTTGTTTTTTAGGCTAAGTTTTCATGGAGATTTTTACAGTTCTTAGATATTTTTTTGAATAAGTAAAAGATTAGAAGAAGAAATTTCTTCCATACTGGACTGGGAGAGAAAGAAAAACATAGAATGTTCCAGTTGCCCTTCCTCCCGGGCATGCTGTAAAAGACAGCAAAAGGGATTCGAGGGTTACAGTGTATTTTAATTTAGGCGATGGGCTGACAACCTGTCACTACAGCAATACACATTACAATCTAAAATTGCCCTCAATTTATGTCAGACGTGGCGAAAGCGCCTTTTAGGAGGCGTTTTACGCTCTGCCTACCCCGTAAGGGATAAAGGCGTGATTTTATGTATGTATGTATAAGTAAAAGACCGGGTTCAGTGGCGCGCCTTAGGTGAATAAGCCTAACAATCTAGCAATCTACTGCTCACATTGATGTTTGATGTTGATGAATTTATGTTACTATGTCATATTTTCCACGCTGGCCTGGAAGCGAGAGAAAACATAGAATGTGCCAGCTGCATTCATGTGCCTCCCGGCATGCTGTAAAAACCAGCTAAGGGATCCGAGGGTTTCAGTATATTGTAATCTAGGCGATGGGCTTACAACCTGTCACTAAGCAATATACCTTCAAATCTATCTTAAATAACCCTTGAAGCTTTGTCAGACGTGGCGAAACGACCTTTGTTTAGGTCGTTTAAGCTCTGCCTATCCCGTTAGGGATAAAGCCGTGATAATATGTATGTATGTCATATTTTTGTATGTAGCGAATGAATGAAACACCGGAACAATAAATTATTGTCCGTCCGGACGGGCGCATTGTTTATGATTTTATTAATGGTTAGGTACATTCTTTGTTTTTACGGGCTACAAACCGGCTTTTCAAAACACGTTTCTGAGCTTGTCAGGTCTTGTCGGTGCAAAAAGTCCGATCCCGTTTACATAAATCATACATAAATCACGCCTTTATCCCTTACGGGGTAGGCAGAGCGTTTAACGCCTCGTAAAAAGCGCTTTCGCCACGTCTGACAAAAATTGAGGGCAATTTTAGATTGTAATATGTATTGCTATAGTGACAGGTTGTCAGCCCATCGCCTAAATTACAATACACTGTAACCCTCGAGTCCCTTTTGCTGACTTCAACAGCATGCCCGGGAGGAAGGGCAGCTGGAACATTCTATGTTTTTCTACCTCTCCCAGTCCAGCATAGAAGTATCCCGATCCTGTATTCTTTATTTATTACTTTAAAGTTGTCTTCAAGTGACAGGTCGTCGTTTGCTCAATACACTGAAATGTTAAGTTTCCTCTATTTATATCTACGGTTTGCCCGGGAAGAGAACATACATACGTACATATAATCACGCCTTTATCACTAATGGGGTGACAGAGCGTAAACGACCTAAACAAAGGTCGTTCCGCCACGTCTGACAAAATTTAGAGGGTTATTTTAGATAGATTTGTAGGTATATTGTTATAGTGACAGGTTGTGAGCCCATCGTCTGAATTGCAATATACAGAAACCCTGAGATCTCTTAGCAGGTTTTTACAGCATGCCCGGGAGGAAATGCAGGTAGCAAAACAGCTAAACAAGCTGGAAATTCTATGTTTTCTACCGCTCCCAGTTAAACATGCAAGACTTTTTTGATACTCAATTGCAATTTCTTTCCCATTGTTGTAAATACCTAGAACCGCAGTTAATGTTATTAAACCATAAAATTTTAACGAGTCAAATTATTAACAACTTTCTTTTGGCCGATCGGTGAGTTATAAAACTAGTAGAACACTTAATTATGTAAATAAGGGAAATACTTAAGTATTAATCTATATTTAGGACATATTTTGACAAAATCCCTGTGAATTGTTACTATGGTACTATCTTGACGGATATGTAGTTCTTTGGCAGTCACATTAAGAATGTGTAGCTGCTCTACAATTCACAAGTCGTATGTCTAGCCGCATTATACATACATATAATTACGCCTTTATCCCTAATGGGGTAGGCAGAGCGTCAACGACCTGATTAAATGTCATTCCGCCACGTCTGACAAAGTTTTGAGGGTTATTTAAGATAGATTTGTAGGTATATTGCTGTAGTGACCGGTTGCCATCCCATAGCCTAAATTGCAATATACTGAAACCCTCGGATCCCTTAGCTGGTTTTTACAGCATACCCGAGAGGAAATGCAGCTGGCACATTCTATGTTTTGCTCTCGCTCCCAAGCCAACACGGGAGAAGTTTTAGCAGCATTATAGGTTTTTCAATTTCTAGGTATTAGGAAAAGACATTAAATAAACATTAACTTTGTACATCATAAATACCATAATGTACTTATCTATTTTTAGTTTAATGTTAAAATAGTACGAAAAGAACACAATCAATATTTTATTTACAAATACAATTTGCTACTATTTATTCTGCGGTATCGCCATACAATTCACAAAGATCTGTGATAATGATAATTGACCAAAATGTTCTGAATTTACTGTTTCAATTTGATGTTCGGATCGCGTGATCTCACGCCGTTAAATAAGAAGAAAGTTTTAAAACTTTTATTGTTATTTATTATTTTCCGTATCCAAAGTACACATGTTAATCAAAAGTAATTAGGAACTTTTTTTTATAGGAAAGTCAGTGTTATTCAAATAAGAAAACCTACTACTAAACCTACTAATGCCTATCTCCTCGTATCTAAGAGTACATCTGAATAATATTACATACATACATATAATCACGCGTCTATCCCTAATGTGGTAGGCAAAACGTAAACGACCTAAAAACGTCGTTCCGCCACGTATGACAAAGTTTTGAGGTTTATTTAAGATAGATTTGTAGGTATATTTCTGTAGTGACAGGTCGTCAGCCCATCGCATAAATCGCAATATTCTGAAACCCTCAGATCCTTTAGCTGGTTTTTACAACTTGCCCGGGAGGAAATGTAGCTGGTGGTTTCGCTCCTAGTCCAGCATGGAAGAATAATATCACTTCACTACATACATAATTACTACATAGTATAAAACAAAGTAGTTTTCTCTGTCCCTATATCCCTATGTTTGCTTAAATCTTTAAAACTACGCAACGTATTTTGATGCGGTTTCTTTAAATAGATAAAGTGATTCAAGAGGAAGGTTTATATGTATAATACATGCATAATATAGTAGAGAAACACTGATGATTTCCGTGCGAAGCCGGGGCGGGTCGCTAGTCGTTGTAATAAAACACTGTAAAACGACTTGGCCGTGTTTCACTATTGAAAATAACGTTCACTGCCCAACAAGAGGCAATAGAGCTTTTATGTAGAAAGTTCCAACCAGTTCGAGCGCAACATTTTCAATTGCAACGAGAAGACAAGCAAGCTTCATTTCCGTTGTTCAATATTGTTGACAAACACAAAACGGGTCGGGGATCCATCTTTGACACTCAACAAACTTTGATATAAGATTTATTTTTAAACTCATAAATAGTAGGCTGAGAAATGTGATTGAGGCGCACAGCGTTTTCATACTTATGAAGCAACAAAGCTGATAATGCAAAAGTTCTTTTTTTTTTGCAGCCATTTTTACTTCATTTACCTACCTGCTACCTAACCAGAAACATGTAACATACCCAAATCTAAATAAATATTCGACTTATACGTTACAACTTATATCATTCGGTGTCCAGAATCGTTCACCTAGGTCACGTTGTGGCTAGCATTGTAACAATGGGTCGGATGCCGTTGTCAGCTGCCAAGCCCGCAACCGCATTGTGCCACTGCCAGACAGTTACGTGCAATTTTCATCTGGAAATTATTCCGCGGAAGGTATACCGTTTAATTTATAAATAGATACATACATATAATCACGCATTTATCCCTAACTAGCGACACGCCCCGGCTTCGCACGGAAATCATCAGTGCTTTTTTACTATATTATGCTTGTATTATACATATAAACCTTCCTCTTGAATCACTCTATCCATTAAAAGAAATCGCATCAAAATCCGTTGCGTAGTTTTAAAGATTTGATTGAGAGATTGATATAGGGACAGAGAAAGCGCCTTTGTTTTATATTATGTAGTGATAGGGTAGGTAGAGCGTTGGTCGTTTACCAAAACAAAGGTCGTTCGGCAACGTCTGACAAAGTTTAAAGGGTTATTTAAGATAAATTTGTAGGTATATTGCTGTAGTGACAGGTTGTCAGCCCATCGCCTAAATTACAATATACTGAAACGCTCAGATCCCTTAGCTGGTTCTTACAGCATGCCCGGGAGGAAATGCAGCTGGCACATTCTATGTGTTTCACTCGCTCCCAGGCCAGCATGGAAGAATTTAAATTTTAGATGCTACTGCTATTATAGGTAGGTTATTGTATACACAGAAAACCTTTCACTTAACTGAAAATAGATAGCTAAGTCATGTCATGATACTCAAGTTTAATTAATTGTGTTAGTTTAATTAATTTAATTTAATTATCTATTTAAATTTTTCATTCGTTGAATAATTGTTGAACTCTTTTAAAGTAAGATTTTTTATTTTATTTTTTTGTAAATGTAGTATTACCTAAATTGGATTGCATGACAGTACTATTTAGAAATAAGTTATTTTAATCATTGTTTGACGTGTTTTCTGCTGGTGTACCTTAATAAATAAAATATAAAATAAGATGAACAAAGTTTATGTTATCGAACAACGACCTGATGAACCCTGGTGTCAGAGTTTTCAAACCACCTAGTAGCACAGCTATTAGGACAATTGCAGGTATATTATATTTAAAAAAAGGGACTCGAGGGTTACAGTGTATTGTAATTTAGGCCATGGGCTGACAACCTGTCACTATAGCAATACAAATTACAATCTAAAATTGCCCTCAATTTTTGTCAGACGTGGCGGAAGCGCCTTTTACGAGGCGTTTAACGCTCTGCCTACCCCGTAAGGGATAAAGGCGTGATTTTATGTATGTATGTATGTATTATAGTGAGCAGTTCTGGCACCATCATCGCAATTAGGTACTGCGGTTAGTACCCATTTAACTGTACTTACATACCTACATAATGTGGCTATATGCGTTAAACAGTAATATTTTGACCACGTTGTCATTACACGGACCCAACGAAAAAACACAGTGCCTCAAAGACGTAAGAACCTTGTCAAGTTGGAGTTTTCGGTAGCCAGTATTTTATTTCAGTCTTCCATGCTGGACTGGTAGCGAGAGAAAAACATAGAATTTGCCAGCTGCATCTCCTCTCGGACATGCTGTAAAAATCAACTAAGGGATCGAGGGTTTAAGTATATTGCAATTTAGGCAATGGGATGAAAACCTGTCACTACAGTAATAATCCTATAAATCTATCTTAAATAACCCTCAAAACTTTGTCAGACGTGGCGGCACGACCTTTGTTTAGGTCGTTTACGCTCTGCCTACCCTACTAGGGTTAAAGGCGTGACTATATTTGTGTATGTAGTATATATTTATCTTCTTTCCTGGGAATTGTTGGTAGAAGAATTTATGAATCAGTACCGGCTATAGATGGGGTCGTATCGTCCCATCCCAATAGCGGCTTTGAGTGTCACTTTAGTCCGTTAGGTACTATTTATTATACTGTGATTTAGTTTAGATAATAAAACAGACAGGAAATCTTGCTGTGTACCGTCGATGCGAGAGATTGCCAGCGCCATAACAGGCCTCCTCTGCGTGAGCTCGCTCCATCGTCGACTCTGTCACGGTCATCCATGACCTAGTCTAGAGTCAAGAGCAAACCCATTTCTAATAAATGAATAAAAGAAAGCTACTACTGGATCCTCGGGCTGGATTATAGATGCAAATGCACCGCACATGAATTTGTCAGCCTTTAAAGTCAGTAGGTCAGTACCAATGATGAAGTCGTAAACTACTACGTAACTACAAATTACACTGTAAATCTGTTGCCTACTTGAGTAAGTAAGTACAAGCTTAAGTACGTTGCTTACACAACTGTAGTGATAGCAATTCGTAGTTGCAATAATAACATACATATATTTACGCCTTTATCCCTAATGGGGTAAGCAGAGCGTAAACAACCTAAAAAAAGGGCATTCCGCCACGTCTGAGAAGTTTTGAGGGTTATTTAAGATGGATTCGTAGGTATATTGCTGTAGTGAAAGGTGTCAGCCCATCGCCTAAATGACAATATACAGAAACCCTTGGATCCCTTAGGTTGATTTTTACAGCATGCCCGGGAGGAAATGCAGCTGGCACATTCTATGTTTTTCTCTTGCTCCCAATCCAGCATGGATGCAATAATAATATGTAATAATCACGATTTAACTAATTTGAGTCTGTACATGTAATTTTCTATAACGAGTTAACAGAAAAGGACGGCAATCATTTTAGTCAAGATTTAGTTAAGTCGTGCCCTCAAAGAATCGATACTAAGGAGTAACAACTCGAGTAAGATGAGCAACCTAGGTGTTGAATATCAGAGTAATTTTCTAGGTTATACGAGCAACCACAGTGCTAAAATGGTCTGCAATCGGACCTTAGGGCTGCGTTTCCACCAGAGCTGTGCGAGGATAGGTAGCGAGGGAGGTGTTTTTAAACAACTAATAGGATCGCTCCATTTACCTCGCCTCGCTCAGCACAGCTCTGGTGGAAACGGCTTTAGCGGAGCGAGGTTTTGTACGTACAAAACAAGCGAATGATGTGTGCGAGGAATAGGCCGCCGACACATTTCACAGCTTAGCAACGCATCCTCGCTCGGCTCGCACCGCATATTAATACGCATGATTTTGACAGCTCCGCTACACATCCTCGCACGACACATTTCATTCTCCTATCTCTGGTGGAAAGGCAGCCTAACTCCGCTTGCGGTGAGAATGTACTCATAAGCTGAAATTGACACTCGACCAACGTGGTGCAAGGGCTAGGATGACTAATGCACGGCTAATTTGTGCGTAAATTTAGAACGTTAGTTCATTGCTAGGCAGAGCGAAAACGATTCTACGCGTCTAGGTCACATATACCGGGTGTGAGAGACAGGGTTGCTTAGTTAACGATACTGAACAATATTCACCAGGAAATTCTTTCAGACGATGAAAAAAATATTTCCCATACAAAATGACCACCTCGATTAGACAATTTGTATGGAAAAGCAACATTTTGTTTCACTTTACTGAAAAAAGATCCTGCTGATAGTTGTTCAGTATCGTTGATTGAGCAACCTCTACCAGTTTGCGGGACGCTGTCTCTTACACCTGGTATACAGGGTGTAAGGGACAGCGTCCTGCAGAGAGAAAAAAATATTTGAGCAAAAATGTATTAAAATTTCCTGAAAGAATTTCCTGGTGATAGTTGTTTAGTTTCGTTGACTGCAGCAACCCCTATCAGTTTGCGGGACGCTGTCCCTTACACCTCATATCTAATTAAAACGAGATGTTCATGCAAATATTGTGTAAATGTAATGCTTTTATTACCCTTGACCAATAGTCATATTACTCGTAAATGTTAAAATGTTGTTTTTCAACGAAATTATGCGGGCTCATTTAGGTACTTATTAGGACTACTCGAGGCTACCTACGGGGGCAGTTGGCGTCGCCGACTATTGGAGATCGACTGTGTGACTTTTGCCATTGATACGAAAAGAAGAAGGTATACTTCGTCTATTTAACGTTGAGTTATTAATACCAACGTGTTTTCCGGCCCCTAAAAAGCTTTTTCTTTGCAACTTAGCAGAGGTACAGTTAAAAAAACAACCGGAACCGCAGACAATAACCTTGTTACAAACATGTGTTTTGCGGTTGATTCTCTTAGAAGTTGTAAAGAAAAAGCAATTTATAGGCAGAAAAATAAGTTGGTATAGTAACTTAAAGCTAAATAAATGCAGTATACTTTGGAATGAGTCATCTATTTGGAACTGCAATTATTGTTTGCGTAGTATATAACCTGAAATTGCGATGTAGAATTGTAGAATACCGTCGCCTCATAGCTAGACATAGAATGAAAAACTCTCCTTAGGGTACCTATGTGTAAGGATGCAGTGCGGTATGTAACTGCGTCTGTCGCAATGCGACGGAATGCTCCTCTCCAGCCCAAGCTCTCATCTTTGTTCGCACTAGTTTGCAATCAGAAATGAGGAGCAAAATACTTACGCCGAAAAGTTTTCAAATATTGGGAATAGGAATTAGCTTTTCTTCCATGCTGGTCTGGAAGCGAGAGAAATACATGTGCCAGCTGCATTTCCTCCCGGGCATGCTGTAAAAACCAGCTAAGGGATCTGAGGGTTTTGTAAATTGCAATTTAGGCGATGGGCTGACAACCTGTCACTACAGCAATATACCTACAAATCTATCTTAAATAACCCTCAAAACTTTGTCAGACGTGGCGGAACGACTTTTGTTTAGGTCGATTACGCTCTGTCTACCCCATTAGGGATACAGGCGTGATTATATGTATGTATGTATGGAATTAGCTTTCCATACCGCGTAATTGGAATAGAAATAGATGGACATAGAGTTAAGCAGTAATCATCATCATCTCCCTAGCCTTATCCCGTATTTCACGGGGTCGGCTACCTAATCTAGGTGATTGGACGAGGGTACTGGTTTTTACACAGAGCGACTGCCATCTGACCTCCGCAACCCAGAAGGGAAACCAGACCCAATCCTAGATTAGGTCAGTTTTCAAACCGCCTATGCTTAGCACTGGCCTCAGAGTTAAGCAGTAATGCTTTTTTAAAATTAACAACATGGTAGAGCATTCGACTTTAATTTGAGTCAAAATGTAAGTTTTTTTCCATATTCCTGCACAAATTGATATGAAAATGATAACCTTTAAAATGCCAATAACGGAAATCGTTATCAAACCAACATTATAGGTACATAAGTATCATTTTGTAAGTGCGAATGTTTTGTTTAAACATTTTTTACATTAAATGGCGATGATAAAAACATGCAGTCCACAAATAAATAATAACCACAGATGAATAAGTAAAAACACGATAAAAAATACTGTGGCTTTAAAATGGCCAGTGACATTTGCTGAGGCACCAAAGAGGTTCAGTAAAGAAACTTGTTAAAATATTAACTAGACATTGGCCTTATAATAAATCTGGTGCCACATCATAGTAAAAAACTATATATAATCATGCCTTCTGAAACTCTAAACCCTAAGGTCCCTTTACATACATATCATAGAGTCACGCCTTTATCCCTAATGGTAGGCAGAGCGAAAACGACCTGAACAAAGGACGTTCCGCCATGTCTGACACAGTTTTGAGGGTTATTTAAGATAGATTTGTAGGTATATTGCTGTAGTGACAGGCTGTCACCCCATAGCCTAATATGCAATATACTGAAACCAAACCCTTAGCTGGTTTTTACAGCATGCCCGGGAGGAAATGCAGCTGGCACATTCTATGTTTTTCTCTCGCTAAAAAACTTAGTTAAAAAAAGCCTCGTAAGACTCATCTTCATTCATCATAGACATCATAGTAAAGTGTGCCGATCGATATTGAGAATAGTTTTTGCAGTTGTTGTCATGTTGGAAGTGGGGCGACCGACGACCTGATGGCACGCACCAGGCGGCAGTTTACTATTTCGTTCCCAACAATTATAGTTTCCATGCCAACAGCCATTACAGTATTCAGTTTTAGTATTTTTTTCTTCGTCTTAGCGAGTGGATTCTCGAGTCGACGACCCGATGAACCCTGGTGTCAAGAGTTTTCAAACCGGCTAGTGGCACAGCTATTAGGCCTCTGACATGGTTTTGAATTGACGTAAAAATGCCCGCCGAAGCACGGAATATTTTTTTTTTGGACAATCAAGTGATTCTGCCTGCAATGACCAAACCAAATTGGGGAAAACCTCACAAAGTGATAAATTGACAAACATCAACTTCGTGTTCTCCTTGGGAATCGAACCCAGGGCCTCCGGATCGTAAGCCCATGGCTCTGACCACTAGACCACGGAGGCAGTACTTTTTAAGTACATGGTATTTATTTTGTGGTCAATGCTCTCGATTCTGGCGGCAACTTTCCTCAATTAATTTTAAGACTGTCACTTTTTTTTAGCAGTGACAGCGCTATCTTAAAATTTGTTCAGAAATTATGCGCCCAGAATAACAGCCAATATCATAATATTGGCTGTAATTCGTTTCTGAACAAATTTTAAGATAGCGCTGTCACTGCTAAAAAAAGTCCATTGCAAGGACTTTTTTATCACAATGTTTTTTGTTAAGAGAACGAATTTTGCCAATAGATAACGCTACTTGCTTTACTTTTACTTTTTTATTTGCAATTTTATATTACTTAGGAAATGAAATTCTGCAAGCATTTGACTCTACTTTGGCTCTAAAGATTATCGTTCGAATTCCAGCCTAGATATTGTTGTGATTCTGAGCTCAGAATCTAATTTTGTCTCATCCAAGAGCTGTGTGGAAAACATCGGCTACATAACTACCCAATGGAAGTACAGGCTGATACTTTGCTGTGCCACAGAATATGTTTTTATTACGGTGCATAAGTACCTACAGAAAAAAAAGCAGAAATTAAAAATGTTTGTTACCTAGATTAGGTAGCCGACCCCGAGAGATACGGGATAAGGCTAGGGAGATGATGATGACTCAATTACGCTTAAACCACTGGACGGACCGGGATGAAACTTGGTACACACATAATGTAGGTTAGGTCTTGTGATGGGAAATAGGCTAGCGCGGAAAAACCATTGTTACCACGGGAAAACTCACGCAGCTGAAACCGCGGACGGAAAGCTTGTTGTAAAAAAATCATCTTTCATTTTGCGCTTGCCATAAATTTTATAAACCTTAGTACTCCCTTTGTAGTTTACTAAGCTCGTATATAGGCGCCGCCGACCCTTCGTCAAATATACTTATTGATTTGGTTCAATATTTTACATTTGGTTCCGGACGACCCTCTGTATTATTCACTGCTTCCACTGGTGATTTTAACCTTGGGCCTTTGACACTGCTCGACATCCAATGCTGGTTTTCTTTGGCATATTTGAAAAAGGTTTAGATGAAGAGCAGTGTTGAAAGTGCAAGTCGAAAGCGAAGAGTGAGGATAGCGCCATTAGTAGAAAGGTTTTTCGTTCATCAAGCTACTGAAGAGCTGAAGAATTATTGATGTTATTTTCGAGATACGAAAGTGGCCTTTGTTGTGACCCAAACGACTCCTCCGTTCAAGTTTTCGAAATGATCGAAAGTTTTAATATGGGATACTTAAGTCGTACTATTTTATAGTGCACTTTTTTTTGTATAATAGTAAAGTCAGTCTTACTTAGCGTAAATATGGCCGTAGTGACTTCGCAATCTTCAAATCTTCTTCCATGCTGGCCTAAAACATAGAATGTGCCAGCTGCATTTCCTCCCGGGCATGCTGTGAAATCCAGTTAAGGGATCAGAGGATTTCAGTATATTGTAATTTAGGCGATGGGCAACCTGTCACTACATCAATATACCTACAAATCTATCTTAAATAACCCTCAAAACTTTGTTAGACGTGGCGAAACGACCTTTATTTAGGTAGTTTACGCTCTGTCTACCCCATTAGAGATAAATGCGTGATTATATGTATGACTTCGCAATATTTTTGTAAAACGCACATTCGTTACAGTACCTCGGTCTTTTTTTCTTTACTTTAATTTCCATTACATTGCCTACGTTGTCCGGGTCCGTAAGGTTGGTAAGTTGGTAGTTGGTAAAGGAAGGTATTTGGTGCGATATGGTTCCCAGCAGCCTCGGTCCCGTTAGCCGCGCCTGACTGTGACCCTCACTACAAACAGCCGCTGCTTGAATACCGATCTGGTCCAATGCTCTTTGTATTGTCTTTTTTGTAACTGCGACTTTATTACTGCGCTAGCCGGCAGTGACGGATTTGATGGTTGGTTACATATCGTCACATTCACATAGGCCGGCATATGCAATTACCCATTTAATGACAGTTGTGGCAAAACATATCAGGCTGCTCACCTGTGCGACTTTCGGTGGGATGTTTCATGTACACAACATAACATAAAAATACTTTATTGCACGTAATAGTACAACATACAACACAACAGATAACATCAAAAGACAAGTACAACATAGGCGGCCTTATTGCTAAGGTAGCAATTACCAGTGAGCCTATGACCTATTAGTCGAGCCCCGGAGCTTCCTAGGGTGTAGAGTGAGTAGGAGAGCCATTTCTTTAAAAAAAAATGTTCAGAATGCTTAGTGAGAAAGCATACTAATAGTTCCGATGTGTAGGAGGCCTGCCGGAGGGGTGGGAGCCCACGTTAGGTCCCGATTTTAGGTTTCACGCTTACATATCGTTAACGGTGCGTTGTAGGAGAAACCTTGTAATGACCAAACAAATCCTCATAAAGTTCTGTACAAAAACGTGGTACAAACATTTCTTCTCGGATCAATATTTAAAAAGATATGGTGAAAGAACCATGAACGATAATTTTACTAACTCAGAGAGTGATTGAAGGACTCATCAAAGCAGAGCCTAAACTACTAAAGCTAGAATCATGAAATTTGAACTGTACATACATACATATAAACACGCCTTTATCCCTAATGGGGTAGGCAGAGCGTAAACGACCTAAACATAGGTCATTCCGCCACGTCTGACAAAGTTTTGAGGATTATTTAAGATAGATTTGTACGTATATTGCTGTAGTGACAGGTTGTCAGCTCATCGCCTAAATTACAATGCACTGAAACCTCGGATCCCTTAGCTGATTTTTACAGCATGCCCGGGAAGAAATGCAGCTGGCACATTCTATGTTTTTCTCTCGCTCCCAGGCCAGCATGGAAGTTTGAACTGTAGGTTCCTTTTATAACCAAAACCTTCCGACAAGAATATATTTTTAGATTTTTCACCCCTAATGGGGTTAAACAGGGGATGGAAGTTTTTGTATGTAACTCTGTCAATTTTAAAGTTAGGATCTTCCAATATTATAATCCCAAACATATATACATATGTTAGGTTAAGTGGCATTCAGTTTATTAAACCAAGCAGAATAGTTTTCTAAAGCGTATAATTACGAAAGATTGGTAACATTAGATAAGGTAACATAATACTGATTCGTAAGAAAAATAGGTTAGATACGTTTGATAAGAAATGCAAATCAAAATAAACACTTCTCACATGCAACAGAAACAGATAGCCATGAAAATAACAATGAAATATCACGTTTAACATAACATACAACACAACACAATGAGGGTATTTTCATATTTTGGTTAAGTTTGTCGCAGGTCCATATGCTTGAACTTCACATACCAGGTGTAAGGGACAGCGTCCCGCAAACTGATAGGGGTTGCTCAGTCAACGACACTGAACAATTATCAGCAGGATTTCTTTTCAAAAGTGAAAAAAAATGGCTTTTCCATACAAAATGTTCAGATCGATCAGATTTGTATGGAAAAGCCAATTTATTCTTTCACTTCCTGGAAAAATACCTGCTGATAGTTATTCAGTGTCGTTGACTGAGCAACCCCTTTCAGTTTGCGGAACGCTGTCCCTTACACCTGGTGTAAGGAAATACTCATAAATATCGATCAAGATAAGTAATATCGTAATTTAATTCTGCAACTTACATACATATTCACTTAGATAATAAATTATTGCGTAGAGACTGACAAATAAGCTTGTGGCCATGAGTAGCTTAGATCTTACAATTCTGAAAATCAATGATTGAAAGTACCATAAAACTTTACATGAGGACATTTGTGACATTCCACGTGCAAAGGGACCTTCTTCCACGCTGGCCTGGGAGCGAGAGAAAAACATAGAATGTGCCAGCTGCATTTCCTCCCGGGCATGCTGTTAAAACCAGGTAAGGGATCCGAGGGTTTCAGTATATTGTAATTTAGGCGATGAGCTGTCAACCTGTCACTAAGCAATATACCTTCAAATCTATCTTCAATAACGCTCAAAGCTTTGTCAGACGTGGCGAAACGACCTTTGTTTAGATAGTTTACGCTCTGCCTACCCCATTAGGGATAAAGGCGTGACTATATGTATGTATGTAAAGGGACCTTAGGGTTTAGAGTTATGGTCATGCATATCCTTGTGATCTGAAACCCCTTTAGAATACTCCGTCCTTTTCACGTGGAATGTCACATTTATTTGTTAGTCTCTACATTGGGGGTGCACACGTGAAAAGACAATCAATTTAATCTAAATACAGTCTTATAATTACCGGTACAATATTGTTAGAGGTTTTAGTACCGTGGGTGGACATTTGTACAATATATAGACGACATCATGACATAAAATTGCGATTGAAGCTCTATGTGATTGTGAATAGTTTAAAAAAGTAAGATTAGTCATTATCATGGATCTAATGGACTAAAAACTGATGTACGTACTTAAGGTGAAATCTATGATAGTTAGACGATTATAAATGCAAGAAATTGCGTTATACCATTTGTTGAAAATACCTAAATCTTTCTTTTATGATGCATAAATTATCGCGAAACTTATTTTAGTAACTAATTGAACTAATATGTATCCCTAGAGAGATTTCGCCTTTGATCATATAAATTGGACATAATTTCTCAAATTTTATAGGATAAAGAAATATTTAGGAAGAGTGGTGTCTCCCGACACAGGCAATTTAGCTTAAAGGGAGACACAAATCACTATACTGTTTAAAAATTGTTTGTAATGCCCAAATAAATTTTTATTTATTTTTATTTTATTTAAGAAATATAGCTATCACGTAATTTTGATCAAAAATTATAACTATCGATCGACTGATATACGGACACTTAAAAAAAACACCGTCTGCCGCCATAGAGCTTCAATCACATCACATCACACACAGGATCTACCTACTAGGAAACCATTAAATAGCTATCCCTACTGTCGTATTCCGGTGGGATTTCTCCGCCATGTAAAACTGACGAAGTGAAGACATTGGCCCCGATTTAGTAAAAACACGAATTAACTAAAATAAGTCCAGGACTTGTTATATCATTATAAATAGATAAGTCATATTATAATCGGTGATAAGAATAATAATAGTCACTAATAACTAATATATAACTGTCAGTAATAATTTATTTTAAAAACAAAGGATTGACACAATTTTGTCGATATCCTTTCACATCACGAAATTCTTGTTTTCACCGCCGTCTACACTGCCGTCCCTTTCTGTTTGCCTATGATAGAACATGACTTATTACCCAAGTCGTGTTTTTACCGAATCGGGGCCGCTGTCTTATTCCGGTCGCATCGGGATTCCTCCGCCATGTAAAACTGGCGAAGTGGAGACAATGAGGTCGTGCACAGTCGTCTCAGGACCTTTGTTTACATGTCTGTGGTTTGTGAGGCATGTTTACTAAGCGATGGCATGGGATGGGCTTGGTAATAGTTCTGAATAAACTGTTTATTTACCGCGTTCTATTTTACCGCTGAAGAGTAAACTAATTATTTATATTAAAATTTGCTGAACAGGCAGCTGCGGGATTGCCTATTTATTTTTCATAATTTACACCTGTCTTCCTTGGGATAATTGTTTAATTTCATGGACAGGTTTTCCGGTAGTAAACCTGCCCAAGAAACTGAACAACTTTCTCCAAATAACACGGTCGAATTATGAAAAATATGTTAACCGAGGAAAGCTGCTTATTTAGCAAATTGTTCAGCATTTGTATTTTTATTTTGGGGTTTTTACCTTTCCTTCGCAATGAAGCGGTGTGTGCAAAAAAAGTCAATTTCGCTAATCGATTCGTGCCCATGATTCACGCGAATGCGGAGATGACTTGTGTTTCTTGAATCTCCAAAAAACAGTTTGACGCGAGGTCATCGTCGTCTTGATGGTAAAGGCTCGTATTTACAATGTAATCTCAAGATTGAGAGCAATATTAAGTATGGATTTGACAGGTCATAATGTACGGAAATGAAATCAAGCTGTCAATCTCAAGTGTTGTTTATCAATACGGTCTTAAGACCATCTGAGATGAGACTAAGATATGCAATGGATTCAGATAATACGGAACTTACGGCTTGCTTGAAACTTGTTTTTGTTATGGTATTTCAATTCAGTTTTTTTTCTGCTTTTACATTAACTTTACTAAAAGCAAGGTAAGCAAGGAAAGCTCTTGTGAGCTTTTGGTTAGCGGGTCGAGAAGATTAAGATTCAAAAGAATAATTTTGTTGAAATAATAAACATTTCCTTGGCTCGGTTTGCATTATTTCCGTCACGTTGTTTTGAATTATCATATTGCGGACCATAAAGCAAGCTCTGCTGTATATTTACTATGCCCTTTAGATGCTAAACGAGAGAAAGATTTATGCCAAGAGACGTCAAGTTATTCCGCCATTACCATCTCAAAGGAAACATGCCTCAAAGCGGGTGCATCGTGTCGGATTTAAAGATATTTTTTGACATTCACTGATTAAAAATTGACACTCAATCGCGCGTTTTAATGCTTTTGAAGTAAAGACTAGGCTGCATGAGCGAATGCTCGTTGCCTTCCCATTACGGGACAGCTAAAAAACTAAATTTTTGAATCACGCTAACCCGCCAAGCATGGTTAGTGTGACAATTACCCCTCGATGGAAGAGGCCCATGTCCGGCAGTGGATACCGGCTAAAGGTAATAAGTACAATGGAAAATGAAAACGCAGTGAAAATTTAGAATAAGTGCGTGCCAAAAATCATCTCGTTTTTAACAGTGTCGGGTGACATTTAACATGGTGACTTACAATCCTTTACCTGTTTAAACAAGGATGGTGTTATCGCTAAGGTTGATAAAGTCCCGTTTATTTTATAGAAGTCGCTCTGCAAAAGAAATAAGTCAACCTGAATTGTTTCCGCCAGAAATGGCCGCGATACTTACCTGACTGACAAGACATGTTTATAGAAACTTGAAATTTTTGGGTGTGCATAACAATTTATAAGTATAGATTTGGCGGTATAAGTATTTACATGATATTAAACGTGTAACATTAATGGTATATATTATATGCGACCTGAAGGGTATTTTTAATCATGAAACTGAGCAACGTTCCCGTTAAGGGCGGTTTTGCACAACTCAAAATATTTGGAAGCTGTCAAACATTTTCATGCCAATTCATATAATTTTACACGGATACGAACCGAATACGGAGCAGTGCAAAATCGCCCTAAGAAACATATGTTGAAATATAAAAAAAACTGCGCTGTCAGCTGATGTATTTCTTTTTTGCGACCAATTTTTATTCGCGGAAAGTTGTTCAGTTTCATGGGCAGATTTACATAGTTCAGAAAACAAAATGATCCTTTCTTTTACACGTTAAACCTAACAAATGAATGGTACTCGAATTTATGCACTTCTTGTCTCATCAACTCTAGACTTGTAAACTAACATGAGTGAAAAAGTATGTTTGTTTGTAGAATGATTCAGTCACCGACACATCGACACGGTTTCTCTCGTAGGTGCAACATTTTAGTGACACAATCCTGTTAGATGTTGTTAGTGAAGCGACGAGTGACAAATTGGATGATCGCTCTAACTCCGTGTGTGTTAGTGTTGTTAGAGTTTGTGTATCTGAGTGATACGACTCAGTAGACCGAAACTATTAGTAACAGCACGTGTATCTCTAGGTATGAAAATACTTTGATACTTTCACTGTGCATTGCGTATTATATAACTAGGTTTATACTCAATGTAGTCTACCTACTTCACTCTATATTATATTTTACAAAAATACCACTTAGCTTACAATAGTGCGTACAACGCTACCCAATTATACATTTCGATAGATATAAACACTTACCTCTTGATAGAAGACGCGCTTGGAATTGTAAGTAAGGTTGTACTGCTGATCAGCCACCATGAGCAGGATCGTGAAGGGCAGGAGGAAGGCGGCAGCAGCGAGGAACGCCACGCATCGACCCAGTCGCATCATGCTCACGTTCCTGCGACCCATCATGTCACTCGCACTATATCCATCACACTCACTGGCCGCTTAGCCGATGTCGACATTTATTCGTGCAGCACTATTTTATTCATTCAGATTTCTGGAGGGAATCACTTGGTGGTTTAGGTACACGCTACACTCCCGATAAAAATAAAGTTTCATTAGCTTTTTTTTATCAAGGCACATGATAAGGATAACTTTCACCAAAAAATAACAAAATCTTTTTTTTTTTTTTATTTCTAGTAATAATATTTAGCCGCGTTATTCGCGACTAATAAGTTATTTTTACGAATTCTGTGTTACATCGTGATCAACGTTGAAACAATACTCAAAATCGGATCAGAATCTTAGGGCATCTTAATGACTTGCTAGTTCAGATGTGATTGATTGAATCAGATTAGATAACTCAGACACAAAAATGAATGCATCAAAATGTAGCCAATCTTATCGGGGCACCGTTTGTTATACCTAAGGCACGATTTATCTCAGAAAAAAATCACAAAAAATCTTGTCACTCACTAAAATAAGGAAAACCTTGATATTCTACTTCCAAAAAAGCGAGTTTCCTACATGAGTAGATACCTACTTAGATGTGGAAGGAAACCCGTTTGGAAACAGTTTGGTTTCACAACTGATGCAGTGACATTATTTTAGATATATTCACCTCATGGCTTGGGACGACTACCAATTGACTCTTACTACCTCGATAAGTTAGAAAATATTTTCATTTATAAAAAAACATAAACTGTACTTTAAACAGTTAAAAAAATCATGATTATTTCTAAGACTATAATCTACCTAGACAATCATAAATAGGTACTGGAAGTAGTTTTAAAAATAAAGGTATTCTGATTCTAACACTAGTGATAGCTAGGCAATTTAAAAATATCCATAATTTGCATCTAATTTAAAACAACTAAATAAAATTTTAATGATACAAAAAGATACATGAACTATAATAATCTGCCAATTATTATGTATCGCTATGGGTCAGTGTTGAGTTCAAACCATAATGATATTTTGGTGATATAATAACAAACATTTTGATCATTATAAAATATGCAAAATAGACAGATAATTTAACCGGTTTCTGATAGTCTTTTAAGGAGTTAGGGAAAACTATAAAAATATGATTATTCTTCACTTTTTTGCCTAGCGTTTCCCTGGGCTAGTGCTAAATATGCTGGGGTCCGCTTTTCGGCTTCGTTTTCTACACTTTGCATGTCATATATTATGTTTTAACTTATATAATATGTCATGATTGTTGGCGATTGAAGTTATTTATTTCACCTCCTTTGTCGCTAAAGCAAAAAGTGTGTCAAAATTTTATTTTCCACGAATTTCGTAAGCACAATAAGTTGATGATAACATCAAATTTACAAAGGTGGTTGTCCAAATGACTATGAGAAAACGAATAAACAAAGCCTTGTGTAACGCCTATGGCGGTGTAGTCACTGGTGCGCTTTCGATTTATTACCTACCTAATATACAGGATGTAACAAAAAGGGTATGTGCACTCTGAAAAATGCGAATCTATCCATGAAACTGAACAACATTTCCCAGAAGCATAGAAGTCCAAAGACGAAAAATAAATTACCTGCAGCTGTTTTTTGCGGTGTGTAATTTATTTTTCGTTTTTGGCCTATATTCCTAAAAAGTGTTCAGTTTCATGGGCAAATTCACATCATTCAGGGCTTTTACCATTGACATTACCTAACTTGACCTAGATTTACATATCTGCTTTTATTTGAAACAAATCTTCGTGTTCTTTCCCCCGAATAGAGATCCACGGGTCAAGCCAGTAGACCACAGAAGTTGTTCTCTAAGTTGTGCGACTTTTGTTTGAAATAAATCTTATTCTCTTCTGGATCAAGAGCCCAAGGCTCAGAACACAAGCCCACATATGAAGTTCTTTATTTTGTATTGTACCATTCCCTCTGTTGTACGATGAAACGCGCACTAGTGTGAATAGAGTCCGTATGATTGCAGTGGTACTACTGGTCCTTTGTTGGCTCGCTTTATTACAGCACATTAGTGGTATAGCGATTCCCCATCCAGTCAAGGTCGTTATAGCACAAATTGCCGCCATTTCGCGGGCTTATTTGCTGCCAGTGTTGGCTGATTGGCTGACCCTGGGTTTGTTTTTCAGTAGCTAATGACTAGAAACTAAAGAACTTTTGTGCAATGTAACCTAAGTCACAATAGTCACGTTGTAAGTGTAGTCTGTAGTCAAATCCTGATCCTGTAGTCAAATATTTTTATTTTATTACTAGCGACCCGCCCCGGCTTCGCACGGAAATAATCAGTTTCTCTACTATATTCTGTATGTATTATACATATAAACCTTTCTCTTGAATCACTCTATCCATTAAAAGAAACCGCATCAAAATCCGTTGCGTAGTTTTAAAGATCTAAGCATACATAGGGATATAGGGACAGAGAAAGCGACTTTGTTTAATACTATTTAGTGATTAAAGACATTATTAAAATGACAATGAAATTACTTTGACGTGGCATATTTCTCAAATTACATGTGCATACCATCCATATACCATATACCATCTTTCAATCAAATTTGACATTCGATACACGTGTTTTGCAGCTAAATAGTAAATTGATTTGAATTGACTAGGTACAATTTTGCTAGAATCTGTAAAGATGCGTACTTAGATTCTTATGTCAAATCAATATCTGTCTATGTGTCGTAATACCAAATACTGTGTAGTATTTGTACAGAGCGTATTTGCCTATTAGTATACACTATACACACATACATACAGTCACGTATTTATCCCTAATGGGGTAGGCAGAGCGTAAACGACCTAAACAAAGGTCATTCCGCCAAGTTTGACAAAGTTTTGAGGTTTTTTTGAGATAGATTTGTAGGTACATTTATATATAGTATGTAGGTATAGTTATATTTATATAGAGTATTTAATATATTTATAGATATTATAATTTATTTACTTATTGTATGATCGTAGTATAGTGTAATTAAGTAGGTAATCCTTATTTACTGTTCATGTACCTAATTTGTATTCATATTGTGAACGTCTTATCCGCTTTACGTTTTATGCTATCTTAGGTCTGCTGTAAGACATTTCATTTTAGAAATAAGCAGTACCTGTTGTGTCTTGATTCCTATGTAATTGTTCTGTGTATGTTTCTGTGTACAATAAACTGTTAAATAAATAAATCAAAAGTACATTGCTGTAGTGATAGGTTCTCAGCCCGTCACCTAAATTGCAATATACTGAAACCCTCGGATCCCTTATCTGCTTTTTACAGCATGCCCGGGAGGAAATGCAGCTGGCACATTATATGTTTGCCTCTCGCTCCCAGTCCAGCATGGAAGGAATATTAGTATGAATCTCCGTAACTTCTTTTACCAAACACGGGCGCGCATTGTGAGTTGCTGTTTCACAAAATATACACAAAAAGTCACTTTGGAGCCAAAACAGATCCTGCTAGTGATTAATGGCTTTCGACGCTGGAAATGTCTGTCTGCGGGTTTTATATTGCGATAATTTGCTAAAACTCCACGAATTTTATTTATTTTATTCTGTTTAGTGGCAGAATAAAAGAAAAACGCTTGTATTTTGACGGATACACAGTTTATGACGTAGCTATTTTACAGTTTTAATGGGCTCAATCCACTGGCTAAAACTTAAATATATCTGTCCCTATTGAAATAATAAAATTGCAAAAGAACAGGCGATTTATACTCTATGGTTTTACACTGTCCGCTAGATTTTGACGCGCACTTGCACGTTTCCCCAGTATTTCTGTCAATTTTATCCGCCATTTATTTATTTATTCAATCACAACATAAGCTTACAGTTAGTACCAAAGCGCTTATATGTTAATTTAAGAACTAAAACGAATTTCAAGGTAAACTACATCTTACTTAAATATATGTACATTTTCTAATTAATAACACTATAACTAACATAAAATAGATCTAAATCTGATTCTGGTAACTGTATTGCCATATCATATGCCGGCAGAGAAAAATGTCAGATAACGCATATAACTACTATAAATCAAAAACCGGAGAGAATGGATCTCCTGTCCTTTTCCAATGTTTTTAGTCTGAAAGTGACAAATAGATTTTAATTTTAGGTTTAACCGGTTGAA
Source organism: Scrobipalpa costella (assembly GCA_949820665.1). Classification (NCBI taxonomy): domain Eukaryota; kingdom Metazoa; phylum Arthropoda; class Insecta; order Lepidoptera; family Gelechiidae; genus Scrobipalpa; species Scrobipalpa costella. Next base: position 11,260,169 of record OX463312.1, read on the forward strand.
TCTAGAATTAAGGCCATTGATTAGGTAGGTAACCTGTAGGTACCTACCGTAAATTATTGATTTTAAACTAGGTAATACTTAGCCACATTTTAAATAGCATAGAAAGTGCAAATAGCAATCTGTGTAAACTTGAACGAACATATTTGCCTTTTTTTAATTTTTGTAAGAGAAGACTACGCAAAAACTAGGCTAACATAAATACTAAAATTTTATTCTTACTAAGAAGAGGGAATCCATGCTGAACTGGGAACAAGAGAAAAACATAGAGCTGAATACAGCAATATACCTACAAATCTATCTTAAATAACCCTCAAAACTTTGTCAGACATGGCGGAACGACCTTTTTTAGGTCTCCTTTAGGGATAAAGGCGTGATTATATGTATGTATGTAGGGAATCCGCTTACTTGAAACGAGCGAGGTAGAGAAAAGTGCTAATTCAAAATTAACATTGCAATGAGAGAGAATGAGAAAAATGCTCAGCAAATTCCTTACTTCCATGTTGGACTGGGAGCGAGAGAAAAACATAGAATGTGCCAGCTGCATTTCCTAACAGGCATGCTGTAAAAACTAGCTAAGGGCCGAGGGTTTCGGTGTATTGCAATTTACGCGATAGGCTGACAACCTGTCACTATGGTAATATATCTACAAATCTATCATAAACAACCCTTGTCAGACGTGGCGGAACGACCTTTGTTTAGGTCGCTTACGCTCTGCCTACCCCATTAGGGATAAAGGCGTGATTATATGTATGTATGTAAATTCTTTAACTGGAAATGCTTTTGAATTTTTCAAATTATACCGTCTAAAATAAAATTATTGGTTTGCAGAACTGTAGCCATTTAGTCCTGTACTTATGGATTATGAGAGTGAAGACTAAGCAAAAACTACAGAAAACTACCTAGGTCACAAAAACTAAAATGGTATTGTAAATGGTAATGGTACCTAAGAAGAGGGAATTTAGCGTTTACTTGTAACGAGCGGGGTAAAGGAAAAGTGCTAATTCAAAATTAACATTGCAATGAGAGAGAATGAGAAAAAATGCTCAGTAAATTCCTTGCAATGCTTTTGAATTTTTCAGATTATCCCGTCTAAAAGAAAATTGGTTTGCAGAACTGTAGCCATTTAGACCTTTACTTATACAATACAGGGTCTGGCGAGATTGCATGACCTCAGCGTTCTTTGAAAATTACTTTTTGATTGCGTCGTGAATACCTCTTGTTGGAATTGTGGAATGAGGAAAAGCAATCCAATTTGGCTTTGTTTTGCCTGCCACATGGCAAATAACGTACATATAAACGTCTTTATCCCTTATGGGATAGGCAGAGCGTAAAACGCGTAATAAAAGACGTTTTCGCCACGTCTGAGTTTGACAAGCTTTGAGGGTTATTTTAGAAAGAACGATACGCCTTGATAATGTAGATGGATACACTGAATCCCTCGTCTGCTTTAATTAATTTCTCCGGTATGCCGGGAAGAGCAGCAGCTGGAACATTCAATTTTTCTATCACAAGAAGAAATAATACATACATACATACACATAATCACGCCTTTATCCCTAATGGGGTAGGCAGAGCGTAAACTACCTAAACAAAGGTCGTTTCGCCACGTCTGACAAAGTTTTGAGGGTTATTTAAGATAGATTTGTAGGTATATATAGGTAAGAAGAAATAAGCTGGAATCAATAACCTGACTAGCTTTCCTATTTTCTGGTGTCGTTCATCGCCTGCGTGTGGTCGAACAGAACAATAGGATCACGCGAGGACATCGCTTCCTGCAATTATCAATAAACGTCGACCCGATACTTAAATAGAACAATAATAAAATGTACGATGACGCTATACAACTGCTCATCTTTAATCACGCGTAACGTCCTTTGGAATAAGAATGCGCCTATTTACTTCAATGAGAACTATAGAACCGGATGCTTCCTTTCTCCGACATCTAGCAAAAGGACCAAAGAGTTTCGATGTTACTAGAATATAACATTAATAAAATCTACCATATCAGGATGCATATCTCAAGCATATGAAGATGTTGACAGTCTGCGTGACCCGTTAGAGTTACAGTGAGTATATATGAATGTATTAACTGCATCCGTGGCTAGTGCCTTGGTCCTGGGTTCGATTCCCAGGGGGAAAACAAAGTTGACATTTGAGAATTTATCACTTTGTAAATATTTCCCCAGTTTGGTTAGGACATTGCAGGCTGAATCACCTGATTGTCTGAAAAGAAAAAGATTTTCGTGCTTCGGAGGGCACGTTAAGCCGTCGGTACCCACTCGACAGAAGAAGAAGCTAATACATAAGGTTAGGGAAAACAATCCCGCAAATTAATAGGGGTGCTAAGTCAATGAAAATTAACAACAAAGCTCAAAAAAGATCGTGAGAAAAGTTTTATAGTCCTGCCTATACATATAAGTTAAGTATAGATGTTATAGTAAAAGAGCGGAATGTGGCTACACTACCAGTCACCACTGCCACAGAATACATAATAGTAATAGCCATTGCAAGTATTTACTACGATCTTATGTAACGTTAAGGTGGTATAAAGCTTTGTTTGTTATTATAGTGTTGTGACATGCCACAGGAATGAGACTACAGAGTATAAGACCCTATCATTTCGTGAGGTGAACGACTGTATTGCGTGTTAGGTTTTCGTGGGGAAATAAGGGGGATAAATAACCTGTTTGTTGTCTGTAGAAACTTAGCAACGGTTTGGCGAGATTTTGTTGTACTAATATCATAAAACGTTCCTTCTTTTTGTACAAAAATAACAAAAAAAAAATGTACGTATTTGACATTGATATCTGGAAAAGCTTGGCTGGTGTCGGGACCAGAAAGTAGTACTATTATATATTCTGTGTCAGAAGAAAGGCTTTTGCCCTGCAGTGGGACGTTTGAGGCTAACAAAAACCATTCCTAAATAAAATCATAGATCATCAGAAAGATAAGATAAGAATATACTTTATTGCACAGAAAAGACACAAGTGAAAATAAAATTAAATGGAACAAATAGTAGTATAAATAGGCGGCCTTATTGCTAAGCAGCAATTTCTTCCAGGCAACCTTAGGGTACAGGAAAATAAAAGTTGAACTAGTAGACTGGTATACATTTAAGGCAATATATTGTATAGGTAAGTAAATAAGCTACTTAGGTGCTACATTAAGCCACCATTACTTCAGGATAATAGAGCTTTTACTGCTGGAAATATGCACTCACGGAAAGAATCGCTAAGCCGCGGGATGGAAAGTTACTAAGGTTCGCATTAGTAAAGCTATCTCAAGATTGAGAGCAGCATTAAGTATGGATTTGACAAGCCATTTTGTACAGAAATGACATTTCTGAAACGATCTCAAACTGGCTGTCAATATCAAGTGCGGATTATAAATACGGTCCTGAGTATACTCTGTAAAATCTAGGATGGTAGCTGCTACAGATGTCATTCAGAAGGAAATAAAATATAAATTCATCTGAAATTTAAAGGAACTGTATTTGTCACAGCTACCTAAGATCCTAGATTTCTTTGAGTATAAGGTAACAACATAATAAACTAATAATGTCGCGCTGATATGTAATCTTCCATGCTGGCCTGGGAGAGAAAAACATAGAATGTGCCAGCTGCATATCCCCCCCGGGCATGCTGTAAAAACCAGCTAAGGGATCTGAGGGTTTTTGTCTATTGCAATTTAGGCGATAGGCTGACAACCGGTCACTACAGCAATATACAAATCTATCTTAAATAACCCTCAAAACTTTGTCAGATGTGGCGGAACGAACTTTGTTTAGGTCGTTGGCTCTGCCTACCCCATTAGGGATAAAGGCGTGATTATATGTATGTATAATATGTAGAACAAAACATTTGGTAGTGTAAATGTTTTATTTCGACCATGAATATGCTCAGTATTTATTCTTCTTGTTCACAGGAAACTGTCAATGTTGTCGAGTGCCGTGGATTTGGCGCCAATCCAAGGTTTACGATGCAGACGTTTTCTAATACTGGTATTTTTTTATTAATTAAATTCTTGGATTTCATTGATAAAACAAGTCTTTTTGAAATTCGTATGCCTCAATCTAATCTCCTACATACATATACATACTATAAGGTGTAAGGGGCAGCTGTCCCGCAAACTGATAGGGTTGCTCAGTCAACGAAACTGAACAACCTTTACAAATAAATTCTTTCAATAAATAAAAACAAATTGCTTATCCACAAAAAAATACTGTTCAAGGTGGTCAGTTTGTATGGGGAAGTCAAAATTTTGTCCCCAGTTTCAAGTATCATCGTCCTCGGGTCACAACACAAATACAAGGAGATGGCGACATAGAGAATTAACACAGGGTGGATGAAATGGCGGCAAGTCAAGGGAACAACTTGCTACTCCCGAATTCCCCTTAGGCTAAAGGGGAAAATAAAGCATCTTACAAGAGCATTATAAGACTTGTCGTCATGTATGGATCGGAGTGTTGGGCGATGAAAGTGATGGATGAAAGAAGCGTCGTACTGCTCAAATGCGAATGTGTGGAGTTACAAGAATGGACTAGATTAGGGATGAGTAAGTAAGAGGCAGCTTGAAAGTTGCCCCCATAGCTAACAGATACGAATAAGATGAGAGGAAATCGGCTTGCGTGGTATGGATATGTAATGAGAGGGATGAAAGTTATATAGGTAAAAGGGCATTGGATTTGAATGAGGACGGATATGTTGGGAGAGGACGACCAAAGATAAGGTGGATGGACTGAGTGAAAGACGATATCTTGAGTATCGAACTGACGGCTGACAGGGATGAATGGAATAAGAAAACATACTACGTCGACCCCAAATAATGGGATATAGACAAGGTAATGATGATGAGTTAGTTCTTTCTAACGCCTTGTCTCATATGGCCTAGGCAAGGCAGATCATCGCCAACGACTTTATAAATAAAAATACCTAGATTAAACTTCCTTTATTACAAACGCAATATAATTGCACAATCGTCATTAATTAAGTTTTACCTACTAATTAGTTAAATACTATGTCTAGACACTAAAATCATTAAAATGCAAACTAATTACGAAATGTATTTTAATTTAAACGTTTTAATTATCTTTGGCTGCTTCTGCGCAACATCTGGTGTCAATTGAAGTTTAAGTGACCTTTACATAATCCTAAACCAGAAGTCAGTATCATCATAAAAATGATGAGGGTATTGGTTTAGTTAGAGCATTATCAGATTTATCAGACATGTCAGAAAAATATTTTATAGCTGTTGAACGGGATGTGCAGAGCGCCTAACTACCCTGTAATGTATAGGTATAGGCGTATTTTTATAGCTTGTACTTAAGCTTTCCGTACCGCGGTTTAATCAGATTTCCCGTAGGAATGAAATATTTTCTCGCGATAAAATTTAGCCTTACGTAGGCTACGTTACGTGTCTAGGTTACTATCTATCGTCTTTCCAAATTTCATCTAATTCAGTTCAGCCGTTTAGACGTGAAATAGCAATAAACAAATAGACAAAGTGACAGATTTACTTTCGCATTTACGTATATAATATTAGTATGGATATATGTGTAGGCATTAGAAAAGACTTCGACGGGTTCATAGAACAAACACCTAGTAGCGCGTGTTCGTGCTGCTTGCATGAATGATTTTCGATATAAAAAAATCTTTTCATTGAAGATCGATCGTTTCTTTATCTGATCTAAGGTCTGATACCGGCCTCGTCATTCACACAATCACAATAGATCTCCATACAATTGATCGAGATCAACTAGATCGGTAACGGATAGTATAACTGTACTATTAACTATGTCAATTCAGTGCTTGGTGAGATACGAGATATGGTAATAGAGATTGATCTCATTGATGGATTGTTGAGTTGGTGTTTCGTGTGCCTAGGGTTTAGAGTTCGATTCCCGGTAAGATGAATTTTAACTTATACCTTATTTATACTGAAGGACAACATAGATCTAGAGTTCTTTCCACATTCAGTTGGTGATGTGTGTACCTAAATATACACCTACATCAATTTAAGTTTGTGTCCTCAAAATTTGTTTGAAGTCCCAAAAAATAAAACCACATGAGATATGAGAGATTTAGGTATTAAGTTTATGTAGATATTATAGGTTTGTATACAAACATTTCAATATTTTCTGATTCCATTATGGTCTGAGCGTGACTTGATCATTCTGTGTCATAGACGTTTTGTGTCTTGTCTATCGTCCAAGAATTTGTTCATGCAAATAATCTAGGTCAATAAGCTAGAATAATGCCTAATACAATATGAAGAAGGGATTTTAGTTGATGTAGAAACAAATTAATGATAAAAAGGTAAGATTAAAAAACGTTTTAAATTCTAAAGTATTTTTGAAAATGACCCTAAGCAAACGATCAAGACCTAAGGATAATAATAATTACATACATACATATAATCACGCTTTTATTCCTGATGGGGTTGGGAGAGCATAAACGAAAACAAAGTTTCAAAGGTTACTTAAGATAGATTTGTAGTTATATTGCTGTAGTGACAGGTTGACAACTGAAACCCTCGAATCCCTTAGCTGGTTTTTACAGCATGCCCGGAAGGAAAAGCAGCTGGCTAATTCTATGTTTTTCTCTCGCTCCCAGGCCAACATGGAAGAATAATTAATTTCTGACATAGAGCCATAACAAAATGCATGTTACGTAATACGATGTCTACATCTTTTTTGTAAGTCGATAATAGTAGTTTTGTGAATCGATATAATATTTATGAAACAAACATTAGTTGATGTGATTCACTGTTTACACTTCATAGTGCCCGCATGTTGATCCTAATATTATAATGGAATTTATGTTGAAACCTAACTCACATAATAACAGTAGACATAATATATCGCAATACCACCTTTGACCCCTAAGACATTATTAAACTGTAAAAACTTATGCACGAATAACATTTTTGCAATATTTGCGTATGTCGCTTTCCACTTATCTTCCATGCTGGACTGGGAGTGAGAGAAAAACATAGAATGTGCCAGCTGCATTTCCTCCCGAGCATGCTGTAAAAACCAGCTAAGGGATCTGAGGGTTTCAGTATATTGTAATATAGGCGATGGGCTGAAAACCTGTCACTACAGCAATATACGTACAAATGTTTCTTGAATTGCCCTCAAGACTTTGTCAGACGCGGCGGAACGTACGAACCTTTGTTTAAGTCGTTTACGGTCAGCCTACCCCATTAGGGATAAAGGCGTGATTATATGTATGTATATATATCACTTTCCACGATTATGATGATCAAATTTATGATTCTACGTAGAGAAGTGATACTACAGATATGACTCTACCTACATAATTTTTTGTTTCTTACATACATACATACATAAATCACGCCTTTATCCCTTACGGGGTAGGCAGAGCGTTTAACGCCTCTTAAAAGGCGCTTTCGCCACGTCTGACAAAAATTGAGGGCAATTTTAGATTGTAATATGTATTGCTTTAGTGACCGGTTGTCAGCCCATCGCCTAAATTACAATATACTGAAACCCTCGGATCCCTTAGCTGGTTCTTACAGCATGCCCGGGAGTATATGCAGCTGGCACATTCTATGTTTAACTATCTCTCCCAGTCCAGCATGGAAGAAATAGAATTTTGTTTCTTTACCTAAGTAAGTACCTACATACTGTCTTATTTCCACAAATATTGTTGAAAGTAACTGTTTATTCAAATAAGTTTGTTTGTTGTAGGATCATTATTGTTAAGCCTTTGATATCAATGTCAAATTATATAGCTACTAGCGACCCGCCCCGGCTTCGCACGGAAATTATCAGTGTTTCTCTACTATATTATGCATGTATTATATATATATATATATATATATATAAACATTCCTCTTGAATCACTCTATCCATTAAAAGCAAAACCGCATCAAAATCCGTTGCGTAGTTTTAAAGATATACATAGGGATATAGGGATAGAGAAAGCGACTTTGTTTTATACTATGTAGTGATATAACGTTACGATATAAGTATGTGGCACGCGCACGTGGGTGCAATATTGTGTGAGTAAACAAAAATACTAGCTAAGTATTTGGGTCACAGAAGTGCAAATTTCGTTAAAAAATAACAGTTCGCCATACGAAAATCTATAATGTAAGGCTAAGTCTTATTTATTTTACGAAATTGTTCGTTGGGTCACTCGATGTTTGACAGACAGTCTACAAAACATACATACATATAATCATGCCTTTATTCCTAATGGGGTAAACAAAGGTCATCCCGCCACGTCTGACAAAGTTTTGAGGGTTATTTAAGATACAATAAACTGTTAAATAAATAAATAAATAAAATAGATTTGTAGGTATACTGCTGTAGTGACAGGTTGTCAGCCCATCGCCTAAATTACAATATACTGTAACCCTCGGATCCCTTAGCTGGTTTTTACAGCATGCCTCCTAAAATATAGCTGGCACATTATCTTTTTCTCTCGCTCCCAGGCCAGCATGGAAGCACAGTCTACAAACACTGAGGATAAAATAGTGGGTCATGGCATGGAGCACTGAAGCACGTGTAAAATATACAAAGTTACTTTCAAAGTGTGCTACACTGTATTGTTCATACATTTGTTGGTGCACCTAATGGAATTGGATTGTTTTATGTATGATGTTCTTCCGTAAGTGAAATAGGAAGACTAGGAAGTAGGTAACAGTCGCCTAATTCCATCAAGTTAATTAATTGGCACGTTGACTAGGTGGCTAAAAAAACAATACGATTATACTTAAACCTGATGGCTAAAAATACTGTGGATCTAGATCATCATTAAAAATAGCACATTTAGATTTAATTATCGAGAAAAAATATAGAAGTTATTGATTTGAATAGTCAATATTTTCTTCCATTCTGGACTGGGAGCGAAATAAAAACACAGAATGTGCCAGCTGCATTTCCTCCCGGGCATGCTGTAAAAACCAGCTAAGGGATCTGAGGGTTTCAGTATATTGCAATTTAGGCGATGGGCTGACAACCTGTCACTACAGCAATATACGTACAAATCCATCTTGAATAACCCTCAAAACTTTGTCAGACGTGGCGGAACGACCTTTGTTTAGGTTGTTTACGCTCTGCCTACCCCATTAGGGATAAAGGCGTGATTATATGTATGTATGTATGTATGTAATATTTACTGGCGAGTGACGTCATAACAAACTATTTTCAAAAAAGCGTTTGACATTTCATAAAAAGGTGCTGATTTGACTAGTAGGCAAATAGGGTATATTGTACACTATGGTTACGTGGTCTTTGAAAAAGTCTTTTAGTGTAATAGTCTTCAATTTATTCAATTTCGCGTCAATTTATTTTACTCCTCTGTTTCCTATTGCCTGGATGCCTGGAAGATATTGCTACATTAGCAATAAGGCCGCCAATTGTACTACTTTTCTTTTTAGCAATTTGTAATTTCTGTGTTTTTGTGCAATAAAGTATATTGTATTGTCTTATTCACCAGTACCTAAGTATATCGATCCACAATAGGATGTAATAAATTATGACTAGTCGAATAGTCAAAGGCGTGAAGAAATTACTATAAATAATCAGATGTACGTACATTGCAACGACTCTACCAAAAGAGAATCGTAACAGTGACCACAGCATTAAGCCCAACCATGAATGGACACATTACTGTAGGTACAAGTTTAAGGGAATGCTTGGAATTGGAATATTCCAAGTGTATACTTAAGTAAAGATTATGTAGAGACTGTGTGAAGGCACAATTCCGACACACCTTCACCACGCGCCCAATACGGCCTGGCGTGCTGACCCATACAGGGCTTCCAGATGGAAAATCATACGTAACAATTTCCAAATAAAACATACATATAATCACGCCTTTGTCCCTAATGGGGTAGGCAGAGTGTAAACAACCTATACAAAGGTCGTTCCGCCACGTCTGACAAAGTTAGAGGGTTATTTAAGATAGATTTGTAGGTATATTGCTGTAGTGACAGGTAGTCAGCCCATCGCCTAAATTGCAATCCTATACTGAAACTTTCGGATCCCTTAGCTGGTTTTTACAGCATGCCCGGGAGGAAATGCAAGTGGCACATTCTTTGTTTTTCTCTTGCTTCCAGGTTTGCATGGAAAATCATACGTAAGAATTTCCAAGTAAGAAGACATATCATACTGTTCAGGTCTTTCAAGTACCTATATGCTCTATAGTAAGGTAGAAAAGGATTACATTTTAGAAATCAGTTTTAATCGTTGTGCATGTGCAGTTTTACGTTATGTGTTCTCTATGTGTTTCATGTGTGACGAGAGTGAGTAAAATCAGAATGTTGTTTAAGAGCTAAGTTTTGTTTCGAAGTATTAAACGAAACGATACGCGAGCACCTTTACAATATAACTAACAATGCTCATCAGTTGCTAAATACTGGTCTCGACAAAAATAATCGTCGATTTGACACGCTTAGACGAAGAATAACGTAGTAATAATAAAAAAAGTCGGTAAGTGTCTTGTAGTAATTAAATCCAACTTTTTTCTATCGCTCCCAGTTCACCATGAAAACATTTTAGGATGTGACCAAATACTCAACATCTAATACAGATAATCACTCGTCATAATGCATGAAACTTTTGGAAATTGAGATCCAAAGAGTGATCCTATTACAGAATAACTATTGGAAATCTAGTAGGGACTAAAGTTACTACTGTCGCATTTCAGGATAGTGGTAACCCTAGGGTTCTAGTGGCGCCGTCCTTGGGAAGATCAGAAAGGTGACGCGGCCATTAGATGCCACTAGTCGACCTCCCTACCACGCGAACCACGATCACCACGCCAGATCACGCCATTATTGGGAAATGTAGCAAAAAGTTCTCGCATAAAGCATGAAGCTTTTAAAAATTGAGATCCAAAGAGTGATCCTATTACTGAATAACTATCGGAAATCTAGTAGGGACTAAAGTTACTACTGTGGCATTTCAGGATAGTGGTAACCCTAGGGCTCTAGAAGCGCCGTCCTTGGGAAGATCAGAAAGGTGACGCGGCCATTAGATGCCTCTGGTCGACCTCCCTACCACGCGAACCACGATCACCACGCCAGATCACGCCATTATTGGGAAATGTAGTAAAAAGTTCGCTTATAAAACATGAAACTTTTGGAAATTGGGATCCAAAGAGTGATCCTATTACTGAATAACTATCGGAAATCTAGTAGGGACTAAAGTTACTACTGTCGCATTTCAGGTTACTGGTAACCCTAGGGCTATAGTGCTACCGTTCTTGGAAAGATCAGAAAGGTGACGCGGCCATTAGATGCCACTGGTCGACCTCCCTACCGCGAACCACGATCACCACGCCAGATTACGCCATTATTAGGAAATGTATCAAAAATTTGGAGCATAAAGCTTGAAGCTTTTGGAAATTGAAATATGATTGCTGACAATGTTGACCTGCCACTGAATGTGCAAGATGCATTTCATCCCATGCTCTAAAAACTAGCTAAGGGATCTGAGGGTTTCAGTATATTGCAATTAAGGCGATGGGCTGACAACCTGACCTTGCAGCAATATACCTACAAATCTATCTTAAATAACCCTCAAAACTTTGTCAGACGTGGCGAAACGACCTTTGTTTAGGTCGTTTACGCTCTGCCTACCCCATTAGGGATAAAGGCGTGATTATATGTATGTAATATTAAATATTCGGTCTGTGACATAAACCGGATCATCAAATATGGACTCAATCAGAATGTTTGACAGGTCATGTACACAATCTGTGATCCTAGAACGCCATCAGTTTGTATAGATCGAAGTTGTGACACTACCAGTAAAAGATACATCCTGGGATGCCCTGGAAATTTAGCCTTTTAGCTTACTGCAAAATATACCGGCTGTTAGGGACAACGTCCCGCAGGGGTCGGTTAACAAAACTGTACAACATTCACCAGGAAATTCTTTCAGGACATGAAAAAAACAGTTGAACTTACCATACAAAATGACCTCCTCGATCAGACAGTTTTATGGAAGGCATTTTTTTTTTCATTTTATGAAAAAAAACCTCCTGATAGTTGTACAGTTTCGTTGACTGAGCAACCCTGGGAATTGGGTGAAATGGTTCCAACATCAGGAGCTGATGACCCGTCTGCGTGCATCGCAGCCGTCCCACCAAGAAGTAGAAGTAGTAGAACCCCTACCAGTTTCGGGACGCTGTCCCTTACACCCCATATATCAATGTGGTAGCCAGATATTATGCCCTGTGTCATTTTTGTTCATAACATCTGCGTTATCTTGGTATAAGATTTATCTTATTTTACATTTTCGTGGTTATCGTTACGTCGAGTATGTTGGCATGATCAATCAAATACATTTGTCTTTCGTAACGGAGTAGGTACATACAAACATATAATCACACCTTTATCCCTAATAGGGAAGGCAGAGCGTAAACGACTTAAAACAAAGGTCGTTTCGCCACGTCTGATAAGTTTTGAGGGTTTTTCGAGATAGATCTGTATATTGATATAGTGACAGGTTGTCAGCTCATCGCCTAAATGACATGAGTAGGTACATGCCAATGCAAATTATATAGTCTAGATTTTCAACACTTGTCCGCTAATTCTATTCATTATTCATAGAATCAATCATTCACTTCACTCCCTAATTAGGTATTTACAACTCTCTGACGTCACCACATTAGCCAAACGGGTCATGTCATTATAATATAGTAGACTTTTAATTTGATAACTTTGATTCATTAGGTGATAAGATAAAAAAACTGTGTGTTAACTGTAAAACCGCAACCTGATATTCTGGTGTCACATAGAACTGGTTACGTATAGGTATGTCAACTTTATTTCGTATGTATAATAGTTTGTTTATTCTATCTACAAGCTTCACATTAAATTTGTAGTGTTGTTTCTCCTTAACTCTACATAAATAATACCAGTATAAAAAATACCAACAAGTCTGTTTTTTAATGTGTTGTCTGACACAATAACACAACAGAAAGTAGGTTACCCATTTACTCAATGTTTCATACAAAACAGTACTGCTAAAACTAGACTAAACTAGACTGAATTCCCGAGACTTAAATCTATGGCAATATAAAACATTCAGTCACCGCCACATTTGTCATATTTCGTCTGCATCGAGATTTAAATTATGAGTCCATTAACCATAAGACCAGTGAATTCAAGTAAATCTGTAACATCTACAAAAAAGGCCGAAGCAATAAAACACTCAACTTGACCATTGGTCATTCGTATTTCATCGTCATCGAGCTGTAAATGATGAGTCTAACAACCTGAAGACCAGAAAACTTATTAATATTCTCTCAACTGCCAGTGGGTTAGCTGGAAGAGATCTCTTCATAGAGATAAGTTTGCCCTTGCATACCTTTCTGTTAACTTAATTTCTTGTATTTTAATGCAATAAAGAATATATACATATATATGAATCCATAACAATTATGTGACAAATACATACATACATATAATCACGCCTTTTTCCCTAATGGGGTAGGCAGATCGTAAACAACCTAAACAAAGGTCGTTCCGTCACGTCTGACAAAGTTTTGAGGGTTATTTAAGATGGATTTGTAGGTATATTGCTGTAGTGACAGGTTGTCAGCCCATCGACTAAATTAAAATGTACTGAAAGCCTCGGATCCCTTAGCTGGTTTTTACAGCATGCCCGGGGGAAATGTAAAAAAATCTATGTTTTTCTCTCGCTCCCAGGCCAGCGTCGAAGAAATGTAACTGATGAGATCAAAAACCGGAAGGCCAGAAAGTTCATATAAGAATCCCTAACGCAGTCCTACAAAGAAGACCAAAGCAATAAAACATTCAACTTGACCATTGGTCATATTTCATCGACATCAGTTGTAAATGATGACCAACTAGGCCGTTTATGAAGAAAGTTGTCGTCAGTTTCGTCACGCAAAACGATCATCTAGTGACCGACAGTTCAATAAAACACAAATTTTGACCATTGGTCATATTTCCTCGTCATCAGATGTAAATAAAGCCTAACTGGGCCGTTAGCGAAGAAAGCTGTCGTCAGTTTTGTCACGCAAAGCGATCATCTATTGCCCGAGAATTCTGGCTCTGATTCATATTCGATTTTATCAAAGTTCAAAAAACTCATTTCGAATTCAATCTTACGTTTTTGCGAATAAGCGTCATATGATGTCATATTATACATATGTTATGTATGAGTATAAGTATGTCATATTATTATGTGCTGGATCATATTTATTTGACTATCTAAACTTATCAATCCCGTCTTAAACTCTACGAAAAAAAAAAACAATCTTTTATCTCATACTACTTAAATCAATCAGCTGATCAGGTTGGTAGGTAAAGGATGTACCTAAGACAATAGTTTTTTATGAGATTTCGACACACGTTCAGAGCAGTAAAAAAAAATGAATAAGGCACATTAAGTAAAATTTATCAATAAACCTGTTTGTGATGACGACCCGAGTTAAGTCCAGCATGGACGAATACAATATGATCCTCACAAAGTCACGCCTATATGTTCTAAGAAGTAGACAGAGCATCATTAGTCCAATAAAAACTAAGGTAAAACTTTCCCAATTATTTAAAATAATGTAAATAACGAATCAATGAGATGAGTTGTAGAGTCTCGTATTGTTATCAGAACATCTCCAAACCCAAAAAAGACAAGAACAAAAGGCTTAAAATAATAATCATGAGAATGCAGTACTGAATATTTATTGTTTAACATGTTATCAAAATGTCAATGTTTATTTTAATAAAATTATCCAAAAGGTCGAACATCGGAGACAAATATTGAAGGTTATTTCGAGATGTTTTGATGATGTAGAATCATGATCATGAGACGAGCTGTCTGTTTATTCAATAACAATACTTTAATCAATGAAATAACGTAAAAGAATATCAGTGTTCTTAATTTTTTCAGAGAGATGTCATCCTAATGTTGCCTGAAAGATCTGAAGGGCAGAATTTCAGTGCTAAAAGGATACCGGTAGGTGTAGTACCTGATTGTCGTGCTTACTAAAATCCATAAACATCAGTAATATGACAAATCAATGCTGTTTCCAATGTAATTAACGGCGAGCTTTCACAAATACAACCATCGGACGTAATGACGATTGTAAACACTGAAAAAGCTGATAACCGTCAGATTCACTCGCGGGAATTAAATTTATCAAACAAAATTGAAAGTGTTTATGTAACTTTTGAAAACAATTGATCACATAATGAGTTACGTTTATTTAGTGAGATTTTCGGGAGTGTAGCGTGCTGGCCGCGATCGGTTGTAACAGCGGGACCGGTTTGGATCCGACATGCGCGCGGCTCGGAGGGCGCATCAGAACTGCCGCGGCTGAACGTATCGACCTCCCGGCGCGACAATGAATGGAGCACCGCAGTCTCCCGCTGCAAGCCCGCTACTGCACTGCAGCTTTATTTTTGGCAAGCCATGCCACCCCGACACTTAGCACGAGATCTCTCTGACAGGCGCAGCGCGGTCATGTGCGTTGCACCACTGACCCGGATCCGGCGTTTGATTGGGCTATTAATCATCGTATTTCACACTAAGATCAGCAGTAAATCCCCTAATAAATCAAGTTTATAATAGTGGAGATTTGAACGTCTCCCGCCATCAGGTTTGCGCAGCCGCGGCGCGCTCCCGGTCGGATTGGCCTTGTTCCCACGTTATATCTATTCGACTATAGACCTTTGTAGCGGTCAAAAGTCCATGGCCACTGAATATTCTTCTGAGTTTCCTCCAAATCCCTGGATGATGTGATGATAAGTGGATTTCTCTAGCGTGGTCGGACACTTGCTTATTGTGAAATATGTGTCACACCCCACGCAGTTGTTTCCGAAGGTTGTGGTATTTTGGTCGTGGGTTTCTGACTCTATATCCGTCTTTTGTGTGATGAATGATGATTGATGAATAACCATACGCTAAAAAAAACATTAGCAAAAAATATTAAATAAAAACCAATAATTGTAGTCCAATGTGGTTTCTGAGCTTTGAACTCTCATTCCTTAGGTGGTGGATTCAATGCCTTGTTTTGGTTAGAAGAATACAGGCTGTATCAGACGAGGCGGAACGACCTTCGGCGGAGCGACCTTCGTTTCGCTCTGCCTACCCCATTAGGGATAAAGGCGTGCCCATGTGTATGTATGCATCACCCACCATCCACTATCAATTGCATTGCCGTTCGGCGAAGTGTACTCGTATATTCAGCTGTAGATAGATCGAGGTAGCTATATTCGTCGATGTTTAAGAACAATTTGAATGTCTACGGTTTTTATATATAAAAAAAAATAACAATTAAAATTGGCTATAAAACTCGTGCCAGTCAGCTGGCACATGTGTGACTGACTGCCAGTCCAAACATTTCACATTAGTTACAATTCTAGGTCTACTTGCAATGTGGACGCCTCTTGGCTACGGATCGTTGTTGTGAAAACTAAAGCTCTGTGCCAAAGAGAAAGAGATTAAGAGAGCACCGAGAAAAATGCGGAATGTCGATTGTTTTATTGCGGACGCTGTACTTTTATCATACTAGCTTTCTGTCAGCGGTGTCTTCCGCCGCTAAATAAGGTTTCCCGAGGAAACGGTGTCCTTTCCCGCGGTAAAAAGTAGCCTATATTTCTCAGGGTGAACGTAGCTTTCTAATGTTGAAAGAACTTTTGAAATCGGTTCAGTAGTTTTTGAGTTTATTCGTTACAAACATACATAAACACACAAATATACATATCTTTCCTCTTTATAATATTAGTATAATAATACGTAGACAGAAAATACAACTTGTAGGTAATGGTTTTATATAAGCAAATTTCAAAAACTATTTAGATACAAAAGGCCTCTCAAATACTTTAAAGCTTGCTTGGCATCCGCATTTGCCTATGCCTCTTACCAACATCGTGCATTCAGTTTTGTTTTAGTTGAACAATTTAAATGTCGGCTTAGTTTTTCATTCTGGAAAAGTATTTCGCTTAAGAATTTTCCGCCGTTTTTCATTAAAACTAGCTTTCATTGTCTAATAACTATACACGCCATAGATGATCTAATTACCAAAAATTCTCAACAACACACAGACACAAACACACACATGTACTCAAACTTACACATATTTTTTCTTATATATTTAATTCGAACATATTTGAACACCCAATGATTACTGTTATACTTAATAATGCTATTTTTAATGCTAACTATCTTATTTTAATTTTATTATATTATAGTAACTGTTTTTCCTTTTTTGTAATTATCTGTTATTCTAACTCTGGTCTGTCATAACTACTTATGTTTGCTACTGTATAGTTGCCCACGATACAGGCTGTGCCTAGTGTGGGAACTATTGTAACTGCTTCATGTGAGACTTTTTGATAATTAAATTATTTGTATTTGTATGTTATTTTTATATATTGTATGGATGTTTATAGGTAAATTGCACATTTGCAAGCCGTCCATGTCCCAACATAAATCCTCAATGGGCGTATGCCAAAACGGCGCCAGTACTGTTCATTGAATGCGGTACATAATGATTACATCACAAACCACATACACATATTAAGGTATGAATAAATACGCATTGAATTTGCGCCCACTTGGCCTGTCAGTACGTGACCAGGCTTTTGAATGGATGTAAATATTGGTCCTGTCACTACAGCAATATACCTACAAATCTATCTTAAATAATAATGATGTAGCAGAACGACCTTTGTTAGGTCGTTTACGCTCTGCCCACCCGATTAGGGATAAAGGCGTGATTATATGTTTATGTTTAAATATTGGTATAAAATGGACGAAATAATTGGCTATCAGAAATACACAAGTATCTGAATTTAAAAAAAAGATAGGAACTCTACATAAATTAGTTCATCCAAGTAGGTACAACAGAAAACAATTACATGACTTTTCATATCATTTCATTACAAAATTATGTTGTACGGGGTGTAAGGGACAGCGTCCCGCAAACTGACATGGGTTGCTCAGTCAACGAAAATTATCTACTTCCACCAGGAAATTCTTTTAGGAAGTGAAAAGAAAAACATGGTCATTTTGTATGAAAAAGCCATTTTTATTTTCACTTCCTGAGAGGATTTCTTGGTGAATGTTGTTCAGTTTCGTTGACTGACCAATCCCTATCAGTTTGCGGGACGCTGTCCCTTACACCCCGTATGTATACTGATAATTTAAAAATAAAACGGTCACCGCATCAGCACAATAAATCTATGATGCAATCATGGCTTAATAATATAAATTCCATGTGATACATCAGTCTTTTAAATAATACCTACGTACATCATAAAATAAGTAATGAATTTAGCCACGACACGCGTAAGTTTTGTTGATACGATCAAATTATATAAAATAGCTGTGTTGTCTCTGTATTGAAATTCAAGTCAATACGTTTAGGGTTCGCTAATAATAGACCGCTATTTCTTCGAATTTGAATCGTACATTCTCTTGTGATACATGTAAACATGAAAATATTTATTTAAATCAGCACTGTAATGAGACTGCGAGTGCACCACACAAGCTTACATAATTTTTACAGAGTTCATTTTATGTAAGACTCTCAATTGTGTCAAAATTTATGGTCACTTTAGTTGTGCAGTAAAAGCGGTGAAGTTTCTCGTGTCTATAGCTCTAGTCTAGGTAACAGTTTCCAACAGGCTCATTGGAACATGCCGATATCTAGGACCAAGTTAGAGTTTTGTTCATCGTGTCACTTACTATTTCGTCACATACATATAATCACGCCTTTATAAAACGTAAACGACCTAAACAAAAGTCACGTCTGACAAAGTTTTGAGAGTTAATTTAGATGGATTTGTAGGCTGTAGCGACAGGTTGTCAGCACATCGCCTAAATTACAGTAAACTGAAACCCTCGGATCCCTTAGCTGGTTTTTACAGCATGTCTAGGAGGAAATGCAGCTGGCACATTCTATGTTTTTCTCGCACTCTCAGTCCAGCATGGAAATTTCGTCACATTACCGTAAAAATAATTGGTAAGGATTTTAGAAATAAGGCAAGGTAGCATAAAACGGTGTATAGTAGCTACTAGCGACCCGCCCCGGATTCGCACGAAAATTATCAGTGTTTCTCTGCTATATTATTCATGTATTATACATATAAACATTCCTCTTGAATCACTCTATCCATTAAAAGAAACCACATCAAAATCCTTAGCGTAGTTTTAAAGATTTATGCATACATAGGGATATAGGGACAGAGAAAGCGCCTTTGTTTTATACTATGTAGTGATTTATCTATCCTGTAGCGGTAGTACGGAAGTCTACGAATCCGACACGTACATGGCCAATTTATTTATTGGTAGTAATTGCTACGGAGATTACGTACATCAGATCACTAAAATGTTCGTGACCATTGTACGACTATTAGAATATAATAGATCATTTTAGCCGTTATTTTAGCTATAGAATTATAGATCGTGCATATTATATCGGATTTCGGCGTGAAAATGAGATAGATACTTTCTCACAGTAAAAAAAGTTTATAGTTGCCTAAAGATGACCCCGATTTGAGGTCAAGCTTAGGTGAGTGACCTGCCAAAACTTTTGCAATAAAACTTATCAACGATTATGGTACCTGCGTGTAGTAGCCAAGCCAACACTTCCCAGTTAAGAATCTCAATCTAGACCAAAACGGAGTCTTAATCGTAAAGGAGTAACAAAGATTCATAAGCACGCTCCGAATTTTAGGCTGGTATGTATGTGTGGTTAGGATTATAATAAAATATGATGATGAATGACAGACCTTTGAATACAGAGATACCAAAAAAACTAGTTTGATCTGAATCTATGTATGAACAATGACAGAGGGTCCGTAACTCATTAGTTTTGGCAGGTCATTCGCCCTTGACCTTGGCGGTCATTCAACCCTGACCTAGGGGGGCAATGTTCGCGGATGACAACGCACCGGATATCCGGAGAGTCCATCGAGTGCATGTCGAGCTTATTTTTAGTTGACCTTAGATATGGAGAAGGTACTAACTAATGTAAAAATCTGATCAGAACAGCTGAAGACCGAGCTCAGTGGCGTGCCATGAGAGTTGAGAGAGGCCTATGACCAGTAATAGACTGATAAGACTAATGCTGATGATTATGACAATATCATCTCCCTAGCCTTATCCAGCACAACATTTCCGGAGGATAAGGTGGGCTGAACGATCCTCGTTGTGGTATGCTCCATAAGAAACCGATTTGCGACCACGTTTCTATAGCGGAGTCTGGCATTGTTTAGACGTTTTAAAATGCTGGTATCATCAAGAAATCCTTAAGGACACGAGGTCGCTCCGTGAAGTCCGCGAAAACCCCAGGACAATACTAAACTTCTGGAAAGAACTGGTCTGGTTTGAATAAACCAGTCAACCCTGGTCGAACTACAAACCAAATTAAGAGTCTTATTGCGGAAACAGGAGCCCCATGACATAACCTATGCCAGTATCTTTACGGCTTCATCGTCGACGCTGTCTCGATTATCTCTGCTGACCTAGACTAGTCAGGAGTCAAAAGCAATCTTATCGCAAAAAAGTGAACTACATAACCTGTAGTGACGAGCAAGTCTGCCAAGTTTTGTGCGTCACCATTTAGGCAAAAAAGTTGAGAAAATTGCGGCCTGGCACACTTAACGGTAGAAAACAGAATTGCCTTGCGTTTTTATCGTGCGTACTTTCGCTAAAGACTGGATTGTCGTGTCCACTGCCCTACATCCAGAGCATAAATGGATTGTGTGCAGTATAGATGTGACTAGGTACTTTTTCCAAGATAAAAAAGATTACGGCAATTTAGGCGATGGGCTGACAACCTGTCACTACAGTAATACCTAAAATCTTAAATAACCCTCAAAACTTTGTCAGACGTGGCGGAACGACCTTTGTCTAGGTCGTTTACGCTCTGCCTACCCCATTAAGGATAAAGTCGTGATTATATGTATGTATGTAAAAAAAGATCAGATACACTCAAGAAACAAGCCATGCAACAAGCCATCTTCTGCGCTTCATACAAAACACATCTTACTTGTTCATAGCTCACTCCAAAACATCGACTTAACACAAAGTAACAATGAAAAACCACTTCTATACTATGAATAATCTATTTAGAAATTACGTTCACAAAGGCGGGCTTACCGTTAAGAGCGATCTCTTAAGATACCTACGACAAAATAACTGCGAAACACAATAAATTTAAAGTATAAGCTTACAGTTTGGCATGATCAGCATCAAACTAGATTTCGTCTGTAAAATCAGAATATTATGTCTTTCTTACAGACTGCATCTGTATTTGTAACAGATCTAAAAGTAGCCTACAGTACAGACCTCCACGAGTTACCAGCACCACTTAGGCTAAGCGTGGGCAGGTCAGTTTAAAATAGTTTAGTGGCTAAATGGCACTCTTCCGTACGTCGGCAGTCGGATGAGTTTATTGTAGACATTATTGTCAATACGTTCGTACTTTATTAAGTGTGATAAATAAATACGTACACAAAATTACGTGAATTTCACTTACCGGGTAGGCAGAACGACAACAGTCTTATAAAAAAAGACTTTCACGCTATATATGATAAGATAAACTTGTAAGGGATATTTTAGTTTAGACAGTAATGTGGATTGCTGCTTGCGTATATTCGAATAATAAACGTACTATTTAATATTCTGTGACTAAATTAAAACCTTTGCGTTGTACGCACGGTATTGTATGCAATGTTTTTAATGATCTCAGTTTTGCTCTGCATTCGGTCGCCGTCGCCGGGTTATTGAAATAAATTTCGAGTGGAATCAGGACTTACTCTTAGAGGTTTCTAGAGAATAATACTCAAATAATACAAATTAAGGTATATATTTACTTACTTGTACATAATAATTATAATTAATGATAATTTCAAGTCATTTTCTTATCTAGTTCGAGGGTCGGTTTTCGTCGTTGCCCACACCGCCCATAAGCGCCCACAACTCCTCGCTGGCTTGCTCCGGACGTAAGGAGAATGGAGTCAGGGTGTGACGAGTCTCGGACTTCAAATCTGGTGTAGAGTCAAGGAAATAATATGACACTGTTGATGTTACTGGTGTATGAGAAATGTTGTGAATAAAAACATACATACATATAATCACGCCTTTATCCCAATGGGTTAGGCAGAGCGTAATCGACCTAAACATAGGTCGTTCCACCATGTCTGACAAAGTTTTGAGGGTCATCTAAGATAGACTTGTAGGTATATTGCTGTAGTGACAGGTTGTCAGCCCATCGACTAAATTGCAATATACAGAAGCCCTCGGATCCCTTACCTGGTTTTTACAGTATGCTCATTCTGTTTTTCTCTCACTCCCAGTCCAGCATGGAAGGCATGAATAAAAACGCCTGTATAAATATAATAGCAAAAATAAGTGATTGGTGTTTGATGTAGGCGCTTTTTTTTTCTTGCTGAATAATAGGATATTTGGTTAGGATTTATAAAATTTTGATGGTCCAGGTATATGGTATCATCATCTTCCTAGCTTTATCCCGTATCTCTGGGGTCGGCTACCTAATCTAGGTGATTGAACGTGGGTACTGGTTTTTACACAGAGCGAGTGCCATCTGACCTCTGCAACCCAGAAGGGAAACCAGACCCAATCCTAGATTAGGTCAAAGTTTTCAAGCCGCCAATGCTTAGCACTGGCCTCTGATATGGCTTAACGACTAATATCTACGGTATTAAACGATATTAACCGGGACCAACGGCTTAACGTGCCTTCCGAAGCACGGAAAAAGCGCCGAATAAACGTACATATGGAATTCGTAAACCGAAAAACACATTGGTACGTGGTGAGATTCGAACCACGACCTCCGACTCAGGAGGCAGTGGCCCTATCCACTACACCATCTGGGTCTCCTTACTTACTGATTACTACTTAATTGATATAATTTTATAAAAGGATACATCCTTTGACCACATCAGGTGGAGCACTGTGGTCAAATCTGATGCTGGTCAATTTCTTGCCAATTTCATACATATCCCTGAAAAATAAAAACCTTATTTAATAAATAGAATTATTAAATGTATGTGATAGCTTAGTTAGAGGAGGCATGAATCAGTGTGGGCTCTAGTTCCGCTAATGTGCTTTTTTTTTTCTCAAAATTTTTAACGAGTCTTCAGTCATCTGGTGACTATGCCAGCCTCATGGTATCTTTCATATAATTAAAAAACATGTATTTAACCAGATAGAGTCAGAAAACGGTACAACGCAACCGCTCTGCTGGATAGCGGGTCTGCCAACCAACAATTTAGCTGACCATTATTACCATTTTCTGAACCCATAAATCTAGCCCTCAGATCTGCATTCCGGAATAACGCTAATGTGATTATTTGTAATATATTATGAAATGTTGTTCATAGTTAAAGTATTATTAATTGCATAACAGCGTCCGTGGTTTAGCAGTCTGAACCATTGGCTCTCAACCAGGAGGTCCCAGGTCCAATTCCCAGCGGAGGAAAATGACTTTGTGTTGTTGTATCTAGTTTGGTTAGGACATCCAGGCTGATCACCTGATTGTCCGTAAAGTAAAATTTTCCATGCTGTTGGATGGGCATGTAAATAGTCAGTCCTGCACCTGATTTCTCTCTGGCCGTGACAGGCAATCTCTCCCAAAAGAATAAGAATTTGAAGGAATAGAATTATAGATTTCATACTTGGCATTATCCAGTCTTTGTTGGTCCCTGTCAGCAATAGTGAGTCCAGATTTGAAACTGGCACAAATTCTGTCCAAATTATCTCCCTTGTTGGAAAGCTCAGCCAATCTCTTGGTCAGTTCTGCCTGTCGATGAGATAAGGTTAAAATTAGGTAAAATGAACTGTACCTAAATTGAGGTATTACAGAAAGTTTTGGAAAATAAAAGGATATTTATTATACAAAGTATAAATAAAAGTATATAGAAATTACTGCATTGTGTGACTCAACAAAATAGCTTAGCAGACAAGTTTTTCTAAAACGTTTCACAGAAGTCGCTCAAGGCTTCGGAACAATAACTACATGATGCGTACATACATACATATAATCACGCCTACATCCCTAATGGGGTAGGCAGAGCATAAACGACCTAAACAAAGATTGTTCTGCCACGTCTAAAAAAGTTTTGAGGGTTATTTAAGATAGATTTGTAGGTATATTGCTGAAGTGATGTTGTCAGCCTATCGCCTAAATTGTAATATACAGAAACCCTCGGATCCCTTAGCTGGTTTTTACAGCATGCCCGGGAGGAAATCCAACAAAAGTAAAACTTACATACATACATAAAATCACGCCTTTATCCCTTACGGAGTAGGCAGAGCGTTAAACGACTCGTAAAAGGCGCTTTCGCCACGTCTGACAAAAATTGAGGGCAATTTTAGATTGAAAAGTGTATTGCTATAGTGACAGGTTGTCATTCCATTGCCTAAATTACAATAAACTGTAACCCTCGAGTCCTTTTTGCTGACTTCTACAGCATACCCGGGAGAAAGGGCAGCTGGAACATGCTAAGTTTTTCTATCTCTCCCAGTCCATCATGGAAGGTAACAAACATAAACAAACACGAAACATAGTAAAACTTACATGAGTTTTTAATTCCTGTGCAGTTTTAGACTGAATTACAGTATTAATCTTACACGTTTTGAGTCTCTGTTGTTGCTTTTCCACTCTCTCTGCAAAAAAATACAGAGTTATTTGTTAAAATGATGAAAGTGTTCAGTTGATTTTATCCTCATAAAAATATACGATTCTTACCCAAATATCGTTTACGGAAATTGTTCAGTTCTTCAGACACTTTCAGGTATAAAGGATCTTCAGGGAAAGTCATGTTTTATTGCAAAATGCAGGCGATTTTTGTAAATATCACAAAAACAACGAAATCGAAAACAAACAAATCCAGGAACAGAAACGGCAATTTTTGAATTCGAATTTATTATTTTTAATATGTAGTGGCTTGGGAAGATAGGTTTTTAGTCTACTACAGCGACATCTAGGTTGTTCAGTGAAAACTACTTTCATGATTACCGTCGTTAGATGTCGCTGTCCAAAGCGGTTTTTACACGCTCGTTTACACAAACCAAAATTTAAAATGGCAATACTGAAAAAAGTGACATTTGTGGCTGGTTTGTTTTGATTTTTTACCGGCTTTATTTGATATTAAATTGTTACACATAAAAGATGCATAAAAACCAGTAATCAAGATTAACTTATATTTGTTACTTTTTCGATAATTTCACGGCGATTTTGGTGTTATTTTCAACATAATATTCCTCTCTTATTAGGTACTATGATTTCGTTACCTGATAACGTGCGACAAGATTTAGTGACTCTAATACCTGCTTCGCTTATGAATGAAGTGTCTTGTTTCGTTTTCTACGATAACCATCCAAGGGACCAGAAAAATATCGATGTCACCGTTTGTACTGCTCATGGAGAAGTAAAAGAATATTACAAAAGAGATCTTGTCAATTCTATTATTATCAACAGCAGTTGGGAGCCTCGGGACATCAGAATCCTTAGAAACAACAAGTGCCAGTTATTTTACTTAGTTTCCCACGAAGACGAACTTGCTGTAGTATCACATACTGACAAACTCCAAGTTTTGCATAAAATAAGTAACATTGATACATGGGAAGTAGAAGACTCAATATGCACAGGTCAGGCACGTTTGAAAATAATTTGCAAGGATGATGCAGTGCCATTGTATTTTGATAATAACTTTAAAAAGCTGGAAAACTGTAATGAGGTGTTCAGTAGAGAAAATGATCAATCCTTGCCAATCATAACTCAACTGGCTAGAAAACTTACAGAAGCAGAATACAGTCTGAAATGGAATGAGAAAATTTTAAAAGATTTATCAAATCTACGCCAAATTGCTGCATATTCAGATTATAAAAAATGTGTACCAAGAGAAAATGATGCATTGTTTCAAAAACACACAATGGTATGTATTCTAAAGAGATTATTTTTTGAATGCAATAAATTTGAATTCGTAAAAGATATCATTTTTAAAGGGAACTGTTTATTTTCAGGAATTATGTAGACCTTTGAAAATTAAGAGTCGAGTCCCTGCAGCTATTGTATCAAATAAGAAAATAGCAATTATCTTAGAGGCCATGAAGACTGAAACCTTGTAAGGATGCAGTCTAAGTTTAATATTTATGAATTCACTCTTTATATATATAATCTCGCCTTTATGTAGACAGAGTGTAAACAACCTAAACTAAAGTTATTCCGCCATGTCTGACAAAGTTCTGAGGGTCATTGAAGATAGACTTGCAGGTATATTGCTGTAGTTAAGTACGAAGTACGATCCCCTAAATTGCTATACAGAAACTCTTGAAATCCCTCAGCTACAATCTATGTTTTTCTCGCACTTTCAGTCCAGCATCAAAGAACTCACTTCACTCTTTATTATAAAGTTAATTTTGTTTTTAATTTTTAGGCCAGCAGAAAATATCCACATTTTACTTTACAGTTCTCAATATTCAACTGTTTATACCACAAAAGTATTCGAAAAGACTTCTAGAGATCCAAACTGGGTTGAAAGACCATCAAATACAATCACAAAAAACAGTGAATATAATATGGTTGTAGCAGTTATTGACTTAGAAGAGTTGAAGGATAGAGTAACAAGTAAAATACATCTGAAAGGTGTAATTACATACAAAATTGGTTTAAATGAATACTTACTACCATTTGAGGATGTAAACTTATCATCCTTAGATACTATGGGCACATGTTTTGATACACTGTCTACTTTACCTGATAATGATAATGAATACAATCTGATAGCTTATTTAGCTACTAGTAAAAAGACTGAATTATGTTTGAGAATTATCAATGCGGAGTGTAAAAAAGATGAAACAGATCTGGAACTTTTAAACATGTTATGTGAGCATTTACATATGAGGAGACTTCCCACTATGAGTAATGTAATTCTTCATAATTGGTCTCCATATCACATTCTATATGGAATAATGGTGGTAGAGAAGGAAATTCTTGGAGGAGATAAGTGGATCATTTCCCTTCATACCAGGTATTTAATCATTTTCATTCATTTTAATAATAAACATATTTTACATTATTTTTTAAGAAAAAAAAGATTTTGTGCTTCGGAGGGCATGTTAAGCCGTCAGTCCCGGTCGCTGTCTTTGATAGTGGTCGTTGCTCAAACCATGTCAGAGGCCTGATAGTTGTGCTACTAGGCGGTTTAAAAACTCTGACACCAGGGTTCATCGGGTCGACAGACTCGATACCCACTCGAAAGAAGAAGAACATTATTTTATGTTTATTATACATACATACATACATACATATATTCACGCCTGTATCCCTAATGGGGTAGGCAGAGCGTAAACGACCTAAACAAAGGTGTCCCGCCACGTCTGACAAAGTTTTGAGGGTAATTTAAGATAGAATTCTAGTTTTAGTCATGTTTATTATACTGAAACAAATACATACAGTACCATACCTGCTGCTATATATACTCTTATTTTTTTTACAGATCACAGGATCAAATAATTGCATTCTTACACTACATATACGATGCTATACCATACAGAATTGTAGCCACAACCACCAACCAGAAAATCACATCTAAAGTATCTGGACTTGCCAAATACAATGAAGATAATTCTGAATCTTCTACAAATGTAAACTATTCTGAATTCAAATCATCTATGTTGAAACAAACTTCCATGACTCTTGAATACCTTGATGAATGTATGGTGAAAATGAATGAAACCAAAAATCCAAGTGTTCAGAATAAAATTGGGAGAGAGATAGATATTTTTGCTGAAGGTGAGTCAAGATTTCTGGAGTTTAAAAACAAACTATTGAAAGAAGCAGCTGCAGGGATCAGCTCCATTTGTGAAGAAGCTGTTGAGGAATCACAAGGTTTGACTATGGATATAAATTAATTTTTAATGTTTGGTAGAATTCAGTCACTGTGATATTAAGTAAGCATAAATAAAAGTCAGTATTTTTTACAAATGTAATTTTATTACATTTTTTAGTTTAACACCTTAATTATTGCATCAAGTAATTGAGATTTTTTCAGTATTATTGATTTGATTTACCTATCCTACGTAAATATTATATTTAAAGGAATAAAAATAAATTATCTTAATCATAATTTTATTAAATTAGTAACAAACATACAAATTATAAATTACTAAACATGTATTAAATTAATTTACGTGCATTACTACGTGCAATTACTAATATTAAACAAAATAATTAAAATGATCATTAAAGATTTTTTATACACAAACAATCATCAATAAATAAAGTGATAATAAAAACATTGGACTAAATGTTCTATCAACAACGTATATAAAAAAAAACATAATTGATTGTCATATCATAATTCATATGTTCAATGTTATTGTCATAATTTCATCATTAAAGTCATAGTTATTAACTATTTGTCATATTTATTGAATAGTATACCCGGTTTCCCTTTTGCGTAGTATCAGCACCGATAATCAGCTATTAGTTATTATATTTACAATTTCTAGTTCTATCTATTCATCAAGATGATTATTATTACCTAATAAATAATAACTAAAAATAGGAAAGTTTCCACAACCAAAACCCCTGACTGTTGGTAGCAAGCAATCTCTGACGTACACTTTTGCGTTTTCTTTTACAGAATAGAAATACGTTTAATTTAGACATAACACAAATTACAAATTAATAAAAAAAAAGAAAGTACAGAAAGTTTTATGTCTAAAAATGGTCTTCACTCAGCTTATGTTACAAGCAGCACAGTTAACTGCTTGTAACGCTGGTCTTCCGTGAAGTAAAATCGTATTTTGAATTCGTAATATAATAATTTGACAAAACGTCTCTTATACAAAATTTGGGTGTAGTTTATCGTAATATTCTTACAGTTACATTAAATGGGTTTATAAATTAATATTCATTTCATATTAGTTTTTGAAATGACATAACCTAATCATTATTACTGATAAATTAATGACTACTCACCTGTTTGTTCAACGGAGGTGTTAGACCTCTACGTTTCGACTCTTTACGAGAGTCTTCTTCATAGAGAGTGAAAATCACACACCACCGACCGCCGTGTGTGATCTTCGACTGCGGTTCGCTGCTCGCTGCGCCCGCGACGACAACACGACAGGTGGCGCTGCAGTCGGCACTAGGGCTGGATCTTAACAAGTAACTAGTCGTTAATTTATCACTATGAAAAACACTTGTTCGTCATTAGTAATAAAACTAATATTTTTTGTTGTCATCTTGGATTGTTCACTCCCAACATCAAAATGCCTCAACCATACTGCTTGCTCTATACAGAGAGGATTCTTATGATTGTACCACGTCCTCTCTGGAGCATTTCATATTGTCAGGTACTAGGAAGCTATGTCTTGCTGCCTGACTCTTCACGACAAATTTACAACTTAATAACAACTCAAGTGGTTAAGCTAAAATCTACTTACTGGCTACGTATACAGAATATAAAACGACGAAAATTTACATATGGAGTTTCTCTAATTTTCTTTTATCCAAGATGTTTTATCTCCAAAATAAAAAATATTATTACAATAATTTTCTGTTTTTTAGGCGTATTTACGCTAAAGGTTTTCTTTCAAATGGGAACAATAATATACTTAACGCTTAGAGTATTTTAACTGGCCTTCTTATTTTAAATACCTAACTAAATTTAAAAAAATAAACTAACTCTAAAACTAACTAACTAAATCTAAAATAAAAAATGGGGAATGAATACCTTAGCTTAGGTTTCGTATTTATGAGGAACTAATTCTATTATTGCATTGCACGTCCGGCCTATTTCTATCTATGAAACTAGATATATTTCTAACATAAGAGGTATTATGTAATAGTTTTCATAGTTCTATTTACAATTTCTTTATAATTAAACTAATTATTAATTACAACAATAATATATTGCACAGGCTATTGCACATTGCTTCTATAAATTGCACAACCCTAAGAATAATTCTAGTAGTACTTTTATTATAATAAATAATCTTTAGATTGCCTTTGTTTTCTGCTACTATCCCTAGCACCTTTGATGCCTACATTGTAGCCAGAATTCTTAACTGCTTGCAGTTGTCTAAAACTACCGAAGTAAACGGAATGAGTCTCTACGCTTTCGGCTCCCGATTCGCTTCTGGCTTCGTTTTCTGTATCGTCACTTTCACTACAACTCACTATTTTGGCAACGACAATTTTCCTAGAAAACTGTCGTGAATTAGCAGAGTCACTACTAAGATATCCCGAATCTTCCACGGTCGAACCTTTCTTTCGTCGGAAACGCGGTTTCGAATGTCCGTCACTTTTAGGTCCTTTCACAAACGTGTTCGTATTAATTTCACCACTACACACACTTCTACTGGGTCTTCTACTAAGGTTCCTGCAAAGTTCGCCTGATTTAATACTTAGATCATGAGGTACCATAGTCGGATCGAAATTTTCGTATCCCGAGGATATAGTTTCGACAGAATCGCTCTGTGGACTGCAGGAGGGTCCATTATGTGGTTCGTGTGGAAGTGAATGTCTGCGTACGGCCGGTTCAATTGTGTTATTCATAGACATCCTCGGACTGAGGCTTCTGCCATTCAAGTTTTTTGGATTGGCATCAGATGGTATTCTATCGCTTTCCACTCTTCTTGGAGGACAAGCTGGTTGTTCGTAAATTGGAATATCGTCCGATGGAGGTAACGGTGGTAGTACATCAGGTCTAGCTAAATTCTTAATTTCTTTAATAGTTGGCGGCGTGCTTTGTCGTTGTCTTTTAGAATGTCTCAATTCTAAAGTTAGAATTCGTCCTTCTTCCGTTTGCCAATCTACGACTTCTACCCAATTGATTTCCCTTGTGTCATTCAAACTTCTTGAACTCTGAAAGGTATTTGGCGATAACCTTGGCCGATCAATAGCATTTTTGCGATATTCGTAATCATTTCTTAAACTATTGAATTTTGCTGAGTATTCTATTTTATCATTGGTCTTTGCAAAAGTACCACTACTTCGTAATTGTATTCTTTGACTTTGTGGACTTTCAGAATTACAAATGTTTTTCAAGAGATCCTTTCTGCTAAATTGAATTGTTTCTACAATTGGCTTATGTTTAGCATGTTTACGGTCAAGTGTATCTGGTTCAAATCCATCAGATTCGTGTATCTTTATGTAATTTTCCGGAGGATCCTTCACTTCAATAGTTAAACAACCGGGCTTTTCTTCCGGAACTTCGTTGTTATCTTTTGCAAGTTTTCTGCTTCCTATTGAACATTCAGAACCACTTGGTGACGTTGGTGTACTACCGAAATTGTAGTTGTTATTGACGTAAACTTCACTGACTAGACTATAATCGGAATTTTGCTCATTTGCTTTGATAACATCTACTGAAGGTTTTAATAGAATTCCTTTCTGTTTCCCAATAGTTTCGTAATGATTCTGATCAATGAAAATGTCTCTTTGTGGCGAAGGAGTGTTACTATTGCTGCTAGAATGTTTGTATACTGCGTTTCGCATTGTAAGTTCTTCTTCTAAAGGCAAAGCGTTACTCAAGCTGGGGCTTGCCTGTGATGATGGCACTTCAGGATATTCTGTAGGTGTAGCTACTCCTTTCTTTTGAGAATTCCTTTCAAGACTATCGGTTTCATAATCATTGGATGGACTTTCTGAAATGTTTCTCGTAAAACTTGGCACTACGTGACTTGGAATATTATTAAGAAATCTTTCTTCATCGGAACTGCTATGGTTATAGGCTTTTGAGCAATGATCAATTGCAATAGCTTCATTAATCATATCGGGCAACACATTCTTATTGTGAATAAATTTGTTTCTTCTTTGGTTTGTAGAATTGCTCCGTAAACTGCCTGAACGGTAATCGCTGAGGCCAATTGGTCTAATGTCTTCAACTCGTGAAACTGTTTGACAGTAGGAGTTGAAACTGTTTGGCTGATAATCCATATTTTTAAATTCAGGTAGCGGTAAATTATAATTTCTTAGCGGTGGTTCAGATCTGACTGACATAGTGGACGATTTCTTCGGAATTGACAAATTTTCTGCTAAATACATAGAGTCAGTTGCCGAGAAACTATTCTGTTTTCTAATTTTGCACTTATTTTCATTGATAGGCAGCGATAAAAGTGAATTAACCATTCCGTTTTGGTTAGAATTTGGTAGGAAGTCGTTAAAGAGTGCTTGTTGTTTCCCAGTTGGTATATTTTCTAGCCACTTTCGAATGCTATTTTGTTTGTCTCCTTTATGACCTAGACAATTGGAACATGCGGGTACATCGTATTTCATGAAATTTTGAACCTCGCTACTATCTGACTTACAGCCTGGACAACCAACACATGACTTTTTTCTGCTATTTTCTCTTTTCAGACTCACAACACTTCCACTTCTCTGACTTCCTAAACCTTGATAGAAATCAATACTGTTTCTTGTTGAAGGATATGTTTCTTCTTCTGGTATTTGATTTAGTACTGGATGGAATCGTTTTGTTGCCATTTTATGCTTAGCTATTGAGATCACTTCTCTTATTTTAGTGAGGAATTCTAAAGCTGCTGGTGGAGGCTCCTGCAACATGATAAAATTTACTTAGTTCAATGAATTAAGTAATTCTGACGTTTTCATTATTGCATACGAAGTTGTATGAGGATAGTTGAAACTTACCGCCATTAGATGTGGTTCAAAATAAGCAGGATTGAAATACAATTTCCGTCTAGTGGTACCAACAGGTCTTGCTATTTCCCTGTCATCAGTTGTTTCCACGATAGACACATGCTCATCTGGAAGACGCTCGATGCCTGACTCGTCACGATGAGAAAGTTCTGAATTTTCATTTTGAAGTTTGAAATCTCCGTGGCGCAAATGAATAACTGCTGATGTTGTTTGGCTCTGGAAATAAGAAAACTAAATCAATTTTAGAAATCACTTCAGCCATTGAAGCAGAAACGTAATTAATGAGTATACGAAATAGTACCTTTCTGCTGATGTTGCTCATGTTATCTTCGCTCCGTACACTGCTATTGGCAAAGTCTTCTGAGTCAGATAGATTGCTTCCAGAGTCACTAGGAAAACTGTTTTTTGCATCATGGAACTGTCGACCAAGACTAAGAAGGGGATTTTTCTTGACGACACCATCATCTTGACCTAAGGCATTAGGTAATGACTGCACACGTTCATTGTTTATTCGAATGATGTCTCGTTCCGTTATAGCTGTCCCATCTTTCTTTTTTAAGCCTTTTAACCGTCTGTCACTGCCTTCTTCCGAAGCGGCTTTTCGACGTTTTCTGATGTGCAGGTAGAGGAATACCGATGCTACGTAAATAAGACCAAGAAGTAGTGAGCTGATGCCAATAGCTACGTATTCTGTGACCGAGAGACCAGAAGTGCTCGTTGCTTCGGAAGTTTGTGCGTTTGGTGCAAACTGTACCTCAGTCACATCTGTGAAAAGAATGGTGGTGATGACCTATAAACGGATAGTACTCACATGAGCATATCTGTTTACAGGTCTGTTAGTCAATGTTTAGACTAGGTCTTTCTCTACATCTGAATTGTGAGGAAAATAATTGGGGGATTATCTACGGTTATTTATGAGCTGAACTTACTACTGCTGTGCTTAGGCGGGGTTCCTTGCACCCTGAACGCAACACACGGCGTGAAGACCCCTCGAAGGTCGAGGGGGGAAGTGGGGGTCGCAGCCACATCTCGACACAGGAGTCGTACCACCATGACTCTACCAGACATTCGGGTACGAACGTCGTCCTCGCCGCTCCACTGAAAAATAATCAACATTTAATTTAAATAGAAGCTGCAAATGGTATGAGTTCAATACTTAGGTATATGTTTCGGCAAAGAGGCGCATTTGTTAAAAAATAAATAATACATTGATAAAGTATGATTGAACCTAACCTGAAGAAATGTCCTGCCTTCATCTCGGAAAAGGCTGAACGGTACGTCAGCGTCAAGAGTATTTCGAAGATCCAAGAAGCCTTTCCGAGTCAAGAACTGAGCACCCGATACCGCGCAGATTGGAGTTTTTACATCTGAAAACATATTTAATACTTTTAATAAGAAGCCTGAAAGAAATGTCAGTCAAATTTGTTTGATGTCAAAGAGGTTCACATACTTTGGAAGGTAATTTCTCGCGATGGATGGATGATTTGACCCTTCAGTGGCAGATAAACAAATGGAATCCGCTGCACGCCGACGCCTGTCCCGAATGTAGCCAGCGAACACTCTGCAATAAGCATAAACACAACAAATGAGACAAACGAGAAAAATAAACAAGAATCACAATCTAAGTCAAATACAGGGTGTAAGGGACGGGGTCTCGAAAACTTAAAGGGATTGCTCATTTAACGGAACTGACCAACTACCACAAAGAAATTCTTCTGGTAAATGAAATGGAAAAACTTGACTTCCTCGTACAAAATAACCATTTTATTCGGACAAATTCTGTTTGGAAATTGGGGAAGCCAAACATTGTTATCATTTCCCAGACGAATTTCTTTGTCAAAGTTTTTCGGTTTTTGATTGAACTACCGCTTAAAATCTTCGGGATTCCGGACAGCCTGCTTTACACCCGGTATAAGAAATATAAACAAGGATGGAAAATTCGTAAGTCAAATATACTGACTACCAATATCAGTTAGATTTGATATGGTGAAACACAGTCCCCGATTTGCAACGTTACACGTCTCATTCATATGGGAATTAAGACTAATACGGTATAATTTTCGGTTTTCGAAAATCCAGTAAGCACTTAGTGTTATTAACGGGACAGAATTAATCCAAAATCTGGCATCGAATTGTACACTAATTCGGTACCTTATGCGGTTCTCACGGGACACGAGAAAATTTATTGACATGTGCGTATGATTTTGTCAACTGTTCCCAGATGTATTCGACCCCGATTCGATACAGCTATATGAATATACGCGTTCATATCGCACCACCGTTAATATCATTCGGTAGCGCTTATTAGTATTCAGATCAAACGGGCGACGTCAAATTTATCGATACAATTAAAATTTGTAAAAAAATCCCACATCAAACTGTTTTTCAAAACGGTAGCCGCGAGAGTAATTTGTGGGACCGTTTTCGTAAATATGAAATACGGTAAGAGTTACCGATGTGATTCTTGATGCCTTCATATAAGTTTTATAACCACTTATAGAGCAATTTTGGATTAACGGTATCGATCGGCAGTAGAGTTATTTCTACCACTTTAGCCTAGTCATATTCTTGACAGTCTAGAGACAAGCTAGCAACTTAGCAAGTGATGTGGTCTATGGAACGCCTTGCTAGACTAGACGTTAAACGTCCGATACTCAGTGGGTGGTAGCTGTCTTGGCAGACAAGATAATGTATCTTTAAGATCTTTAATTATGGATAGTAATGAGGTCTAACCTGAATTGTCACTTTTTTATCAGGTAGTTTTAAAAATCATACAGAATCATATTTATTTTTTATCGCTAAACATAACATCTCTTTTATTTTCTACACAACCTTTCTCCTCAGTCATTAGTCACTTGTATTGCTCCATGAATTGCAATACCCATCAGATTAATTATTTAAAATGCAATTAATTACATTTATCAATTACATGTGCAAATCCAAGTGTCAGGATGTGAAAGTGCAATTTAAAAGAGAGTTGTAATTAATATATTTCGGCGTATGAATCGTTTCGGAGCTTCCTCTGAATTTATGGTTTCGATTACATATATTGACGGCTCGATTCAGGTAATTTATATAGGGTATGCTCAGGTGTGAGTTATTAATCTCGTATTACGTAGCCGGCTTCATTTGGTGAATAAATTTTATAAGTAGGTACTTGGTCTTATTCCTCCCTACCGGGTGTTAGGAACAGCGTCCCGCAAACTGATAGGCGCATTCAACGAAACTGAACAACATTCACAACCAACCAATTCACGTAATATTTTTTTTTTCAGAAGAAGAAAAAAATGGCTTTCCCATACAAAATGACCACCTCGATCAGACAGTTTGTATGAAAAATCATTTTTTTATTTCCTAAACAAAAAACCTGTTGATAGATGATCAGTGTCGTTAACTAAGCAACCTGTATCAGTTTGCGTTTGTATAATAATGCCATAATAAATGTCTTTACTTTTGTATAGTGCAGTATTCATACATTTGGCACACCGCCATCTCATATGTTATAGATCGACCGGGTTTTATGTGTACTTGCCAAGTCGCCACTTAGCTGTCATTGCTTCAATCGCTGTCAGTGTAACCTAGACAAAATTTAGTTCCTAATATCGACGCCTAAACAGTAATGGCCGTCGCACTATAGTTAGATACGATGCCAGCGTTGACAACGATGAAGCGTAGGTACTCTTTCTCTCAAGGCCCAGACTATAATGTCTAGAACAACAACTCAGTAGAGCCTTTACTCTAGGTACCTACAAACATACATATAGTCACGCTTTTATCCCTAATAGGGTAGGCAGAGCGTAAACGACCTAAACAAAGGTCGTTCTGCCACGTGTGAAAAAGTTTTGAGAGTTATTTAAGATAGCTACAAACATACATATAGTCACGCTTTTATCCCTAATGGGTTAGGCAGACCGTAAACGACCTAAACAAAGGTCGTTCCGCCACGTGTGAAAAAGTTTTGAGAGTTATTTAAGATAGCTACAAACATACATATAGTCACGCTTTTATCCCTAATGGGGTAGGCAGAGCGTAAACGACCTAAACAAAGATCGTTCCGCCACGTCTGACAAAGTTTTGAGGGTTATTTAAGATAAATTTGTAGGTATATTGCTGTAGTGACATTTTGTCAGCCCATCGCCTAAATTGCAATATACTGAAACCCTCGGATCCCTTAGCTGGTTTTAACAGCATGCCCGGGAGGAAATGCAGCTGGCACATTCTATGTTTTTCTCTTACTCCCAGTCCAGCATGGAAGAAACCTCTACCTATTTAAGCCTTTTTATCTACTTACCTACAATATTAAATTTAAGCATATTTACAGTCACGTATTGTGCAGTCACCGAAATCTCTTCAAGTATTGAAGTCAAACACCGCTCTGACCGTGTACATATTTTTAGATCAATAAAACAAGAACTAAACATATTGACACGGTCGTTCAGACAGCTTTAACGGAAACGTGTTAAAACTAGCTAAATCTTACGATTGCCTCGATACGGATCTTGCTAAATCATGGCTGTTCACATCTGCACAGTTGTTAACGCGATGTCATATGTAAAAAAAAACTAATATTACTTCCATGCTGGTCTGGGAGCGAGAGAAAAACATAGAATGTGCCAACTGCATTTCCCCCCGGGCATGCTGTAAAATCCAGCTAAGGGATCCGAGGGTTTCAGTATATTGTAATTTAGGCGATGGGCTGACAACCTGTCACTACAGCAATATACCTAGAATTCTATCTTAAATAACCCTCAAAACTTTGTCAGACGTGGTGGGACGACCTATGTTTGGGTCCCTTGCGCTTTGCCTACCCCATTAGGGATAAAGGCGTGATTATATGTATGTATGTATGTTACGACTGAACTACATGTTGAAAAGTTTCCTAAGTAGGTATGTAAATTAGATACTTGTGAAAATTATACCACGTAATTTTACATAGGTATGCATTTTTGTAGGCTGTTTATCTCTGAACACCCATACATACATACATATAACCACGCCTTTATCCCTAATGGGGTAGGCAGGGCGTAAACGACCTAAAGAAAAGGTCGTTCCGCCACGTCTGACAAAGTTTTGAGGGCTATTCAAAATAGATTTGTAGGTATATTGCTGTAGTGACAGGTTGTCAGCCCATCGCCTGAATTGCAATATACAGAAACCCTCGGATCCCTTAGCTGGTTCTTACATCATGCCCGGGAGGATATGCAGGTGGCACATTCTATGTTTTTCTCTCCCAGTCCAACATAGAAGATCTGAAGACCCAGTGCGAATTAAAGTTGTGAGGCATCAAATCATCGCCTTAAGTTGTTCTCGTGATCTAAAAACAATTCTATTTACGAGAATAATATTAATGTGTTTAAAAATAGACATATCTATACCCTCATTCCATCCCTTATAAAAAAAAATATAGATAAGTAGCCGACCCCGTGAGATACGTTGAGATAACCAGTGATGCTAATATCTACAGGCCAGACTCTACATTAGTGGACTTGGTCAAGATTATCACTTTCATAGGCTATATTCAGAAGCAAAATGGAAAATACATACATATCTATGCAAACGACCATAGATGAATATTAATCGTTGCCAATCTATTAAAAACAGAAAGCAATTAGCTGAGGACGTTACTCAAACATTACTGATAACTAATCTTCTGTCAAATACATACCGAGTGTAACGGACAGCGTACTAGAAACTGATAGGGGTTTCTCAGTTAACGTCTAACTGAAAAACTTTCAACAGGAACTTCTTTCAAGAATGAAGTAAAAAATTGGCTTTTCCATACCAATTGTGAGATTGAAGTGATCATTTTGTATAGGAAATTCAAACTTAATATTTATTACTTGAAGAATACCCTGATGAAATTGGTTCGGTTTCGTTTACTGATCAAGTGAGCAACCTCTATCACCTAATGTTTTGCTGCCCCTTACACCCGGTATAAATAATTTGCGAGCAGAAACTACATTATGCCGAGAGATGGCATTGCTTTATTTATCACTTTCTGAGGGAATATTCCAACAAAGGGTTCTGTCACAGCTAATGGGCAATAGGGTAATATAGTTACAGGCCATAACATAATGCTCATCCCAGTAATTACGATGTAGGGTTATTGCAGTGATAAAATTGTTATTAGTTATAGAACTAATAACAATCGAACTAGATGGCTATAGATAGCTATAGCCATCTAGTTCGATTACACACATGATTTTGTGTCACTTATGTTAGACATGGTGAAACAAGGAATCCATTCGTCAATCGAATTATCCTTTTGATTATGAAGGGTTTATATAATGAAGGGTGTGTCCGTTGAATTCTGAAGTGTATTTTGTGTACCGGAATAACTTTTGCTACTTCACTAAATTCCCAGAGGATGAATGTCCCTAGGGTCAAGCAGGTCTGATGATGATTACATTGATATGTAGAATTCCCTGTCCTCGCGGAATAGCGGCATCAAACTGCTCGGGACCATATTGGTAACTGAAGCTACTGGCGTAAAGGCTTCTGTCGTCTTATAAGTATGGGCGCAGTAATTACCTGGCAAGTCATCAATGCAGAGCTCCTGATACACTTTAAAAAACAGTGCGCGTTGCAGACACTTGATGATGAGCTTAAAACCTTATTGGTCACCGAAACTTGCGTAAAGATTTCTATACTTAGCTCACGCTAAAGAAATAGGTATGGGTGCAGTGATTACCTGGTAGGTCATCAACGCAGAGCTCCCGATCCTCGCGGAATAGCGGTGCCCTCTGCGGACACTCGCATGCGCACGCGTCGCCCGGCTCGCCGACACCTGCGCCCGCGCCGTGCTCCGCGCATTGCGCTGCCGTGCATTCGTCTCCTGTGGAAAGAAAGCAGTTCAAATATGAAACTTATTGGTGGTTCGCTTGGCTTAGGAAGGGAATGTTCAGGTTGAATCAATCCGGTGTTGACCTTATAGAGAGAGAGAGAGAGAGAGAGAGAGAGAAGATGGTTTACCAATGAGCGTGAAGACATCTCCGGAGTCACGCCGTGCCAGCTCGCCAAGTTTCGCGCCCGCAGCCGCCGCAAAGAGCAGCAGCAGCAGCGCCGCGGCCATGCTACCCCCCGCCCTCCGTGACCCCCGCCGCCACCATCTTTGTCACCTGCTGGACAAAGAGAGCCAGTTGAAAAGAAGGAAACAGCTATGTTGATCTATACAATAAACTTTATTGCACGAAAACACATAAATTACATAAACAGCAAAGTAGTACAATTGGCGGCCTTATTGCTAATGTAGCAATATCTTCCAGGCAACCAGGCAGTAGGAAACAGAGGATTAAAATTGAGAATCTATGGGATATGACGGGATATATCTATGGGAAAATTCAAAGTGTAATTAGTTTGATTGATTTTCTCAAATTCTGCAAGCCGCGTGATGACACAAGTTCGCAATGCTGTCCTCCTAAAAGCCGGTAGAAAACCGATGTGGTATTTATCTTGTCATATAGAGAAAATGTAGGCGTGTCGATTAGGCTCAAATAAGGCCTTATCACGCTTATAAGCCATGCCTACAAGCATTTGCCAGAGTCATAACATAATGAATCCTCTTGCAAACAGGCTGGACGTTCAAGCTCAACTCCCAGATGATGAAAATAAATTAAGCAACCTAATTCATCAATGTGTCATATCAGCCAACAAATTTTGAATGCAAGAGCAACACAATAGACCGATTTGCAGATTTTTGAGTTGTAAGGCAACTACGGAAACGATGGCGCATCTAATTGTAACCATTCAATTGTCCCAAACATTAAATTTATGTTTTCATGACATATGAATCAAGTGTTTTGATTGAAGAATTGCCGAGATGAGATAAAGCATAATGGTGCTCAGTGAAAGCCGCACATCGTAGCAAAAATTCATTAGCATTGTCTTCGATGTTCGATTTCACTTGGTTCACATGATTTCCTCTATGTCGCCTGGGTCTGCCTACTTATTACAAGCTTCTAGACTTCATTCGCCATATTTAGCATCCGCTGACAATCAAGCACAATATTTCTAATTCATCTCGCTCTCGCCGACTCATTGAAGTGTAAAAGAGTCAAAACTCTGTAAATGTTAATGCTAGAGCATTAAGTAGAAAAGATTAAACTGAGCTTCCAAATAGATAATTACGTTTGCTAATTTTGAGTTGACATTAGGGGCTGCCATTGAAAGAACGTCGGGATTGTTGGAAAAATATATATAAAGACATTGTTATTTATGGCGATTGGTTGCGAATCGATGGAGAAATCAGGGTAAACCGTTCGTACGGTAAAATTGCTTTAAAAAGCGTCGAGTAACTTCTTAAAGTGAAAATGTATCGTTTCCAGTGGTGACACTTCAAAATCGTTTAGTAATAGTCCAAATTCTTAGCCACGAGCCAAAGTTGTTGACTTAATATTTCCGCTTTAGTTTAAAACCAAAGTCGTCAACTTTGGTAGATGTTTACCTAACTGTCAATTGCAAATATGACACTCTGTAGAAGGTTTAAGATACTTTGAAGTGTCAATGTTTCCACATCTGTGGTAAATGACGTGAACAAACGCGCACAGCGGTGGGTCGGGGTAAGGTGCGATCCGAGACACCCACTGAGTTATCTGTTACTGTAGATAGGCAATCATGCTAAAGACGCATTTGAAAGATGCGAAGCCACTATTCATGTGCTGATGAATGATACTGAAATAACGAAAACTGACTCCGTGGTCAAGTGGTCTGAGCCATGGACTCACGATCCATGGTTCGATTCTAAATGGGGGAACACAAAGTTGATATTTGTCAATTTATCACTTTACGAGATTTTCTCGTTTGGTTAGGACAATGCAGGCTGAATCACCTGATCGGGTAAAAAAAAGATTCCGTTCTTCGGAGGGCACGTTAAGCCGTCAGTCCCGGTCGCTGTCTTTGATAGCGTTCATTACACAAATCATGTCGGAGGCTTCTTAGATGTGCTATTAGCAAGTCAAAACAATCTGACACCAGGGTTCATCGGGTTGATCAACTGGAAACCCATACGACACGAAGAAGAAACGCAAGGTAAATCAAGAGCTAAAACTGTACCAAATGCAAGTTGTACCCACTCGAGAGCTAAAACCTATTGCTATTCAAATACTGCGAGTTCTAACGTCTTGTCGGTCGGAAGGATAGGCTATTGTTGAAGAAGACTAGATATTTCGGCGTCTAGAACAAAGGCTTCACAAATTTCATTTAAGCTGTTTGCTATTTGCGCTCCGAACGGTTTCAAGTCCGACACGGACGATTTGTGGCGTACGGGGCCATTTGAGGGCTGGCAGAATTCTCCTAGAATACTAAAACTAAGGAATTAATAGAAGAACCGTTCCTGTAATGGAAAACCATTGTTATTCTACGAATGAGCTGGGTGTCATGCTACAGTGAGGTTTGCGTATTTCTCCGTTTAACTATAAGTAATTCTGGCCACGATTCGGCATAAACCAGATTTAACTAAAATAAAACCATACTTTGTTAAAAGTGGCGCGTAGAATGACCTTTGTTTAGGTCGTTTATGTTCTGCCTACTACATTGGGGATAAAGGCGTGATTATATGTATAAATGTATGTAAAACTATACCCGGTATTTTCCGTCTTGAGCGAACAGAAAAGGATGGCAGTATAGACGTATTTAATTCTGTCATTTCAAAAATCTGGAGCCGCATTTTTCAATAGCTCAAACCAAATTCGCATACGAAGGAGTCACTTTCGTATGCGATTTCCATACTATTTGAAGTTCGAGTGATTCAAAAATACGACTCCATTATGGGGCGTTACGTCGAGATGAGAACGGTTCCCGCCTGAAATCCTTTGAAATTTTTGAACGAGTTCTATGTGCCATCTATACTGCCATCCTTTTCTGTTTTACTCAAGACGGAAAGTGACAGGACCAAACTAAAATAAGTTGAGTTGTTAATGCAACTGAATCGATTGTTGGCCATTATTTCTTATTTCGTATGGTTTGGTATTGTGGGCAATTTGGTAAGAACACGATTTAATTAAATCTCACTTTCTTTTCTCCCATGACAGAAAATGACAGGTATGAACTTATGATATCACTTAAGTCGTAATTTGCAAAGACAAATAGCCCTCACTGTTTGTAAAAACCTGAGGCTCCGGAAACTATGTTTGCATCTCGCATACGGATGCGAAGTTCAGATGCAATTTCTGATACAAAGATAATAATTGATTTGTGCTGTCTATTTTAAGTGGAACTTTCCCACTTATCTAATTACATGGAATTCGATACAAATAACAAATTTCAGGGATCAAACTTCCCTGGCTACGTTCGGTCGTCCTTGCAATGTTATCTTTAAAATAACATGAGCTAATTTAGGCTTTATGGCCCTATGATATGATGTATTGGAGATGTATTTAGAGTTAAGGGCGGTACACACTAGAGATAAAATTACAGTGGTAGTCTTGGAGCCCTAGGCCGTTAGGATTGCCACCGGTCGGACTGGTAAGAAGTCTGAGTACAGACTCCCAGTGATATTTAAAATGATTGATGATTGGTGGGTGAGGGTTTCCCAAGGAAAGCGTTTCCGGTCATTAGAACACGGCGAAATTAAAAGGTTCTGTGTGATTCTTAATGAGTAAGACTTTGTATTTAATTCTGTGATAAGACTAACGTTTACAAATATATTTTACATAGTAATATGTCTTCCAAGCTGGACTGGGAGCGAGAGAAAAACATAGAATGTGCCAGCTGCATTTCCCCACTGACATGCTGTAAAAGCCAGCTAAGGGATCCAATGATTCTGAATAATACAATTTAGGCGATGGGCTGACAACCTGTCACTACAGCATACCTACAAATATATAGTAATATGTCTTCTAAGATGGACTGGGAGCGAGATAAAAACATAGAATGTGCCAGATGCATTTCCTCCCTAA
Organism: Scrobipalpa costella; assembly: GCA_949820665.1. Taxonomy (NCBI): domain Eukaryota; kingdom Metazoa; phylum Arthropoda; class Insecta; order Lepidoptera; family Gelechiidae; genus Scrobipalpa; species Scrobipalpa costella. The sequence continues at coordinate 11,303,715 of OX463312.1, forward strand.
CATGCTGTAAAAGCCAGCTATGGGATGAAATGATTGAATAATGCAATTTAGGCGATGGGCTGACAACCTGTCACTATAGTGTGTGAGTGAATACCTACAAATCTATCTTAAATAACCCTCAAAACCTTTGTCAGATGTGGCGGGACGACCTTTGTTTAGGTCGTTTACGCTCTGCCTACCCCATTAGGGATAAAAGCAAGATTATATGTATGTAATATGTCTGAAGCTTACGTAATACACGCAAATTCATTTAAAAATTACGCTTGCGAAAGTAAAACTATTTCATCTAGCAGTTACTAACTAGAGTGACTTGTTACGTAGGTTCGTAAAATTTTATATTTTGTGTACAGGTCAAAACGGTGGCTGCAAAATGTTTTATTGGACTAGTTTTGTCTAAAGCTTTCGCTACTGCGTATTCTATTGTTTCTTTCTTAGTTTTGAGTTTATGGCTTTTCGTAAAAATGTTTCGTTGTTGCTTATGCCTTTGGTTTTCTTTTCGACAAAAAAAAATCGAGTAGGTTCTGAATTCGGTTGTTTGATTTGTATTTCTTCAATCATACTTGACAACTCCATGCTGATAAATAGGTGCCGGGATTTTAGCTGTGGATATTAGATATAAGATACATTTTCTTATGTTTTCCTTCTGAAATACCTCTGTCACAGCTACCATCCTAGATTTTGCAGAATATAAAAGACGTGGGATCCAATTCCGCAAGTAATTTCGTAAATACTGGAAACTGAGCAGAAAATTGATTCTCACATTTACATTTAGCCCGAAGCTGTTTAGCTACATGTTCTTACGCACGCGCTTATTATATGCGTTGAGTGTAAAGCTTCACATAAGTGAAAAAAAAAACTAAACGAACTTTAGGGTATGAACCCATGAAACTGAACAACTTTTTCCAAAGAACAAAAAAAAATTGGAGCACCCATTTAAAATGACGCAAGTCGCAACCAATGTTTCTTGGGAAAAGTGGTTCAGTTTAATATGTAGGTTCATAGATCATACACAAAAGTTTGATCAGTTATTTTTTTACACCTGTATAACCGTTTAATTTTTCAAGAAGCTCTACCTATTATTTTAGCATTTCAAAACTAAATTGAACGTGTTAAAAGTAAACTTTAATATTCAACGGGAATCCCAGCCATTATAAAAGACAAAGACCCAGACACGTTACCGTTCTAGTTTTTTCTAGTTAACAATAACCTAGTCCAGCTGGAAGACAACTTTTTAAACCAGAAACAACTTCCTCCGTGGTGTAGTGGTCAGAGTCATGGGATTGCGATTCGGAGGTCTTGTGGCGAAAACAAAGTTTTGATTGTTTTCTATCAATTGGTGAAATTTTCTCCAGTTTAGTTAAGACAATGCAGGCTGACTCACCATGTCATGGGCCTGATATAGCTTTGCTTTTAGGCGATTTTAAACTCTGACCCCAGAGTCATGGGGTCATTCTTCTCGAAAACTCACTCGATAAGAAGAAGAAAGAAAGAAAGGAAACCATTTATTCGGTACCAGTTATTACAATTAGACAACTTAAAACGAAATAGCCTAAAAGTGTTCGCTTCTGTAGGTCTGCTGTAAGAAATTTCTTTTTAGAAATAAGCAGTGCCTCTTGTGTCTATATTTTGTATGTCCTGTTTTTATGATGTTTTTGTGTACAATAAATTGTTAAATAAAGTTACTTACAATCGATACCGAAAGGTTCCTAACTCAGCATGTGATACATGCCAAGACTGTAGCTTCTAGCTAGCTTCTAGGTTTACAGCAGGAACCTTACTTAAAAAAACAGGAGGGACCTGTCCCATCTAACTATACTTCGTTTATTTAACGTTTGAGTTATCGATATCAACTTGTTTTGCAGCCTATAAACTGGGTTGAAGATGTGGGGTCTTTGCCCAGCAGTGGGACCATTTATAGGTTATAAAAAAATAACTGGTTTATCCTTACAAGTGCAAAGAAAGTAAACCGCAAAACATAGTTTGTAACAAGGTTGTAGTCTGTGGTTCCGAAATTTGAACCTCTGCTAAATTGTAAAGAAGAATCTGTTTATGGGCCACAAAACACGTTGTATCGATAAACCAATGGTAAAAAAATTAAGGATACAAAATTCATTTTTGCATTAAAATTGCTATATTCTCTGCATGTTTGTGTTAAAATTGCTAAAGTTCTGAGTAGGCAACACTCGAAACTGTACTTCTTACTATTGGTGATCTGTGATATTTTATCCACTGCAAGAATAATATGAATATGAAGATAATTTTAAAATGAAACATACATATAAGCACGCCTTTGTCCCTAATGGAGTAGGCAGAGCGTAAACGACCTAAATAAAGATCGTTTCGCCACGTCTGACAAAGTTTTGAGGGTTATAAGGTAGATTTGTAGATATATTGCTGTAGTGACAGGTTGTCAGCCCATCGCCTAAATTACAATATACTGAAACCCTCAGATCCCTTAGCTGGTTTTTACAGCATGCCCGGGAGAAAATGCAGCTGGCACATTCTATGTTTTTCTCTCGCTCCCAGGCCAGCATGGAAGAAAATGAAAGAAGAAAGAAAGAAGAATTTATAGAAAATTACTGGCTCAAAAGGACTAAGTTTCCAGAGCCGTAAAACGATGTATCAAAAAAAAAACCTCTGTTTCAACTTCAACAGATGAGTCGTGCACGTCACGGCTTCTGACTTTTGCTTTTCTATGTATGTTTTCTTTTGCTTTTCTATTGTTGTTTTTGAGTCGTGGGCCTATTTTTGGAAATATGTCTTTCAGTTTATTTTCTTCAGTGTTAAAGTGGCTATAGTTGTCTTATGGCGGCTGCAAGCTACGTGGGCAGTAGTCGTTCAAAGTGGACAAACAGGTGTCACCAACCGTGTCTAATGATGTCCTCGAGATGAGGGGTTGGGAGAGCAAATATTGACCAGGGATCTCCGTGTGGGATCAGCGTACCTAGAGGGAAGCCGGTTCTCTTGGTCGAAAGACAACGAGGATAATATTACTTATTAGGATTTCAATGAATCATAATAGGCTATACCAGCTGTACGGGACAGCGTCCTGCAAACTTGTTAGTACAGGTTTTTTTTCAGGAAGTGAAAAAAAATGCTTTTCCATACAAATTGTCACATCGAAGTGAACATTTCGTATGGTTTTTTTTGCTGATAGTTGTTCAGTGACATTGAATTGAGTTTGCGGGACGCTGTCCCTTACACCTGGTATTTATTATTTTGATTACCATCGTTAAAAAAGTGTTAATTAAGTTTAACGTGCTCTCCAAAGTTCGGAGTTTCTTCCATCGTAGACAATCAATTTGATTCTCTTATCTTATTGAGCCTACATTGTCCTAACAAACATGCTCATTACGTGTGTCCTATGGAAATCGAACCCACGTCCTCCTAATCCAGAGCCTAATGTTCACACCACTAGAGCGCAGAATTTGGAAGCCAGCCAAAACTAACTTAACAAACGACTTCCTTAGCGGATACGCAAAGTCATACCGAATCTTGGTTTAGCTGTTACCTACACAAACATAGCCCATTCAGATGTAATGGCCCGTGACAATCTCCGCCGAACAAACATACATCTATTTGTAATCCTGTGTTAAGCAAATATAGATATATCAAAGCACCAGATTCTATAGATAGATTTATAAAAAAAATGTCTTGCAAACATGTACTTGTACGGCTATTTATAATCCAGTGTTAGACAAACATAGCACTATTACCAGATTCAATAGGTTTTTAATGAAATGGAAAAAAAGTTTGATAGGTGTTTTCATAAAGGTGCACGAACTTTGTGTTTTCATACTAAAACCGCTTCAATCTGGAGCCGTATTTTTGAATCACTCGAATCGATTTCGCATAAGAATAATTCACATTCGAATTTCGAAAAATCGCATGCGTAAGTTACTCTTATTCGTATGCGCATTGAAGTTCGAGTAATTCAAATATATGACTCCTGCTTTGTTCTATTGATTTTAGAATTTGTAGAGTACAAATGAGGTGCCCAGTTCAAAAATACTTACCTATCTTTAGTACTTACCTTAACAGAAAAAAAACAAGTTTATGAAATTTACATACATATAATCACGTCTATATCCCTAATGGGGTAGGAGTCTAGCCACGTCTGACTAAGTTTTGAGGGTTATTTAAGATAGATTTGTAGGTATATTACTGTATTGACAGATCGTCAGCCTATCGCCTAAATTGCAATATTCAGAAACCCTCGGATCCCTTAGCTTTTTTACAGCATGCCCGGGAGGAAATGCGGCAGGCACATTCTATGTTTTTCTCTCGCTCAGAGTCCAGCATGGAAGTAAATGAAATTTAGATATGAGAAATTAAATTGTGCGTACGATGTAGGTATGTCTCTTGCATATGTCTCTTGCTTTTTATAACGTCACCTATAATTCGACATTGGTCAAAAGATAGCAAAACCAACATAAATAAGTGTATAATACTTCAGACTTAGATAATATTTGCAGACAGATGTGTTTGTGTGTGTGTCGTAATTTACCATCCAAAAGATTAATCTTATAAGTTTTCTTAAGATTCAGTTACCTCACATCCTATTTAAACTACGTTAATTAGTTGCCTTTGTGCTACAATCACATGAATCGAATGTTATTTTTCCAATCAGCTTCTAAGATACTTATTTTAAATTTCTAATTGAAACGAGCATGCCTACCTAATTGCACACATTGGTAATGGAAAGAGCATAAAACATCAATCAATCATTGTACTTCTTCTTCTTAGCGAGTGGATACTCGAGTCGAACGACCCGATGAACCCAGGTGTCAGAGTTTTCAAACCGCCTAGTAGCACAGCTATGAGGCCTCTGACGTGGTTTGAGTAACGACCACTATCAAAGACAGCGACCGGGACCGATGGCTTAACGTGCCCTCCGAATTGGATATCCTTTTTTCCTTTTCGGACAATCAGGTGATTCAGCCTGCAATTCCGTGTTCCATTCCGACCAACTGAACGGATCAACTAGAACGGATCAACTTTTTTGTTTCCTAATGGAACAAGTATTTCGTTGGTCAGGAAGGAATGTTTTTAAAAATAATATCCTATCTAAACTAAATATCAACTTTGTGTGTCCTCCCCCCTGAGAACCGAACCCAAGACCTCCGGATCGTAAGCCCATACCTCTGACCACTAGACCATGGAGGCAGTCATTGTACTATAGGTATATGACTGATGTGCGCAAGAGCACAATATGGTGTTATAAACTTATAACTTACACTACTGGTACTATGGTGAGGCTGATGGATGAGTAACAGGATATCGTAATACTTCTTACTAATTGTGTTCAGGATGAGTACAACCTATTCCGATTTTTTCGAATATCCATTTCAAATTAATAATTTTGATTGTAAAATATATATGAATCAACATGCATTTTTGGCTCTACAAATTGTTTAGTTTTTGTTGGAATGTTGTTCGACTCATGTTCTTTGGACGAAGTTTTTAATGAACTACTTAACAACTACAAGGAATAATGAGTCGCTTCTTACCTCTTAAGAGTATTAACTCTATAGGCTGAAAACAGAGTTTTGCACTCTTCGCTTTTCAAAGAAAAAAATTAAATTAGCCATAACAGGAAGGCATATCTACCTGATACCAGTTTCAAAGGCGTCTATTAAAAGTACCTTATCCAGTACTTGGAAGTTAGAAGTGTTCTGCAATCAATCACTACATAGACACATCTAATTAGACATGCTTATTTCTCAGTCGGTGCTTATTGGCTCATTGATTGTGAGTGATGTGATGAATTAGGGTCGTGTGATGCTTCCGAGAGAATGTGGCAGGTGCTCGAAGGTAGCCTTGAGAGAATTAATCAGTTCTCAGTCAGAAGATAGATAAGTCGCAGACAAATTTTAATGGAAAATGAGGAAATTATCTATTAGGTCATCTCCAATTTACGAAGGATAATGCAGGCTGATTGACCTGATAATTAGTAAAAACCTATTTTTTGTTAGAGGTATGTTAGGTGTGCTAATAAATAGGCGGTTTAAAAACGGGGACCAGGGTTCATCGGTTCATCCGCTACAACTTGAACCCACTCGATAGAAAAAAGATAAGTTGAAACAGTTCTATTGGTAATGCTGGCCCTTGAAGTAGGATTAGTAGGTTCATAAAAAGATTCAAGCTCTAAAGGGATTTTTACTTAATTTAAATTCTCTTACCAAGAGAACACATTTAATGACATGATAATACAGACAAATCAAAACGGCGTCTCTTGCAGTACATGTAAGGGAATTAGAATGTGCATTTTAAAATTGCCGGCATTGACAGTGATTGCTATCCAATAAGCTGGTGGCATTGTCTTGTATTGTGGTATAGTTATTATTTTCCGTCAAAGAAATCAGTTGCCGTGCGAACTTCTCTCTCATCGTGGGGTACAGCGTAGAGCAAGGTTTGTTTATGAGAGCACGTATAAGGCCCGCATTAATAAACAGCACTTGAGACTGACAGTGAGTTTGAGTTCGTATCAGAAATGTCATTCAAATACAAAACGGCCTGGCAAATCCGTACTTAATTTTTCTCTCAGTCTTGAGATCGCTTTATAAATACGAGCTTAAGTTTGTTCCTCGCGCAAGAGGATGTTACATTATTGGCAAAGTGTAACCTAATCTATTCGATTTTACACGTTAATATCAACCTAAAATATTAATATTACTTGGTAAATTTTGTCTGTTATATATGACTCAAACATTTTATTGTTAATTTATCTAAAAGTGCTTAGTAGTGGAATTTAAATTAGAACCACGTTGAGCTAATTCTACATAAACACATTCTCAGTAATATCATAAAGTCCTGATAAATAGGCGTTTTACGACGTCAGTCTTCGCTATCCACGTAACAAGATAATTTCTTAAGCAACGCTGTTCTATTTTTTTGAGGTTGCTAAAAGTTCTCTCTGCTTTGTCCCATACTACCTAATCAGTTTCCTTCGCCCACGATATCGTGGTTCGTCAATACTCTGTTACTGGGTGCCTCGTCTCCTCGGGTTTCCCATGCGAGTGGCTGGCAAGTGTCATGGCGGCTAGACGTTACAGAATATACAGGGTGTACGGTCAGGTACGGTGTATCTTCCATGCTGGACTGGGAGTGAGAGAAAAACATAGAATGTGCCAGCTGCATTTCCTCCCGAGCATGCTGTAAAAACCAGCTAAGGGATCTGAGGGTTTCAGTATATTGTAATTTAGGCGATGGGCTGACAACCTGTCACTACAGCAATATACGTACAAATCTTTCTTGAATAGCCCTCAAGACTTTGTCAGACGTCTTGCGGGACGGCCTTTGTTTAGGTCTTTTACGCTCTGCCTACCCCATTACGGATAAAGGCGTGATTATATGTATGTATTATATGTCAGGTTTACTCAGCAATATAGCTGAAAAACCATTATCCTAAACAATTTTGTCAATATATTAATGTCTGCATACTTAATGATTAGAGAATCAAACTGCGGTTATTTGTGTTCTTGTAAAAATATTTTAATTGTTCAGTTACAAATTAAAGACATTGCCGAGATATTTTAAATGGAAGATATCGGAATTGCGTATTTATATTACGTGTAGAATCAAATATTTAGATTAGGTTCAATCATGCGGCGAAAGTCTTTTCTAAAATTTAAGGTTCGCCATACATATTATGCCAAAAAGTTTACATTCCAACAGAGGAAGTTCTTCCAAAGGTTGAATCGGAAACCTTATTAACTTAGTGAGTGCTCACACACACACACACACACATACACACACACACACACACACACACACACACACACACACACACACACACACACACACGCACACACACACACACACACACACACACACACGTGCGTATTTAATTCATTTTATGTAATATAATTTTATTTTATTTTAATTTTATCTTATATGTTTAACCATTTTATTTTATTTTAGATTTTATCAACGACAATTATTGTTATTTGATTAAATTAATCTAAAAAAATTATCTAATAATGATGTGTTGTATTTAAAAAGGCCGATTTTTTTGTAATCATCGACAAAATGTTATATCTGTTTAATTGTGTATCTGGCCCCTGCGATATAAGCTACGCTTAGTGCAGGGTCCGCTGTATAACTGTTTTATAATTAAGAATACTCTGCATGTTGTCTAAATGGTAATTCGTTTATAATCATGTTTGGTAAATCAATATTTAATATTTTTAATATTTTCCCTTTATATCTCCCTACTTAACTTAACATTAACACCCTGTATGATAGTACCAGTCGTCTATTCGCGCCGACACGTGAGTTGGCGACTCTCGCGCATCACTGGCGACTAACAGCCCTCATTACGATTTAGCGCCGATCAGCTTGTGGGAATATCCCAACTGCGATGGCCCCGCAATCATACAACATTCAATAGGTGTGTAATATATTTGAAAT